>KZ627157.1:966192-1018395 GCA_002917775.1 Glaciozyma antarctica PI12
CCTCCTCCTCCTCCTCCTCCTCCTCAAAGTCGGACGATTCCGCCAGCTCGTCCATTTCGTTCGCATCCCTGCGACGAACCCTCGGTGGTAGAGGCGGAGAACCGAGGAATGGGGATGCGAGGAGGTCAGCGAGAGAGAGGGGGCGCGAAGGGTCGTGGATCGGGAGATGGGACGTGTTGGCGAACGCGGGGAGTGGGCGAGGCGGGAGGAGAGGAGGTGGGAGGATTGTGTGGGTCGGGAAGATGTGCGAGGTACGCGTCGGGAAGCGTGGCGGGCGAGGAGGGGTGGTCGAGGTGGTCGAAGGGACTGGGAGAGCGGAGGTGGAAGCGAAGGGAGGCGCGGTTGCCGGGCTGAAAGGGGGAAGAGACGAGGGCGAGACGGCAGCGAGGAGTGCGTCGAACGCTGCGTCGGCGGGGGTGAAGTGGTTCTTCGCGGTGCTGGTGGAAGGATGTGCTGGTTCCTCGGCTTCCTGGGCGAGAAAGTCGGGGACCGGAAGAGGAGCGACGCCTTGCGATCGCTGCTGGAGGAGCTTGCCCTCGATGACCGAGATGATGGCGAGCGTGTCGAGGGGGAGGAGCTGAGCGCGTTTCGGAGCGACGGGGGTCGGCGCGTTGAGCGCACCGCTCCCGTCGGACTGTGCGACTGACTCCTCGACCGGGGACTCGTCGAGCACCGATAGCGACTCCTCCTCCGCGACCGACGACGAGCTCTTCTCCTTGCGAGCCTTCTTGGTGGGGTTCTCCTTGCCCGCCTCTCCATCGACGGCGGCGAGTGCGCGCTTCTTCTTCTCCTTCGGCGGCTTGACGGCCTTCTCTTTCGGCGGCTTGACGACCTTCTCCTTTCGCGGCTTGACCACCTTCTCCGTCGGCACCTTGACAACCTTCTCCTTCGGAGGCTTGACGACTCTCTCCTTCCGGACCTTGATGACCTTGTCCTTCGACACTCTAAGCTCGTCGGTGGCCTCCCCCTCCCCCTCGACCTGCTCCTTCTGCTGAACCCTCTCCCACCACGACTTGATCTTCTTCTTCGGCTCGGCCTGCTTCCAAGCCTTCCCGTCGCGCAACGGCGAATCCGAGCGCAGGATGAGCACGTACTTGCCGAGCGACGCGTGGAACGTGACGGTGAGGCGGAGCTTCTCCGCGCCAGCTTCGGCTTCCTCCTTCGTCAAAGTCGACGTCGAGGCGTTCATAAGGGACGATTTCGGCGGGTGGAAGATGTAGGTGTACATCGGAGGAGGGAGAGGGAACGAGACGGCGCGCGACTTGCGCAAAGCACTGCGAGAGAGAGAGCGAACGCATTAGCTCGTACGCGCCACCTCCGACCGAGCACGAACGTACAGAGGCTTCGGGATCCAATCCCCCACCATCGCAATACGCTCCACGATCGCACCTCGGTCCTCCTCCCCACCCTCAACAACCCACGCCTCGACGTTCCCCCTCCCCATGAGCCTTTCGACAACATCCGAGCACACGCGTCCCATGTTTGACACCTCCTCCGGCGCCCAATGACTCGCCTTCTTCTCCTCGGTCCAGTACCACTCGTGGCCCTTGCAGATCTGGTACGGCAGCAACGACGCGATCCGGATAGGGAAGCGAGTCGCCGGCAGTTCGTGACGGCACTGAGAGCAGCGCGCGAGCTCTACCTCGCCGTCCTCTCGCATGTGAGGAGAGCCAGGAGGCGAGGTGGGGCGAGGAGTGGAGGCTGAGGCGAAGGGGGAGTTGACGGGGAGGTCGTCTTGGGTCGTGGCGGCGCGGGGTTTGGGTGGGGACCACTGCAAGGGGGAGCCGCGAGGGTAGCGCGAGACGGTGGGAAGGGGTTCGTCGTCGGTGAAGGCGCTCAGGTCGGCGACGTGCGGTTCCATCGTCGGGCGAGCCCTCTAGCGAAGGCGAGGAGGAGAAAGAGGTCTTCGCCTTCGCGCGGTTCTCGACGCGATTTTTCTTTTTGATGCTGCCTACGAGATCCCTTACACCCAAGAAACTCGACTAGATGAACTTGCTAGAGTACTACAAAAAGGAAGGGAGGAAGTTGTACAAGAAATATAAAAGCTTGATACGCGTCAACGCGCTCGCAAGTGCCTCCTCACCCTCGCCGTAGGCTGGATGAACCCTCCATTCCCGAGCCCAGCCGTGTAGGAGACTGTGCTCGGGATCGGAATAGTGGTGAAGTGACCAGTCCCGGCCGCCGCCATCGCGTTGGCGACGGCCGAAGTCGTCGCAGTCCTCGTCGACGGGCGTGCTGTGCTCAACGCAGTCGTCCTGACGGCGGTGGCTGCGACGGACCTCGACGAAGCAGCACTCGCTTTGGCGTCTGCGGCGGCGGCGGCTTCGTTCTTTCTGACCATGGGTAGGACGACCTGCAGCGACGTTTTTCTCAGCTGAGTTCGAGCGAACGGAACGGAAAGGTCGAACCTGGAACACGATCACGATGGCGGCGACGACCTGAAGTCTTCGTTAGCTGCGTTGTCGAAGGAAATCGGCAGGAGGGGACATACGATGACGACCATGAGGATGCCAAAGCACCACCAGCGTTTTTTGCGCGACCCGCGCGCAGTGACGACGGCCTTCCTCGTCTCGAGCATTCCCTTCTCCATATCTTGAGCTACCACGTCGGCATACGCTTCGACTTGCATGATCTGGATGTCCTGCGCCTCGACGAGCATCGCCACCTGCGAAGCGGGATCAGTCTCGCTCAGAGAGGATGCGAAGAACGGACGAACGTCGTTAAAGAGCTCTGCGAGCTGCATGAGCGTCTCCTCGATGCGAGCGAGCTCAGCAGCGCGAGACTGAACCTCGCGAAGCGCGCCTCGAGCGACTCCAGTCCGCTGGCCATTCGACTGCAACTGCGCTTCGCATCAGCCTTCGCCCCTCCCGAGAAACCGAAAACGGAAGACGTACAGCCTGCTGAAACAACGCTCCTCCACCTCCCTCCTCCGCCTGCTTGACGATCCCCTGAATCTCCTGCTCGTTCAAATCGGGATTCACGATCCGAACTTGTCGTTCCATCCTATTCCTATTCTTGCTCCTGCTCTCCCGCTCGACCTGAGCGTACCGCTGGACCATCTCCTTGAATCGCTCCTTGAGCGCCTCGACCTGGCTTTGCCGCACGTCGACGTCGGAAAGGGAGAGGTTGTGAACGGACTGGCCGACGGGGATGAGCGCGCGGAGGTTGGCGTTACCCTGCGCGAGGGCTTGGATGCGGGTTTTGAGCGAGATTAGGTGCGTGCGGGTAGAGGCGGTGAGAGTGGCGAGATTGGAGGAGAGGGCGATGGCGGAAGGGTCATCGGAGGAGGGGAATGAGAGCATTCGTGTGTGAAGGGTTTGGATCTGAGTGATCGATGCGGTCGCGTCGCGTAGGCCGTCCTGGAGGTTAGAGATCTGCGTAACGCTTCAGCATAGCTCTTCGTACACAGTGGGCGGGAAGCAAGGGACTCACCTCGGAGAAGAAGTCGCCCATGTCTTCGTACTGAACGTCGCCCTTGCGGATCGTCTTTCCTCCCGCCTTTCTCCTCGAAGCTCCAGCATTCCCTCCCTCCTGCACTCCTCCATTCCTCGGACGCATCTCGTACCTCTCCCCCTTGTCGACGAGATTCACCGTCGACCCTCCCTTCTCCTCGTACCCGTACCCCAAATCTGACCCCTCTCCCTCCCCGTATCCCCCAGCCGCCGATCTCCCGCCGTTCCCTCGCGCCGGTGGAGTTCTTGAGCGATTGTAGTCCTGCTGCGGTTGCTGCTGATGATGAGGGTACCGCGCTCCTCCTCCAGGCCCTACCATACTCTTCGCTCTCCCTCCCCTCGCTCCTGCGTAACCCTCCCCCCCACTCTGCGCATATGCATCCCCTCCATACGCTCGTCCAGGCTCATCGACCGCCCGTTGCTGGACCGGAGGAGGGTTCGTCGGACGGCGACCTCCGGCCTGAGGGCGCGGTCCGCCTGTCGGGAGGCCTGCGTGGGCTTGCGAAGGCTGGCGTGGGAGAGAAGGCTGGCGAGACTCGGAGGGAGAGGGTCCGCGCCGGTCGTCTGAGGGGGAGGAGGAGTAGGAGCGGGGAGGTTGGTCGTAGTTGGGGGATGGGCGGTCCGGGTCGTAGTAGTTGCGCGTTTGCTGAGGAGGAGCTGATTGTTGGTAGGGATCCGAGTAGGGGTCTTGAGAAGCGCCGGATTGCTGAGCCTGCGAGAGAAGAGGTTGAGCCGTTGAGAGCCGCGTCGTTGAGGTACCAACGTACCCTGATGGCAGCGAGGCGGTCCCTAGCCATTCGCGAGTTGGAAAAGGATTAGAAGCTGTCGGAACGGAAGGCTAGGAGAAGGAGGGATAGCAGAACGGGTTGAGTCTCAGGTAGGGGGAGGTGGTGGATCGTTGGAGGCGTCGAGACTCGGGCGTGGAGGAGGAGGATTCAAGGCGTTGACCAGCAAACGCCTGAGGAGAGAAAAGGGAGGTGATATAACCTGGCAGGAGGAACGAGGGGGGAGGGAGGAGAGGAACCAGTTCGAGCATGCCCGGCGGGCCAACGGTCGGTGCTCTCAGAGTGACTCTCAAGTCTCAGGAATGTCGTGCGGCGTCTTCCTCTCAAGTGCACAGCCAGAATGGAACAGCGAGAGCAGCACGATGTTCATAGTGCCACGCAAGCCAGATCTTGCGAAGAAAGAGAGGCTCGGCCCGCGAAGTCGGACGCGCTCGGATCTCCGAGACTCCGAGCAGTGGGCGGGCCCCGGCGTGGTTGTTCTTCTCCTTCGTCCTCCGCGGAGCCTCAACACTCACGAGCTCTCCTGGCGCCGCCGTCATCCTCTCACGCAAGGACCGGAGCAGTCTCCGGAGTCACACCCAGGCCCTCCTGCTGCGCTACACACGACAGGTCTGGCCAGTTCCTGCCAGTTCACCTCGCGCCCTTCAGATCCTCACCTCCAGACATCGACGTCTTTCTTAATCGCACCGATCGCTCTCCCGACCCATTGGGCTGTATCGCATCTCTATGCTAGCCTGAGCAGCCTTGGTAGCGGTGGCAGGTTCGGTACCTCTCGAGCTTTTCGAAGCCTTCGACCCGGACTCTCCGACGACCGCGGACCTCGCAGTCACGACGGCGCTTAGAAACCGCTCTAGAGCCACCAGGTTTGCTCATCCGCGTTGGCAGTTCTCTTTGGGCCGCCGAAAAGGATCGGACGGAGGAGAGGTTCCGCGTCGGTCCACGTCGGTCAGCGCGCCTGCGTTCTCGTCTTGTCCGAACTTCGTTGCTGACGTCTCTCGACTAGACTTCGCTGGTTATACTCCTCCCTACCACTGCAAAACTCCTTCTCTAACAACGTCGTTCGCATCCACTCCATCTGCCTACTACAGCACCCCGACTCTAAAGTCCTGGCCCTGACTCGACTTTCGCAAGACGTATTCGATCCCTTCGCTTCGACTTGAACCACCATGCCTGCCGCCGGACGACGAGCGACTACTGCTGGCAAGCACATCCAGCAGCATCATCCTCTTCCAAAGGGAGAAGCCTGCGTCTCGTGCAAGGTACGTCGCTCGAGAAGGAACACGCAGGCAGGACTTGCGGGATCGCGAAGTCTTGCTAACCCCTCTCACGTTCTCCAGGCTCGGAAAGTACGCTGCGACGCTGGAACGCCCGCATGTGGATCGTGTATGCGCACTGCTCGCTTCGAAGGACGCGATCCCGAGCTCGTCGTGTGCCAGTACAACGGGAGGCGATGCAGTGCAAAGGGTTCTCCGGCCGGAGGTAGAAAGGGCAAGGGCAAGGCTTCCAGTGTACGGAGCAGCCGCACTCAATCACCACAGATTCAACGGGTTGAGGAAACAGGTACGAAAGATCCCCCGTTTCTCGCTCCGCCTTCGCAGCGCCAACTTCTTGCTTCTTTCGCTCGCAGAACTCGATCGCATCCTCGCTGCGAACCTGGGAGCTCTCCTCCATTCCCTCCTCTAGCTGCTCCTCTTCTCCTTCCTCGTCGAGCTGCACCTCTTTCGACTCGATCTTCTCTCGCGGCTCTTCGACTTCATCTTCAACTTCCACCACTTCCACCTCCCCTCCCTCCTCTCCCCTCCAAGCATACGCACTCTGGCCAAATCACCCTCCCACAACATGCGACTCTCCTCTCGAAGCCAACTTCGACTGGACCCAACTACCTCAAGCATTCATCAACCCATCCCTCTACGCCTATTCCTACCCTACCGACCCCTCTGCAGCAGCCTACCTCGCCGCCCCCTACCTCCATCCCAGCACCACCACCTACCCACCCCAATTCTTCCCCTCCTCCCCTACCGACTCTCTCTCGGACGAGCAGATCCTCTGTCCCCCTTCGCCGCCCTTCGCACCGTACGGGGACTTGCCGGCCGAGTTCAGCAATACCGCGCACGACGCGATGCTGTCACTACCGATGTTTCCGTTACAGTTACCACCGCATTTGGAGAGGAACGGGTGGGGAGGATGGGAGGCGGGAGACCGGTGGGGGGTCGCGTCGTAGATGTTTTGGCGAGGGAGGAAGGCGGTTATTGTTGTAAATACTGTGGAGCGTATCATCGTGTCTTATGCGAGGGATCTGCTTTGTTCCTTCTCGTTGAGAGCAAGTCCCTCTAGGAGAAGCGCAGTCAAGCGCGAACCCAGCTATTTACAGAACAGGTTGCGACGAAAGCAGCCTCCGTCGTCGGCGCCGTCTTCCTCCTCTCCGCACACCGAGTCTGGCTTCCTTGCGATGCCGGAAAAGACTCTCTGTGAAGGGCAGGAAGCGAGAGGGAAGCTCTCCACGACGCACTTCGCAAGCTGAAAGCGTTTCCGGCGTCGTTTCCGCTCCTGCCTCCTTCCAGAGCTTGGCCTAACGTTCTTGACTTCGAAAGCGGATGCTCGCTGTCCGCCTTGAAGCTTGAAGCTTGACTGAAGCTCGATGCGGATGATGCAGAAAAAGGGCTGAAAGCGTCCCAGGCCCTCGGAGTCTCGGAGTCCAGCGCTCCGGACTGCGGGACAGGCCCTCATCATCCTCATTTAGACGCGCGCGATGGCCCTGAATCGTGAATACCTCTAGAAGAGGAGGTATGTAGACGCACGTGCGGCTGAACGGAGGTGAAGGGGATCGTCGAGTGCGTAAATAGGAAAGAGATTCCGGTCGCGTCGCAAGAGCGAGATGTCGCTGCAGCCTTTACGCTTTTCGGAGGGCCAGGATGAGAAGGATGAGTAGTCTGCCTCTCGAACATCGCAGAGGACTGCATGGAGAGGGAGAGACAAAGGTGAAAGCAGGTGAGCGAGAGCAAGACCGGAACGTCGCAAGAAGCTCTCGAGCAGATTGCGCGCGACGAGCAGGAGCAGATGTGTCGCTCAGCTCCTCAATACAACAAATCCATCCAACGCTCTGCGTCCAGCGCAGAATCATCCCTATTCCAGCTCATTCGCCCTCCTCACTGCGAAGCGGACTCGCACTCCAGAATCCTCCTGTCCATCAAGCCCTCGAGCTCTTCCTCCAAATTCAACCTCACCTTTCTCTCCTTCTCCATATTGTGCCTGTCGCCCAGAAAGAGCTTCTCCCTCCTCCAAAAGCTGCGCAACACCTTCATACGGCCCGCTCGATACGCCTTCCAAGGGACGTGCTGGTACTCCTTCCGGATCGCGCTAGTGTACGTTCCGTACTCTTGGGTAGAGGAAGCCAGGATGGAGAGGTCGAGGTTCAGGAAGATGGCCACGGTGGAGAGAGAGGGAGAGGGTATCTGGGAGGTCGCTGAGAGAGGGAAGCAGGTGTGGGATCGTCGCGAGGATAAGGCAAGTGACTGGCGCCTTGCAGCTGTTCTGTAATCGATCGAAAAGCTGTTGCTTAGCTCTAGCTTGCACCGGAGGAGGCAGGGCTTACGAGGGAAGCTCCAGCGTCGCCAAGGAATGCCTCCCAGATGGCGTTGCTCTGCTCCTCGTTCCAGGAGCCCTTTGCGGTCGGATCGTAGACCGCTTCGTGGAACCATACTCCCCACTCGACTGTGGACCTTGTCGTGAAGTCGAGAGCTGAAGCGTCCAGCCCTGAGAGCATGGTGGAGATGTGAGAGAGCGTGTGGTAGGACCGTTGGGGTTCCTCGTAGCAGGCGACGAGCCTTGCTGCCCATTTCTGCGCGCAGGGAACGGGTACTAAGCACTGCATGGCGAGAGCCTCAAAGCGAGTTTGTGTGGCCGACAACATGGTACGCGACAAAGAACCGTCGGTGAGTCAAGGCAGCGCTTCGACTCCCACCACGCGCCCTCAATGTCCTCGCCGAAAGCTTCCAGCCCTGCTGCAGCTGCAGCCGCCAAACCCACCGCGCCAAAAGTCGACAAGAAAGCCGCGAGGGCACGTCGAGTCGCGGAAAAGGGAGGACCAGCAGGAGGACCACCCGCCGCGAGCACCTCTGCTGGTGCACCTCCCGTGCGGCCAACGCAAACTCGAAGCGGAGCGTCAAGGGGACCTAGTGAACTCACCAAGGCGCCAGCAGCAAAAGCGGCGGAGGCAGTACCGACTTCAGGCGCCGTGGATCCTCTCCAGCTCTTCCTCCACCTCGACCCTCCTTCGACTCCGTCCTCCCTCTCCCACTCGTCCAAATCCAGCACCGCCAACATTCACCCCAGTATCATCCGCCTAGCACTCCAGTATGCCGAGTTCAAGATTGTCGGCGCGAACGCGAGGTGCATCGCAATGCTCGAGGCGTTCAAAGACGTAGGCGGCTCGCGTGCTGATGGAGGAGGAAGGGAGCTGATCGTGTTTGTGGACGCGTAGATCATCGGAGGCTACTCCCCTCCCGCCCAAACCAGCCTCACTCGTCACCTTCCCACCAACCAGCTCAATCCTCAGATCAACCACCTCGTCCGCGCCCGTCCTCTCTCCGTCTCGATGGGCACGGCGATTCGGTACCTCAAGTACGAGATTAGTTTGATACCCATGGAGATGCCAGTCGACGAGGTGCGCTCCTTCCTCTCTATCCCTACCACCTGCTGAGCCCTTGACCTCCGCACAGGCAAAGACGCTCCTCCTCCACAAGATCGACTCGTTCATTCGCGACCGGATCCTCCTCGCCGACAAGGTCATTGAGCAGCATGCGATCGCCAAGATCAAGGACGGCGAGACGATCCTCACCTACGCTCGTTCATCCGTAGTCGAGGGCGTGCTTCTCGAGGCGAAGCGACAAGGGAAGGTCTTCAGCGTTGTTGTGGTCGATTCACGACCTCTTTACGAGGGTGCGTTCATCTCAAGCTCACTTCCTGGATCGGTGACTGATTTGTTTACGACGCAGGCAAGAACCTCCTCGCCTCCCTCCGCGCCGCCTCAATCCCAACGACCTACGTCCTTCTCCCCTCTCTCTCCCTCATCCTCCCTCGCGTATCTCTCTGCCTCCTCGGAACACACGCCCTCCTCTCGAACGGAAGCATGTTCAGTCGCGCAGGCACGGCGATGGTCGCGATGATGTTGCGCGAGAAGGGGGTCCCGGTCGTCTGCTGCTGCGAGACGTACAAGTTCAGCGAGCGAATCATGTTGGACAGTATCGTCGGTAACGAGATGGGTACGTCCTCTCTCCCGCCATCCTCGAGCTCAAAACTGAAACGACAGCGCAGCTTCCCCCCTCTGCCTACTCCAAGGCGTTCCCTGCCCTCCCACCTCCGCCACTCTCTCCCCTCTCTCCCTCCTGTACGACGTCTCAAGACCCGAGGACGTCACGGTCGTCATCACGGAGGCGGGCTTGATCCCCGTGCAGAGCGTGCCGGTGCTGTTGAGGGACTTTAAGCCGCTCATGCACAGTTAGCTGGAATCGTATTCTTCGCAACCTCGTAGAACGGCCAGAAACAGTGCCTGCTTCGAGCTGCTCTCTGCTTTGATAGACAGCTTTCTCTGCCTGCGCTGTCTCTCACGAACGGGCGTTCGCCAGGCACGAGAATTGAACGAGTCGTGCTTATCTAGTACCAGTGCACGCAGCGGGGATAGGGCGAGAAGAATGCGCACTACTCGCAGCTTTGAGATCGAAAGCAAGCGAGGCTCTCTCAACGAAAGATACAGTGCGAGACGATGTTGCAGAAAAAGGTAGCAAGTTCGTCCTCGAAAGAATCCAACGTCCAACTCAGCCAACCAAGCCTTACATCGACTTGCGAGCCTTCTTCTTCGGCGGCTGCACCCAAAAACCCACATCAGCTCCCGTCGCAAGACCGAAAAAGACGCGAAAACGCACCTCCTGAACCTTCGCCTTCTTCTCCTTGACGACCTTGTCCTTCTTCCCCTTGACCGCCTTCTTCTCCTCCACCACAGGCTGAATCTCAGCCACCTCGACCGCCTTGCCTGCGTACCCTGCGAAATCGTACTCGATTCCGAGCGCGGCGAGCTTTGCGCGCTTGGCTTGCTCGCGCTTGAGCAGACGCTTCTTGATTTGCTCCTTCTTCTCGTCCGTCTTGGGCTGTGGTGAGGGGCCAGAGTCAGCTGCTGTCGTCTGCGGGAAGGACGGAGGGGGAGAGGGACAAGAACGCACAGCAGCGCGCTTGACGCGGTCCGCACGACCCTTAGGCACAGGCCTGAACACCCTGTTGGCGCCGATCCAGAGCTTGGGGTGAATCTCGTCGTCGGGAACGATCTTGCAGACGAGAATGTGGCCCGAGAGGAGGTAGTTGTCCATCGTCTCCTGGACGATCTGCGCGACCGAGGCGTAGGCGAACTCGATGAACGCGTAGTGCTTTGAGGCTCCGGACTGGTGGGAGAGTTAGTGGGGAAGGGAGGGGAGAGGGGGCGGGACGAACGGTCTTGTTGCGCGAGAGGCGGAGGCGAGAGATCTCTCCGAATTGCGAGAAATACGACTTCATCTCCTCCTCGTGGAAACCGTGAGGGATACGTCCGAGGTAGATCGTTCCAGTCTTGGCCTGCAATCCACACAGGAACCATCAGCTGTCTGCCCGCCCGCACTCCCGACCCAGCGAAAGCACCGTACGTTCCTCTTCCTCTCCGCCTTCTCCTCCAACTTGCGCTGAACGCTCCCATCGTCCTGACTGACCGTCGGCAGACTCTCGACCTTGAACGCCTCGCCCTCCTCCATCTCCTCGTCTGAGCTGTCGGCTCCCTCGTCGGCGCTCTCAAAGCCCTTGAGGAAGTCAATCTCCTCCTCCTTCTCCTCCTCCTCCTCGGGCTCCTCGACCTCCTTGACCTCCTCCACCTCCACCACGACAGCCTTCTTCCCCTTCTTCAACGCCGCCTTGACCGGCACCGGTGCCTCAGCACTAACGATCTCCTTGATCTCTCCCGCCTTCTTGTCCTTCAAGTCCTTCTTCTCCTCGACGTCCTTCTTCCCCTTCTTCCCCTTACTCTTAACAGGCTCCTCGACGACCTCCTCCTCGGCAGGCTCGACGACTCGAACGCGCTTCTTCCCTTTCGAGTCCTTGCTGGCGGAGGAAGGGGGGGCGACGGCCTTGGCGACCTTGGGGGTACTGGCGGCCTTGGTGCGGCTGCTCGAGCGGGTGGAGGTGCTCGACATGGTTGGAGAGGGGAGGTGGGGGATGAGGAGGAAGGGCGCAGAGCCCGACTTTACTTTTTTCGAGGAGGCTCGTTTGAAAATTGGCTGATCGAGCTCAAAACGTCGCAGGGCCCGTCGCAAGGGAGAGGCCTTGAGGGATCAAGTTGGGGAGCAGCTACGAGGTCGTAACGACATTCAGAGGAACTAATATACAACACCAGTGGCAGCGACGAACTTGGAGAGACTCGGAAGCAGAACTCGCTACCGCAGCTGCGAACGTCTTCTCTCGCACAACGACTGCCCGAGCAATCTAGTAGATTCCACCCTCACGTCCGTTGCTGCTTCTGCTTAACCCGCCACGCCGACATCGGAAGCGCTGTCAAAAGAACATCAGCTCAACCATTCAAGGAGCGAGAACGAACAACGCACCCTGCAACTTCCTCGCCGCCGGCATCACGAACAACACGAGCACAATAGCGCCCGCGACGATACACCCGCTCGAGACCCAGTAGTACCCATCTCGCACCGTGATGCACTCCCCGCCCAGGTCCGAGCACGCGAGTTTCCCGTGGTCCGAGACGCATTCCCGTGCTGCTCGCGAGGTCAGTGATCTCGTCGAGGAGGGAGAGAAGGGACGAGGACGAACCGGTGACGACTAGATCGAGGGATTCATTCTTGACGACGCAAGTGGCGAGGGAGAAGGCGTCTACGCCTTTGAGGACGAAGAATCGAGGCCAGGTGCCTCCGAGGTTACTGACCGTATTCAGTAGCGTCATGTACGTTCCCCCGATGAGCGGATCAGCGATCTGGGTATGAAACGCCGAGATTCCAACGAATTGAACCGTCCTGCTCGCCGAGGTTAGTAGGTGCGAAGGAGGGAGGGAGGGGACGAACGAGGAGAAGGAGGAGCCGACGGTGCAGGCTACAACGAGGAAGAAGTAGGACGACGTGATGCCGTTTTGGGGGAAGTAGGCGATGAGGAACATGGAGACGGCGGCCCAGATGAGGCGGGTCCACATGGCGATCATCCACTGCTTTCCTCATCAGCCTCGCGTCGGAGAGAGTGGGAGAGGAACGCACAGGCTTCAGAGGCTTGTCTCCTTTACTCCATTTGGCTGCGAGGTAGCCGAAAACGATTTGGAAAGGAAAGTCGATCAAGACCGCCAGCGCGAGGTCCTCCTTCTTCAACCCCTTCCTCGAGAAGTTTGAGCGAGGTGGCAGCATCGTTCGCCGCCGTACCAAACTTGGTGAGGAGGTGCACGAGCACGAACGTTTGTACGTCTGCGCGAAACTCCTCAGCGAGGAACAGGAGAAAGGGAGGAGGGACGCACGCTTGAGCTGGCAGATGTCCCACATGATCGAGTAGACCTTTTTGATGTCCATGTCGGGCTCGTCGGCTGCGATAGGGTCCTAGAAGAGCGTCAGGACAAGCTGGAGGGCAGGGAACTCGTGCGAACCTCGGGTTGGAAGAAGGCGAGGTAGGCGGTAACGACGAAGAACGCGACGCCCCAGAAGCGGAGGTAGCCGCTGAGAGAAATGAGAGGGTAGTCTAGAGGTACTGAGCGGAAGTAGGCGTTGCTGTGTCAAGTGGAGTGTCAGGAGGGGCCCAAGTGAGTGCGGTGAGAAACGAACCTGAATTCGAGAGAGTTGAATGCGAGGAAGACGGTAAAGGAGAGAAAGTAGCCCGTGTTGAGGCCAATAGTCTGCGCTGTTGAGGCGTAGGAGAGGTTCTCTCTTGATAGGAGAGTAAGAGCCCAGCCTGCGAGGTAGTCAGGCGCTGCGAAGGTAATTCGACGAGTAGGCTGTACCATCTACAGCGATGTCTGCGAATGAAGCGTCAGTCCAGCATTCCTGAAGTCTACCAGAGCCTAGCAAACACACCCTGAGTCGCAGCAAAGAACACGAGCACGAAGAAGAGCGTTGTGAGCGTATTCACGTCCGGCTCCGCCTGCAGCTCTCATCAGCTCCTTTCTCCTCCGTAGTCTAAGCCACACTCACCGCCTCCATCAACTCTGACACGTTCCCTCCTAACCACCACAGCATCCCTCCAACAATCAACTGAATAGGAACGATCCAGCTCTTGCGGCGTCCGAGCTTGACGGAGAAGATCGAGTCGACGATAGGCGACCAGAGAAGCTTGAGGGAGTAAGGGTAGGTGCAGAGGGTGAATATTCCGATCTGGGAGTAGGAGAGCTTGGAGCGGAGGAGGAAGGGGATCGAGCCAAACGCCAGGCCGACGGGGATGCCTTGAAGGAGGTCTGGAGGTCGGTGTCAGTACGCGTTGCAAGGCGAGAGCTGAGGGACTCACATAGGACGACTAGCAGGACTAATGCCCGCTTATCCCGCACTGTCAGCGTTCCTCCCTCCTCTGCTTCCTCGCTCCCCTTGCGCGGTAGGAACGCCAGCTGCTCCTGCTCCTTGCCCTTGCCCTCCTCGAGCCACTCTGTGTCGTCCTCGACGTTCCTGGTCCGAATGGGTTGGTTCATGTCCCGCCGGTTGATCATGGAGTTGTCCTGCGATAGGGCGGAGGAGCTGCCGTCGTCGTCGTCCTTGAGAGAGGAGGTCGAGGCGCGGTGGCCGGGCATGGGATGAAAGGGAGAAGGCTCTCAGGAGCAACGAGGGTCTGAGCCGTGGGCAGGAGGAGCTCAGCCAAGTTCGAGTTGTTGAGTAAGAATTAAGCTGAGTCCGCGGTGGAAAGAGGAAGAGGAGGAGACACGTCGGCAGCGAGATTAAATCACATTTAATCTCTGAATATTTTAAATCGTATTAAACAAGAGCGCGTCGTCCTCTGTCGTCCTCGCCTTCTTCCTCTCTCTCACTCTCCGACGCGACCAACTCAACTCTATTCGTACGCGCACAGTCACAGCCATCTTCACCGTCAGAGCCAACTCGCTGACCTCGCCCTTTCTTCCTCTCGCGCAGCTTCACCCCTCCTTCCACCCTTCCACTCCCCCATCAACCCCAACCATGTCCGACTCCGCCGCCCCTTCCACCACCTCCCCTACCAAGCGCGCCGCCGAGGAGGTTCCCGAAGTCGTCGAGGCCAAGAAGTGAGTCGTACTCTTCCCAGCACGCCACGCGACGAGCTGACCCACCCCCACCTTCTCCCCTTCCCTCGCGCGTCTCTAGGTCCAAGCCCGAGACTGCTGCTGCCCCTGAGGAGGAGGAGGATGACGAGGATGTTGGAGGTAAGCGACGCGCTTTTCAGGTCGGAATGGAAGGAGGCGGGGAAGGGGGGTGGCGCGATTGGTGAACCTGGGCTGACGCGATTCTCCCTTGCAGAGGAGCTCGAGCACCTCGACACTAGCAACATTATCGAGGGACGCCGTACTCGTGAGTGTCTTGCCGTCTTTTGGACGATTTGGCGCGTCGATAGGACACGTCTCCCCCAACTGCTTCTTCCCCCGCTAAACTCCCCTCTCTCTCCCCTTCCCAGGTGGTAAGAAGGTCGACTACAGTGCGTTCCTTCCAACCTCACGTTGATACGCACGACTGACCTCTTCCTGCCCCACAGCCAAGGTCGAGCAGCTCGAGGAGGATGAGGACGAGGAGGACGAGGACGCCCCCGAGCCTGTCGAGGGAGCCGAGGAGGAGGAGGAGGAGGAGGACGACGAGGAGGACGATGAGGAGTAAACGGGCCTACGCGCGCCTTTCCCTCGACGACAGAGCTGTATCCCCCCCTTCCCTCCTTGCTGGTGTTCTTGCTATTCAAAATCTAGCCTCTCGTGCGGAGAGGTTACTCAATCGTCTGGGAGCAAACTATTCTTTGCGAACACAAGAGGACGTCGAAGAGAGAGAGCCAGAGGTCGGAGCAGCTCCATCCCCCAAGCAGCGCGTCCTCACTCCGAAAAGTTGACTCGCGCTCTCCTCCCTCCTCCCCGACGCAACGATGGCCGACCTCCTCTCCATCCTCAGCGCGACCCTTGACCCGTCTCCCAACGCGCGTATCGGCGCCGAGCTACGTCTCGCCGAGCTGGGCTCCCAATCCCGTTCGTCCCCTCCCCTCCTCCAGCTCTCGCACGAACTCACGCGCAGGGACCACAGAGACGGGGGTGAGCTTGGCGCGGATCGCTTGTGCTGCCGAGGTGGATATCTCGTTGCGCCAGATGAGTTTGCTGGCAGAAGGGAGAGAGGAGGAGGAGCTAACGAGGAGGTGGTGCACGCAGCGAGCTTCGCGCTCAAGAAACACGTCAAGGAGCACTGGAGTCCCTTCTTCACGACCTTCAAGGGACCTCCCGCTACCGCCGTCGCCGTGCGCTCCTCCCCTTCCCCTCGGCATCCAGAGCTAACCTGCAGCTGCAGGAGAAATCCGAGATCCGCTCCCTTATCTTCGCCTCCCTCGCTGACCCCACTCGCAAGATCCGCCTGGCCTGCGTACGCACTTCCCCTCCCGCTGGCTCTCTAAGCTAACCCGCGAGCGCAGGCTTCCATCATCTCGGATATCGCGCACCCCGACTGGCCCGACGACTGGCCCTCGCTCACGACTCAGCTCCTCGCGCTCGTCTCTGGCCCTCCCGACGCAGTGGACGGAGGAATGCGCGTCTTGAACGATTTCGTAGGGATCGACTTGACGGAGGACCAGCTGCTTCCTATCGCGCGAGAGATGCTCCCTCGTCTGCTCGTGATTCTCGGTTCACCAGAGGTACGCTTTTCTCCCCGCGTGTTGAGTGCAGGGACTGATAGAGGATAGGTGTACTCGCCTTCTACGCGCGCGCGAGCGATCGCCATCTTCAAGCAATGCGTCATGACCCTCTTCACCGTCAAGGACGAGCACCCCGAAGCCGTCAAATCGGCCGTCTCCGAGATCCTCCCCCAATGGCTCGACGCTTTCCGCCAGCTTCTCCAGATCGACGTCGTTGCCGAGCTCGCCGGGGAAAGCTGGGAAGCCCTAGCGGTCCGCATCGCCATCTTCAACGTGCGTCTTCCAGCCGTCCATCTCGCGCTGCGAACGCTGAAACCTCCCTCTCCAGACTCTCGAAGTGATTCTCAACAGCTTCCCCAGCACTCTCAAGCCCCTCCTCCCCACGTTCCTCTCCCTTGCTTCCTCGCACCTCACCTCCCTCGCACCAATCTACCACGCCTCATACCTCTCCTCCTCCTCCGACGCTCTCGTTCCGACCAACATGGAGGACGACTTTGACGTCCCCTCTGACCTCCCTGGTTTGGTGGCGGTCGTATTGGATTTCGTCACGCAGGCGGCGAGGAGGAAGGCAGTTAAGGGACTGTTCGTGCAGGACGGGAGGGCGGGGGAGTTGTTGGAGAGGGCGATGGATGGGGCAGTGAGGTTTGCGCAGATGACGACGGATGATGTGAGTTCGTTCTGTTGTTGCGATGGGGGGAGAGGCTGATGGGTGGGATTGAAGGAGGATAGCTGGGCGAGCGACCCGAATGCGTTTGTGGCGGACGAGGACGACGAGATGGTCTCTTACAACGTTCGTGCGGCGGCGATCGACTTTGTGGCGGTGCGTCCTTTGTTCCTGTCGATGCGAGAGGGGGAAGAAAGCTGACGATGCGGCGACCAGGCTCTGATCGACACATTTGAGACGGTGGCGCTCGCTTCGCTCTGGTCGGCGTTCCAGCGACGCGCTGCTGAGGCCGATGCTGCTCGTGCTCAGTCGGATGAGGACTGGTGCGTTTCTACGTGCTCTGCGGAAGCGAGCGCGGCTAACGAGGTCGAACAGGTGGAAAGGCTACGAGGGAGCCCTCACGCTCGTCGGGGCCGTCTCGACCGACCTCCTCGAGCATGTACAGGAGCAAACCGAGGCTGGACAAGCTCCCGTCTTTGATCTCGGACAGCTCTTCTCCTCCGTCGTGCCAACGTTCCTCACCACCTCCGGTACGTCTCCCGTCCCTAGCCTTTCGATCATCCGCTGAGGCGACCATGCAGAGCTTCCGTTCCTGCAAGGCCGCGCTTTCGTCTTTGCGAGTCAGTTCGCACAAGCTCTTCCTGCCGAGCTGGCGAACCAGTACATCGACGCTGCGATCCAGGTCCTCGAGGAGCCTTCGGCCGGCGTCCCCGTCAAGATCTCCGCCGTGCGAGCTCTCAACAAGTGCGTTGCACCCTTCTATCCCTCGACGAAAGCTGATGTCCTTCGCACGCAGCTTCTGCCGCCATCTGCGAGAGAGCGTCGATCCCGCCCGCGCCGTTCAGACGCTTGCGAGGCTCCTACCGCTCCTGCCTCAAACGACGGAGAACACGCTCGTCCTCATCGTCGAGACGGTCGAGGCGACTCTCCGAGTTGGTGGACAGGCGCTGGATGCTGCGAGCTGCAAGTCCATGGTCGATACGGTCCTGACCACCTGGTTCGAGAAGCCCCAAGGTGCGACTCGCTCCCTTCCTCTCGCGAGCTTCGCTAACCTCGCGACGATCGCAGACCCTCTTCTCGGCTCCGCCATCTGCGAGCTCTTCGAGACCCTCTCCGCCATCCCTACCCCCGCAGTCCAGCAGATCCTCCTCCTCGAAGCTCTCCCCGCTCTCGCGCGCACCATGGCCGAAATCCGGGTCGACCCCTTCTCCCCGCGCGCGGCCTCCGCGATGGATATTGTTCAGAGTATCTTTGAGGGGCAACCTGCGACGCTGGCGGAGGGAGCGTTCGGGATGGTGGCGGAGGTGCTGTTTGAGGCGTTGGGGACGACCGAGGATAGGGATATTCTGCAGACGGGACTGCACATCATCACGACCGTCGTGCGCAAGGACGTCGATCAGCTCTTGAACTGGTGAGTCCTCCTTACCTCCCTGTATTGAGCAGCCACTGATGTTCTCTTCCAGGCGCAGCGCAGAAGGTCGCTCGGGACTCGAGCTCGTCCTCGCGGTCGTCGCTCGTCTCCTCGAACCTTCAGGCTCAGAGTCCGGCGGTCTCTTCGTCGGCGACCTCGTCATCCACCTCATCCGCAAGGCCGGCTCCGCTCTAGGGCCCGTCCTCCCCGACCTCCTCAAGGCGTTCGCCATGCGTCTTGCGACAGCTGAGACTGCCAGTTTCTCCCAGGTGCGTCTGACCTTTTCGAGTCGAGGTGCAGGGCTGATGGCGATGCGTTGATGCAGAGTCTCATCCTGCCGTTCGCGTACCTCCTTAGCGAGCAGGCCGACGCGGTCCTTGGACTCCTTGAGGGCATCGTCGTTCCGGCGCAGGGAACGAAGCCGGCTCGCTCGGCGCTCGAGCTCCTTCTTTCAACCTGGTGCGAGACCGTCGATGTCTTCCAGGGGTACTGGAACCTCAAAGTCAGGTGAGTCTTCTTCTCGGCTGCTCTATGATCTTGAGGAACTAATGCCTTTCCGTCCAGCTCCGTGGCTTTGGCGCAGCTCTTCCTCGCGCAACGGCCGACCTTGCAGCAGATCACTGTCAAGGGTGATCTCCTCCTCACGGCTGCCAACTCGAATGGTGCGTCTTCCGCTCGCCCCAGCGCACCGCCGACTGACCTTTCGTGACAGCAATCATGACTCGCGCGCGAGCAAGGAACAGTGAGTACCCATTCACCACTCGCTTAAGCAGGGACTGAAGTCGCTTCCCCAGACCCCGATCAGTTCTCTGCGATCCCCTTCCCCGCCAAAGCGCTCAAAATCCTCCTTCACGACGTTCAGAACTCGGGCGAGGACGCGACGTTCAGCAAGGAGGGTGGGAACGACGCTGAGTCGGACGACGGGGTGAGTTTCGCTCGCTTGCGAGCTTTTTGGACAGCGCTGATGCGAGAGACAGGACGAAGAGTGGGCCGACGATGGTGCAGAGTTTCGCAGCGGGGATAAGGACCTCGACTTCCTCTCTGGTGTGTTCTGAGCTATCCGTGCGAGGCGGCAAGCTGACTGACTGCGGCTGCCAGACATGCTCAGCGGAGGGGGCTCGCTCTCGAACTACCTGAACGACGACGAGGACTTTGACGACGGCGAAGACACGCGCGGAGAGGAAGACCTCAAGGACGACCCGATCTACACGCTCGACCTCCAGGTCTGTCCGACTCTCCCTTCTCACCGACCTGACCGCTGACGATCTTCTCAGTCTCACCTCCTCGCCTTCTTCCGCCAGGCCTACGAAGCCAACACGAACTCCTTCCGCGAGCTCGCAGAGCAATACCTCAGTGCGCCTGAGAAGGACGTCCTGGCTCAGGTCTTGCAGTCCGCACCTTGAGCTATTCTCTTCTCCCTCTGGATACCCCTTCATTACTCTCTAGTACCCCGCCGTTTCTTGATACCTCCCGCGTGCAGCCGCTGGAATAGAGACAACACGTAAAGATATTGCACAATCGTATGCGCCTCGTTCTCCTCCCTCCTCCCTCCTCCCTCCTCCCTCCTCCCTCCTCCCTCCTCCCTCCTCCCTCCTCCCTCCTCCCTCCTCCCTCCTCCCTCCTCCCTCCTCCCTCCTCCCTCCTCCCTCCTCCCTCACACAACGATTCCACCCTCACGAACGTCCCTCCTACTCGTCAATTCGCACGAACGTCCCTCCTACTCGTCAATTCGCGTGACGACCTCCATCCTCCCCTTGGTCGAAAGTGCCAATACGGGCAGCTTCGCGCGCCTCGTCCCATGGCTATGCACAGCGGGAAGGATGACGACGTTCGACCCAGGAGGGGGTGCGGGCGAGGCCATCGGCTGCGTCGGTGCGAGAGGGTGTTGCGATGCCGGAGGAGGACCTTTCGCCCACGCCGCGAGGGCCGACGGAGGAACGTTGATGCCGTGCACGAAGAGGGAGGGATCTTGCGCGCCCATCCTCTCCCGTACGAGGTCCTCGAGCGTTGGTCCGGGTTCGACGTCGGTCCCGCCATGGAGCTCGAATTCGCCTTGTTGAAGGAGAGCGGCTTCGGGAATTCGACGACCAAACGCCCATAGGACTCGAGCGGAGGACCGCCGGCTTGTAGTAGAGGTGTCCATGACGCTTGCTCTGAGGGCCTCGCTCTCGAAGAAGGAAGCGATGACTTTCTTCGAGTGCGAAGGTCGCGCGTCCTCCTTGTCCGACGAGAGGTCGTCCTCCGATTCGCCCTGGCTGTCCCGCCCCATCTCGGCGTTGACGAGCCTAGGCCTCTTCCCTCCTCCTCGAGCCGCTTTGTCCAAGCTCGCGCGTGGTGGGAGACCCAGACGAATCCGCTCCGCAGCGCGCGCTCGCTCGGCTTTCCTATCCCTCTTCGCCATCGACCTCCTCTGCCCCTCTCCTGCGTCGTCCTCGTACTCCTCCTCCTCGTCATCGTACGAAGCGTACATTGTCCGAGAACGCCGTTTCGACGACGTCCCGTTGGCGAACTTGATTCGGATAGTCATTCCTCCGTCGCCCGAGACGCTGGTGGGGGTTCCGTGGCGGTTGGAAGAGTCGCGACGCGACACGAGGGCGGGGGAGGCAGCACGGGAGGTGGAGGCCGAGGCAGGTGCGGCGGAGGAAGAGCCCATGTTGAGGAAGTTGGACTTGCGGGGTTGATTGGGAAGGAGGGAGTCGTACCTGCGAGCCTTGATCAGCTCGACTCTGGCGGAATGGACGGGAGGGACGAACCTCTTCAATCGCTCTTCGCCTTCTTGCAGCTTTCGTCGTCGTAGCTCCTCCCCCTGGCCGCCTTGCGCCCCAATGTAAACCCATCCCCTCCCCTCCCTCGCATAATCTCGAGAATGAGCTTCGACCGCTCATGAATGAGCCTTTCGCGCTCCAGTCTTGCGCTCCGCTTCTCCAGTACCTCAGGGAAGCGATGCAGGCGGTGGTAGTGCGCGTCCGAGGTATCGGCCTGCGTTCACGAGAGCAGAAAGTCAGTGCATGCAGCGGGAGAGGCGGTGCGGAAGCTCACGTCGGTCGAGCTGATATGGCGGGAGCGGCTGAGAGCTTGGTTTGGGTCTAGTAGGCGGAAACGAGGTGCTGCTTCGGTCGCGAGGAGAGGAGTCGAGAGGCGTCGGCACGAAGGGTGTATCGAGGACGAGAGGCGGGTGGTGCGTGAGGTGAGGCGGAGCTTGGAGCGTGAGGAGGATGGGGGTGTCGGCTGGGAGGTAAAGTGGCGGTGCGAGGGCTGCAGCGAGGTTAGCGAGCGTCTCACCAGGACCAGCAGAGGGAGCAGCTCACCTTCGTTCGCCCCACCTGAGCTTCCCTCACGATCTGCAGGACCAAGCGAGCTCCGAGTGACGCGCTTCTCTCGCTCCTTAATTGCCACCACCGGGCTTCCTGCGGCGCTTGAATTGGAGATGGAGGGAGCTGGGGAGGCAGGCTCGGCGGCGGGGGGAGGAGACGCCTGGCGGCGTTTGCCGAGAGCCTTGATGGAGGGATGGACTGGAGGTGATTGCGAGGTTATGAAGAGGTGGGGCTGCTCCAGGGCAGTCATAACCGTTGACTGTGTGCCTGTTGTTGATAGCGTGGAAAGCAACCGAGGTCGGAGCTCCTCGAGGCCTCGAGCGCGAGGGTGTTGGACCCTCTCCCTCCACTCTCACCAACTCCCGCCAGCCAAAGTGCACGCACAGCTACGGCGACCTCAACCCATTGGAGACCTGCTAGCTCGTTCAACGTCTACACGACCGCGCGAGGCTCTTGTCGCGTCACAACAACGTTAGCTGCTCTTCTCCAGCTCACCAACGCGTTCGCACCCAAACTAACACGGTCAAGGAGCAGCAGCATGGCACCCGACAACTTTAGCGACTCGTTGGGAGCTCTCCTGGAAGAGTCGACCTCACCAGCACCTCCCAGTCCCCTCCTCGACAGCGACGACCTGGTTCCCATCCCAACCCTCGCCTCCCTCCTCCTCTCCACCGCCGAATCCCTCTCTATAGCCTCTAAAACAGCCTCCAACGGCGCCTTTACCCCCGCCAAGCTTCCGAAACCCTTCGTCCTCCCGGCCTCCCCTTCGACGCTCCTCTCCTCCCCGACCTCAGCAGGTTACCTCTCCACCCTCCTCTCCCTTCCTCTGCCGACTCTCCAATCTCTACCTACCTCTCTAGCAACCCTCTCAACCTCGCTCGACACCGACCTCTCCTCCCTCGCCTTCACGCGCTACTCGTCCTTCCTCCTCTCCCACGCCGCAGCCCAATCCATCTCCTCCTCCTTCTCCACCCTCTCCTCCGAGCTCTCCTCCCTCCTCGACTCGACTTCCGCCCTCGATGAAGCCGCGAGCGAATTCGAGGCGCGCATTCATGAGGTCCGAGCGAAGCGAGAGAGGATGGCGCGCGTGAGGGAACGGATGGAGGAAGTGGAGGAGTTGCTCGAGGCGCCTGCGGTGGTGGACGCGTGCGTTCGAGCGGGGTACTGGTCTGAGGCTATTGATGTTGCCGTTAGGTTGGGAGACTTGCATACGAGGTTGGCGGGGACGGCGGAGAGGGAGCGGAGCGAGGGGAAGGGAGCGTTGTTGCTGTTGGATAGGGTGAGGGAGGAGGTTTCGCTGGCGCTGCTCTCGCTGCGGGCGAGGGTGCTTGAGAGCTTGCTGCAGAGGGGGCTGAAGCTCCCTGGTGCGGTGCGAGCTGTCGGGATCCTCAGGCGAATGAGCGATGGTGGACTGGGATTGGAGGAGCAGGGAGAGGAAAGAAAGGAGCTACATGAGGAGGCACTGCGGATCGTATTCCTCGCCGCGCGGTGGAGATGCTTGCGTGGGGAACTCGATACCGTCGAGGGACAGATGGTCGCAAGTGGGATCAGGTTCGACGCCGAGGCGTCGGGGATCTCGAAAGCGGGACAGGAAGACGGAATGACGGGAACGGACGAGGAACGTACGAACGTACGCGCTGGACGAAGCGATGGATCGAGGTCTGGCGCGAAGTCGTCGGAGAGACGGTGGGGATGTACACGGAAGTCTTCCTCTCCTCGACGGCACCATCGACTCCCTCCTCCCTGTCCCCCACCTCTCCGCTCACCCTCTTCCTCTCCTCCGCCCTCGCCTCACTCTCGACAACCCTCTCCGCCGCCCTCCCCGCCCTCACCTCCCCTTCCTCCCTCTCCTCCCTCCTCACTCAACTCTCCTACTGCTCCCACTCGTTCGCTCGGCACGGCCTCGAATTCCGCGAGATCGCTCAAGTTCGCGAACGGATCGAAGCGCGCGTCGGGGAGATTGTGACGCACGAATGGGATTTCGCCGGTCGACGTTGGGAGAAGGAATGGCGAGAAGGCTGGCAAGGTTCCTCTCGCCGAGCCCGCTCTCGCGAGCGCCAACCTCTCTCGAACTGGCTCGTCGTTCCCGAATCCCTCTCCTCGGTCCTCTCCATTCCTCTCCCTACCTCGCCCACCGAAGAATGGAACCATCAACCTCCCGCACCACTCTCCCTCCTCCCTCCTCTAGCCCGCTTCGTCAACGCCCACACCATGGCGCTCAACGCCCTCCGCCTCCTCCCAGCCCTATCCCTCTACCCTTCCCTCCGCCTATCCCACGCCAAATCCCTCGACCGAGCCTCCCAAGTCCTCGCTGCGTTCGTAGACGCCTGGCTCCCTGAATCGGACGCCCAGATCGCTTCGAATGAAGGAAAGAGTACGGGAGAGGAGAGGAGGAGGACAGAGGAGAGGAAGTTGGTCGTGTGGACGGTGGCGGCGTTTGGGAGGTGGGTCGTGCCGTGGTGCGAGGGGGCGTTGGAAGAAGGGGTGTATGGGGAATTGGGACGGAAGGAGAGGGAAGAGTTGGTCAAGGCGGCGGTGAAGAGGTGTGAGGGGCTTGTGGCGAGGGTGGAGGGGAGGAAGTTGTTGAGTTGTTGTCGAGCAGGTTGACATCGCGCCGGAGGTCGTTCTGGAGGAGGAGCCGGTGGTGGAGGAGGAGCCGCAGGTCGCCATCGTGGATGAGGTCGTCGTCGAGGAGGTGGTAGTGGAGCCTGAGGTGGAGATGGACCTCGAGATTGAGGAGGAGACGCCTGCGAAGGAACAGGAGGTGTTGGAGCGGAAGCTTTCGACGGTGGATGAGGAGGTATTAGTTAGTGAAACTTAGGACAGTCGCTGTCTACACTCAAGAGACTCAAACGAGCTTACAAGCCAAAGGGGAATCGCTCACCAAAGTCGAAGTCGACTCGCGAAGGAGATTTGGCTGAAGCTGACCGGCTGAGCTTGGGCCGCAACCTCGACTTTTTTCGGAGTCGAGGCGGAACAGGGCAGAGCTTCCACCTTCGACCTCGACTCGACTCTCTCCTCCAGCTAGTGAACAGCAAACACCTCCACTCAGCCAAGCACCCGCCACTAAACCCAGCGCTTACCGAAGAACAACCGCGCCACTCCCTCCTCACCCCTCACCACCTCCTTCAATGGACGGCGACAAGCAGAGTAACCGCTCTCATCGCGCGCCCAAGTCGGGAAACAAGGCAGACAAGAAGGGCACTTCAAAGAAGCTTCCTGACCGAGGGCAAAACCCAAAGGTGCGTCCTTCGTCGTCGACGCGGCACTTGAAGAGGAGAGGGCTGACATGCGTTTGTTGGTGCTAGGCCTTCGCTCCCGCTTCGGGACGGCGCGCGGACAAGCAGGCGAGGAGGAATGTCGAAAAGGATCAGACGAGGCTGCATGTGCCGTTGGTTGACAGGACATTCGGAGGAACGGCGGGGCAGGGAGGGAAGGAGGTCGAGGGGGATGTCCCGCCTGTGATTGTGGCGGTTATGGGACCTGCTGGAGTGAGTTCGCGTCTCGAGGAAATGCTTGACGAGGTGCTGAGCTCGGTTTGATGTGCAGGTGGGCAAGACGACGCTCGTGCGATCCCTCGTGAGGCGCTACACCAAGAACACCATGGCCGACATCAAGGGACCAGTTACGGTCGTGTCGGGTGCGTGCAGGTCTTCCTAAAGCTTGCACTGGGCTAACGCTTCGACACGCAGGCAAGAACCGTCGCCTGACCATCATCGAGTGCCCCAACGACCTCGGATCCATGATCGACACCGCAAAGGTCGCAGATCTCGTTCTCCTCATGATTGATGGAAGTTACGGCTTTGAGATGGTGCGTGCCTGCTTTCGATGTGATAGAGGACGCTGCTGATGCTCGCTTCCCATGCAGGAAACCTTTGAGGCCCTCTCCGCCCTCTCTTCGCACGGTCTCCCCAAGCTCATCGCTATCCTCACCCACCTCGACCTCGTCAAGACTCCCGCTGCTCTCAAGGCGCAGAAGAAGCGTCTCAAGAACCGTTTCTGGACCGAAGTCTACGATGGAGCCAAGATGTTCTACCTCAGCGGTGTCATGAACGGTCGTTACCCTGATCGCGAGATCCTCAACCTCAGTCGGTTCGTCTCCCCTTCCCCCTCCTCCTTCCCTCCCACTCATTCCCACACCCCACAGCTTCATCTCCGTCGCCAAGTTTCGCCCTCTCGTCTTCCGCAACACCCACTCCTACTTCCTCGCCGATCGCTTCGAGGACATCACCCCTCGCGAACTCCTCCGCACGACTCCCAAGACAGACCGCACGATCGCACTCTTCGGTTACCTCCGCGGCGTCCCTCTTCGTCCCCCCTCCGGTTCCAACTCGGTTCGCGTGCACATCCCTGGCTCAGGAACCGACGCGTTCGAGGTGACGCGCATGATGGAACTCATGGATCCTTGCCCGTTGCCGACGAAGGACAGTGAGAAGAGGAGGAAGTTGGGAGATAGGAACAAGGTGGCGTATGCGCCGATGAGTGGAGGTGCGGGAGGAGGAGTCATGTGGGATGGAGAGAGGGTTTGGATCAACACAAGTGGAAGCTTCAGTCGGAAGGAGGAGGGAGAAGGAGACGATGATGGTGCGTTGCTTTCGTTCTCGTCTGAGATCGCAACAAACTAACGGAACCGACGACGCAGATTTCCAGACGGGAGAAGGCGAGCAGATGGTCATGGACCTTCAGGACGTCAACACGACTCTCGGAGACGGGATCGCCAAGTCTGAGATCCGCCTCTTTGGCTCCTCGACCGCTCCTCTCACCGCTCCCGACCCTCTCGCCGTCGACCAGGAGTTTGACTACTCCGACACGGACGCCGACCTCCGCGAGGAGGACTTTGATAGCGACGACGAGAACGACAGCGATGCCGAGATTGACGAGGGCGAGGATGCGGTCGAGGAGGATGAGATTGAGCGGGACGACGCGCGACCTTCGTCGGCGAGGAGGAGGGCCGGAGCTCCGACGGCTGGGTTGAGGACGGAGAAGATTGCGTATGCAGACAGCGATTCGGATCTGGGGATGAGTGGGGATGAGGGAGAGGGGGATCTCGATTTCGACGAGGATGGCGCGGACGTTGAGGATGAGGAGGATGAGGGGGACGACGAGGAAGAAGACGAGGACGAGGGCCCAGAGTGGAAGAAGAACCTCGCGGCCAAGGCGGCGGAAAACTTTGACTCGTCGAAGCGAAGGCAGAACCTCATGCGCCTCATCTACGACTCGGCCCTCACGCCGGAGCAGATCGTCGCTGGCGACGTTGGATCCTCGGCGAGGGCGGACGTGACGGCGCTCTTGGGCCAGGACGTCGACGAGGACGAGGACGAGCTCTTCCAGCTCTCCAAGGCGCATTCGGCCGAGGCGGTCGACAACGAGGACACGTTTCGCGCTCCCGTCTCGGCGGCGCAGCTCGCGCACTGGGAGGACGAGGCGATGCTCGATTCGATTCGTCACCTCTTCATCACGGGAGCGACGGGTGCCAACGCCGACGGCGAGGAGGAGGGAGGCGATTTCGAGGACCTCGAGGGCGGCGAGTCGAGCTTCCCCAAGGAGCCTGAGCTGGACGAGGCGGAACGGGCCGAGGCGCTCGCAGCGAAGAAGGAGGCGCTCAAGCGCAAGTTCAACAACGAGTACGACGACGATTCCGACGACGACAAGAAGGACTTTTACACGGAGCAAAAGGACGAACTCGCGCGGAGGCTCGAAGCGACCCGCAAGGAGTTTGCAGAGGACGACGCCGAGACGCGCGCGATGGTCGAGGGGCACCGACCGGGGACGTACGTTCGGATCGAGATCAGCAACGTTCCCTGCACGCTCGTCGAGAACTTCAACCCTCGCGTGCCGATCATCGTCGGCGGTCTCCTCGCGCACGAGGAGAGCTTTGGCTACGTTCAAGTGCGGATCAAGAAGCACCGCTGGTACCCCAAGATCCTCAAGACGAACGACCCCCTCATCCTCTCCCTCGGCTGGCGACGCTTCCAGACGGTCCCGATCTATTCGCTCGACGACGGCACTCGGAACCGCATGCTCAAGTACACGCCCGAGCACATGCACTGTCTCGCAACCTTCTACGGACCCATCTCGGCGCCCAACACGGGCTTCTGCGCCTTCAACCGCCTCACGAGCGAGACGCCCTCGTTCCGCGTTTCGGCAAGCGGAGTCGTCCTCGACGTCGACGGTTCGACCCAGATCGTCAAGAAGCTCAAGCTCACGGGAGTCCCGTACAAAATCTTCAAGAACACGGCGTTCGTCAAGGACATGTTCACGTCGTCGCTCGAGGTCGCCAAGTTCGAAGGCGCCCACATTAGGACCGTCTCGGGGATTCGAGGACAGGTCAAGAAGGCGCTTTCGAAGCCCGAGGGCTGCTACCGCGCCGCGTTCGAGGACAAGGTTCTCATGAGCGACATCATCTTCCTTCGCGCGTGGTACCAGATCAAGCCCCGCCAGTACTACAACCCCGTCGGCTCCCTCCTCCTCGCCGACAAGTCCAAGTGGCAGGGCATGCGTTTGACGGGAGAGGTTCGGCGAGACCAGATGCTCAAGACGCCTTCGGACGTCAACTCGCTCTACAAGGTTCGTCGCTCCTCCCTTTCCGTTCTTAGCGAGCAGCAGCTAACGACCCTGTCTTCGCAGCCTATCGTTCGACCCACTCGCCGCTTCAACACGCTCAAGGTCCCTCGCAAGCTCCAAGCCGCTCTCCCCTTTGCCAGCAAACCCAAGATCCAGAAGGCTCAGACCTCCCAGACCTGTGCGTTCCTCCTGGCTCGCTCGCTCTCTCTTCGCCTTGGCTGACTCGTTCGCTCGGCGCAGACATGTCGAAACGTGCGGTCGTTATGGAACCCGACGACAAGCGCGCTCTCTCGCTGCTGCAGCAAATCAGCGCGATCGAGAAGGCCAAGGTTGCGAAGCGCAAGGTTCGTCTACTCTCTCTCTCGTTCGTCTTTCTCGTACACAGGCTGACGTGCACGACGCTCGCAGGAGAAGAAGACGGACGCCAAGGTCGTTCGGAAGCGCAAGATGGACAAGGCCGACGAAGGGCGCGCGGATCGGGAGAAGGACGACAAGAAGGAGTATTTCAAGAAGAAGGGGAACAAGGAGACGTCGGACAAGAAGCGGCGGAGGACGGCGTAGAGGGTTCGGAGGGGGGTTTACAACGTTACGTGTACTGTGCTCGACCGTTCTCAGCAAGGGACGTTGGTGGCGAGCAGTGGAGTCTCCCGTCCTTTGCGAGCGAACTTCATCTCCGTCGCATTCAAGCCTTCGCCACATCCCCACCAGCCTTCTTCCTCTCCGCCGCTCTGCGATCCTTCGACAGCCTCTTCTTCTTCCTCCCCATTGGCTGCTCCTTCCTCGCTCCCGCCCCAGTGGCGGCCTTGAGATCCCCCCTTGAGGATCGGCACGACCGACAGCTTGGCAGCCTGCAGTCGTTCGAGAGGGTGTTTCGGAAGGAAAGGCGTGCGTTTAGCCGCTGGGTGTTTGGCGGCAGAGGGTTTTGCGGCGGGTTTGGGAAGCGGGAGGGCGGAGAGAGGGAGAGCGGCGTTGAAGTAGGCGAGGGAGGGGAGGGGAGCGTGGGAGGAGGATTTGGTGAGAATGCGAGTAGTGAGGCGATCGGTACGGAAGGAGGGCTGTGGAGAGGTGGTTAGCTGCTGTAGAGGAGAAGGGAGGAACGAGCGAACGGGCTGCAAAGAAGCTTGCGACAGGATCCAGCTGCCCTCGACTGCGATGCTCGCTATCTCGCGTCGTCGTTTCTTGACCTCGACTATCGGCTCGTCTTCTACGGCGCTGCAAGCTAAGCGTAAGGACGGGAACAAGTCGAACTCCCGAGGAGGCAGACGAACCGGATGCGAGGATCAGCGACCTCTGCCCAGTCCTCCTTCTCGCGGATTACAATCTGTTGCGGCGCCTTCTGAGTACTGAACAGTCGGAATGCTATCACAGCCAGCGTCGTCAGCTCCCGTTTGATCCACCTCGCAGTGAAGACGCACCAACAGCCACCTCTTCCTCCTCTCCCTCCTGCACCACAGTATTCGGAATGACAGTGACCTCCTTCCCTTTGCCCTTGTCCTTCTTCTGCTTCTTCGCAGGCCGCTTCTCCTCCACGGCGACTTCGGCGGCGGGAGCTCCCTCGTCGTCGTAACCTAGCGAGGACTGCAGGAGCCGTTCGAGCGCGGCAAGACGGTCCTGGGCACCTGCGCTGAGCTCGCCAGCTTCTGAGCTTGTAGAGGGTGAGGAGGACCTCGAGGAAGAAGGCGAGGACGACATTGAGGAGGTGGCGAGAGCGAGAGAGCTGCCTGCCACAAAAACCTCGGAGACTCTCCCCACTCGCCTCCCTGGGGAACAGCGTCCGAACAGCCTTCAACAAGCAACGATGGCTTCGGATCTACCACTCCCTGCCGCCGACGAGCCTTTCTCCCTGCCCCTCCCCTTCCCCCACCCTTCCACAACTCCGGCGCCAGCTCGACCTCTCCTCACTCCCGAGCAGCAATCTAAGCTCGATGAGCTCCTTTCCCACTTTAACGCCCCTTCCTTCGCCCTCCCTACCACCCACAAGGCGCTTAAATACTACTGGAAAGCCGTCAAGCACGGCGGAGGAACTGGCCGAGGGTGGGGGTCTTACTTTCGCGCCGCCGATGTCGAGGAGGATGCTGTTTTCAAGGAGCTGGACGACAGGGAGAAGTGTTATTGGAGTCTGGAAGGGTTCCAGCGCGTGCTGAGGGCGACCAAGTGGGACCTGCATGCGGCAATCAGGAGGGCGGAGGAGACGTTGGTGTGGAGACGTGAGGCCAAGGTTGAGGATATGAGGCCGGAGCAGGTGTCCAAGGAGGCAGAGACGGGCAAGGAGATTGTCTTTGGGTACGACGTCAACGGGCGTCCGGTCCTTTACATGGTGAGCGCGTCCTTGACGGTGATGAGGGAGTTTAGAGCTGATACATTCCCTCTTGCCAGCATCCTTATCGTCAAAACACCGCGACGAGCCATCGCCAGATCGAGTTTGTCATTTGGTGTCTAGAGGTACGGTGCAGGACTCGCGCCGAAGCCCTTCGCAGCCGCTGATCACTCGCATCGCCTCCTCCCGCAGCGCACCATCGACCTCTGCCCTGCAACGGACCCTGCAACGGAGATGATCTGCTTGTGCATTGATTTTGGGGCGAGTCGAACAGACAGCAAGTCTCAACCGACAAGCTTGGGGCAGGCGAAGCGAGTGTGCGTCTTTCTTCCTTTCGTCTCCGTGCGCGAGCTGATTTCGCTCTCGATCATTAGGCTACATATCCTGCAGACACATTATTGTGAGCGCCTTGGACGCGCTGTCTGCGCCGACGTTCCCGGGTTCTTCTACGGCTTTTATACCGTACGTTCACTCCCAGACCTCCCAGACCTCGCCACGCTTCTGTCCCTGCCCAAGCTGACGCTTCCGTTCTCTTCATAGCTCGTCTCCCCCTTTGTCGACCCCGTGACGACGGACAAGATCCGCTTCCTCGCCGCCTCAGACGCGACCCACCTCGTCCCTCCGGCTCAGCTCCAAAAGCTCTTCGGCGGCGAAGTTGATTTCCAATACGTGCGTCGCAACTGTGTACCTTCACGAGCAGTGCTGACGCTCGTCTGCACAGGACCACGAGACGTACTTCCCTGCCCTCGCAAAGCTTTGCGACGAGCGCAAGGCGGAGAACCTCGCTCGATGGAGAAAGTACGGTGGGGGCAAGTGCGGGCTCAGCGAGACGGTCATTCGGGGAGCAGTGGTGCCGGACAGTGTGGAGGTGGTGGAGGGGGCAGTCGAGGTCGAGGTCAAGGCGTTGCTCGAGGTGGTCGGCCCGGACTCTGAGGGAGAGAAGCTGGTGGAGGCGCCGAAGGAGTAGCTGGCAGCGCCTGACTGAGTTCTCGAGCCGGATGGCTTAGACATTAGCATTGCATGGAGTACGGAAGAGCTCTGAGCAACACGGTGAGCTACGCGTCGATGTGGCAAGGCGCGCCCGACCTCTTCCTCCCTCAGCCTTGTCCTGCTCGCTAGCACCGCTCTCTGGTCAAGCTTCCGAGCGAACAACTCGTGTGGCTAGCCTTCGCCCGGTGATTACGCCGGCCATGGCACCCCGACAAGGGGAGTATCTCGGGCCTTCCCCCTCTCAATCGGCAGCCATCGACGCCTTTCAGGCTCCGATATGGCATCCGCACAACACAGGGAACTCAAAGAACGATCGTGTACAGGCGTCTTCGGCGCAGGAACTCGCCACGGACGAGCGCCGCGGGCTCAGTGTTGGCAGCCTCCTCTGGCGCCTCGACTGACACCTACCCGCTCGTAGCCAAGTACGGCACTGCGCGGCAATTGTTGACTGCTCTCAGCTCTTCTCTCCTCCTGCGTTCCCGCCAGCATCTGCGCCTCCCGCCTGACCTGGCCCTTCCCGCAGATCCGAACTTCTTTCTCAGCGAGTAACGACCTCGACCAACTCTTTCTTCCCGCTGTGCTTTTGGGGGGTTAAGGCATCCGCCTATGTTCAGCTGTTGGCAAACGCCCACTCGTCTGCTTTGATAATCGAGGAGAAGAAGGGAGAGGAAAATGACGGGATCGCTTGGGCGAGGAAGGCACGCCTGACCTGCGATCAACGATTATCGTCGCGGGAGCGCCGTGCCTGAACGTTCTGCGAACGTGCTAACCCCACAAGGAGATGTGCGCTCTCACCAGGTGATATTCGGGCCAACCTTCGAGGATAAGAACGCAACCCATCGTATCTCGCCTCATTAATCGGGGAAACCTTCTTGTCTCAATTCTACGCTTGCCCCATTCCAGCCACTTGCCTTGGTCCGGGTCCTCAAAGTCTCGTCATTCACCGTCTGCCTCTCGGGTCTCCGAGGCTTCCTAGAGCTTTCTAGAGCTTAAACGGATCTTCTGCGACGCCGTCGAGAACCGTCGCTGCTGTTCCTCTCTCTCCCTCCCCACCAACACCCGCCACCTCTCGCACAGCCACTCCCTTCGCACTCCTCCTTTGATCAACATGAGCGTCGCAAGAACCTTGAAAGGCTCCTTGCTCGCCATCGCTCTCGTGAGTTGAGGAGCGAGAGGGCCGAGTGAGCTGTCGAGCTGATCTTTCCACCGCCACCGCAGCTCTTCTCCTCGTCGGTGATCGCAACAGACACTGTTGGTTTCCACGGCAAGCGCTCGGTGAGTTCAGATCTCGGTCGTGCTCGCCGACGGCAGCTGACGCGTTCTCGTCGTCGTCGCAGCTCCACGCGCGGGCCAACAGCGCCACCGCTGTCAACCTTGGGACTTCCATCAACTACGTCGTTCTCGCTCAGTCTGGCATCTCCAACACTCCGTACACGCGCATCTACGGCGACATCGCAGTCTCCCCTATAGATCGAACAGCAATCACTGGCTTCGCCTTGGTCGCAGATCCCTCCGGCGATTTCGGTACGTCTTCCTCGCTTCAAGTCGAGCAAGCTCGTCTAATATTCAATCGAATCTTCAGCTACATCATCGCAAGTCACTGGCAAGGTGTTCGCCGCAAACGATCTCGGAGCTACCCCAGGCGCTCTCACCACTGCTGTCGGAGACTCGAACGCCGCCTACGTCCTCGCAGCGGGGGAGCCTGATCCCGACTTTGTTAACCTTGCCGGAGGAGCACTCGGAGGCTTGACTCTCGTTCCCGGGTAAGCTCGTTTGCTTCCGATTTTGTCGACGAGGACAAGTGCTCATTCATTTCTCCTCAGACTCTACAAGTTCGAAGGCGTAGTTACTATCGGTGGAACTCTTACGCTTGCCGGACCTTGCAATGCTGTCTTCGTCTTCCAGATCAGGCGCGTCCCCCTCTCGACGGCGCGGTCCAGCTGATCCTGACTCGCTCTCCTTCGCAGCGGAGCTCTCGATCAATCCGCCTCCACTCGAATCATTCTCAGCGGCGGTGTACTCGCATCTCAGGTCTTTTGGCAAGTTGGGGGCACCGTGACGATCGGGACCGAGGCGAAATTCCAGGTGCGTTCTCTCCCTCGCTCTTTCGCCGTCCTCGCTGACAGCTTTCCGCCTCCGCGCTGCAGGGAATCGTCCTCGCCGCCGACACTATCTCGATGGCCAGCAACTCTGTCATGACTGGCCGTTTGTACTCACAGGTCAACGTCGTTCTGGATCAGGTCCGTTCCATCTCGCTCTCCTCGCTCCTCCGGCTCCAGCCCTGATCCGATGTTCCTTTGGCAAGGCCACTATCTACGAGCCCGACCCATACGACCCCGCGTACTGCAACATTCAGACCATCACGCAGACGGATTCGGCAACGATCACGGCAACAGCAACAGCAACAGCACTCATCACGGTCACGGAGGCAGTTACCCTCGCAGCGACTTCCTACATGACCTCCTGGCTTCCTACGACGCTCGTCAACCTCGTGACCTTCACCGATCAGCTTCCTGCGTACGTCCTCGTCCTCCGTTTTCGTCCTCGCGCACGCCTCCTCCTTCACCTCGTGCGAAGCTGACACGCGTTCCCTGGTAGATCCACAAGCACTTTCTGGGTCACTGAATCTATGGTAGCAACGTCTGTCGTAACTGCGCCAGCGTCTACCTTCACGACCGTTGACGTACAAACCTCGACTTGGACAAGGTAAGCGACCCCATTCACCTTTTTGCGGCTCCCTACGGTCTCCCCACCTCCACCCTCCTTTGGTACCCTGTTCCTTCGCTTACGCATGTCTTATTTGCAGCATCTCTACCTTCACTCAAGCTCCGTCGACCACTGTCGTTACCGTACGCGAGGTTGCGACGGAGACGTCCCTCTCGACCGTCTACGAGGACGCGATGACTACGGTCGTTCAAGAAGGTGCGCATCTCTCCTCACGCTTTCCTCTACAATTTGCGGGCTGCTGCTGCTGGCTTCCAAATTTTTAGGCCGAGCTGACTGCTTTTCCTCTTGCAGTTCTTCGCACTGTCACTCAAACCGATATGAGTACCATCACTCTTCCCGGATCAACTGGTGAGCTGCGATCCATTTGCTCGCTCTCTCGCTCCCTCGCTTTCTCGCTCCCTCGCTTCCTCTTCCTCTCGTTCACTCTCGCTGCCAAGCTCCTCCCCTCCCCTCGCTGGCAGCCCAGTCGCATTTTCTTAAACAGCTCGCTAACGCTCACTTCGCAGGCATGTCAACCATCCTCATCGACGTCCCTTACACCGTTACCGCCACCATCACCGCCCCCGGCGCTCGCATGACCGAATGGATGACCGACGTCGTGACCCACCTCACGACCGTCTGGATGACTGGCACTCCCTCCGTCTCGACCGTCCTCGTTCCCACCACCATCGCCTCGAACATCACTTCCCTCATTCCCACCGCCACCGAAACTACCGTATATACGACGGCTCCTCCCTCGATCATCACTGGCGCACCTGGAGGAGGGACTGGTGGAGGAGGGACTTCTTCGGACGCGGGTGGAGGAACCGGAGGAGGGACTGGAGGATCGACGACGTCTGTTGGGTCAGGAGGAGGACCGGGAGGCGGAGGAACGGGAGGAGGAGGAACTGGAGGAGGAACGGGAGGAGGAGGAACTGGAGGAGGAACGGGAGGAGGAACGGGTGGAGGTACTGGTGGAGGTACTGGTGGAGGTACTGGTGGAGGTACTGGTGGAGGGAATGGGGCCTCGACGACCGCTGTCGGCACTGGGTTTGGTGGCGGCGGCGCTGGAGACGGTGGCGGGAGCGCAGCCCCGACGACTGCTGTCGGTACTGGCGGAGCTGGGAGCGGAGGATCCGGAGGTAATGGAGGATCGACCAGCGATATCGGAGTCGGAACTGGGAACGGGGGAGGGAGCGGAGGGGAGACGAGTGCTGGTGGAACGGGATCTGCGACTGAAGGACCGCACGGTGGACGCACGACGGGCATTTCGGATACTCCGACGTCGACTGATTGGAGCGAGCAGTACGTATTCCGCTATCAACTCGCGAGCGTCGTTGCTGACAAGCGATCTCGCAGGACCTCGACTGGAGAAGTCCCAACCCCCACCGCTTCATCGTCGTCGCCTGGTTTTTCTGGTTCCCCTACCAAGTGAGTTCGCAGATGCAGGGCAAAGTTCGCAACTGACGCTCGTCTTTGCAGCTTCGTCTCTGGATCCCCTGCGACGCCGGCTCCTATCACCAGCACCGTCACGATGACCGTCTACATGCCTGCCAGTGCGTCTCCTTTCTCTCGTGCTGTGCCAGATTTCAGCACAGCAACTAACTCGACACTCGTGCAGCATCTTCCACCTTTACCTTCGCACCGAACGCTGTTCCTACCGACGCAGCGGGCGTCGCCGCGTGCGCTGCCGAAGTCTCCGCCGCTCTCTTTGGGGAGTGCAGGGTCTCGGCGAGGGCAGCAGCAGCGACGATGGTCTCCATTTGCCAGATCCCCACCTCTACACCGGTGGTTGTCGCGCAGGGACAGCAGGATTCGTCGAGCACGTCGGCTGCAGGATTTTCGATTTCGCAACTTTGTAGCCATCGCATCGCCAGCATTTTGGCAGCAGGATTGGGCCTGGTTCTTTTGTTGTAGTCACCTTAACGTTGTGATCACTATTGTATTGTAGTACTTGCGTTCTCGGGTCCTCGACAGCTAGCGAGAGCGAGAGCGAGAGTGGGAGCGAGACGACTCGAGTGCACCAGAATGCGACGCGCTCAACTACGAGCACTTCCATCCTGACTGATTCTGGCGCTTTCGAAAAGATCGCAGGAGTGTGGGGGGTATGAAGTCGAAGTCTGCGAAGGAAGGAGGGAGCGAGGGGAGGGAGCGAGAGAGGAGAGGAGTTACCCTCTCACTCTACTTTCAGTATCTGCTCACTGTTTTCAGCACAGGCTGATTCCTATTAGACATCTTCTACTCTGATCTGCTCAGACGAGACTTGAACAGAGTCACTCAGCTAATCCATCTCTGCTGCTTGCTGAGCTCGGACCTTGAATTCGACTACAAAATCTCGAATTCGGTCAACCGCTCTTTCTTCTTCAATTTACAAACGTGAGTCTTCGTGTCCCCCCTTCCTGTGAGGCACAGCTAACCCTTTACTCTTCTATGCAGGTCTCTCAACACGATCTCACTCAAGCAACGGAGCCTCTTATCAGAGTGCCGAGTCGACCACGAGTGCGATTCTTTGCCTTTGAGATGAAGACCAACCGCCTCTCTTTAATCACTCGGTCCGTTGGATACCCACGCGGAGATGAGTTTCAATGCAGAGCAACACGCCTTTCCTTCGACAACCGTGGCCTGGGAGGGGAGCGCCAGGGAGGGGAGTGGGAGGGAGCTGGTTTTTCTTCGGTGGGATGGGGTGGGAGGCTTGGAGGGAAAGGATGCAATGCTTCTGTGGGACTCTCTATCGTGGCGCATGGCCTGCTCGTCGTCCTGCTGTTGTCGTCTTGAGGGGGTCGCTAGCTGACCTGGGGGCGAAAATTTGCTCCTGCTCCGTCCTGGTTGCTGCTGCTTAAGTCGGTGCCTGGTGGTTCGCCTGCTCCCTGGTGTCTAGGTCGACACTTCCCTGCTCCAGTCCGCTCCTCCCTCGCCAACCCAACGCGTCGCCGGCTCGATTGGAAAAACAACTGCTGCTTCCCTCGCTTTCGCAGGCTTCCACCCTCTCAGCCCTCAGTCGGAACGGAGGCTCGGTCTTCAAGGAGGGGCGTAGCACGTTCCTGCCAGGTCCCTGCTCTCTCCGTCGCCGCCTCGCTTCGATCTCCTCGCGGCGCGCCCTTTCGCACGCGTTCACGCGACAGAGAGCGCTGTTTCTGAACGTAGACGCTGAGCTATCAAGGTCGCGTGTTCTGAAGGGGCCGCAGGATATAACGAGCACCGCATACGGGACAGATGCGCGCGAAGGAGAGAAGAGCAAGGGATCACGCTCAGCCTGAAGCTCCGGACTCTGCCAGACTGCCTCCTTTGGTGACTACTTTCATTGCCTGCTGAATTCCAGCACAAACTCTCTACTGGTTGGCGCGCTGCGAGGGAACTGAAAGGAGTGCTCCGCGGGAGAGGCGAAGTCCTCAGCAACTTCCTCCGCGCCCCTTGCCTGTCTCCCTTCTCCCACAACCTCCCTCCAACCGCACAGCCTTACCAAGAACTCCGGCCGACCTTCACACAGCATGGAACCACCCCTCCAACCCACCTCGTTCTCTCTTCCCGCTGGACTTGCCGCGTCAACTTCCGCCGCGTCCGACCCCGCCGCCTCAGGGTCCGAAGAGCCTCTCACGCCCGAATCAGAAGTCGAGTCGTCCGAAGCGTTCGCGAACCTCAAGGACGAGCGGCACTTTGAGGACACGAAGCGCAAGGCGCAGCTCGTGATGGGGCCGCCACTCGGTGGGGCCGCGAACGAGACGGTGCACGAGGGGGAGGAGCTGGCGGAGAATGAGGAGATCCTGGCCGAGCTGCCTGATGAGACGGAGGAGCTGGAGCTTACGCACTTGCGGTTGCGGACGCTGAGGGGACTCGGGTTGGAGCGGTTCAAGAAGGTGCAGGTGCGTCATGGTCCCTTCTCTCGCTTCGCATGTTTGAGTGCCCCAAGCGAACGGAGGAGGGGATGTAGTGCGGAAGCTTGGGTGGCCGGGAGTCGTGTGGCTGGGAGCTCAGCGTCTGGGGGAACCTGCTTCGGAGATGGTTGCTGACCTCCCTTCCTTCGCCCCTCCAGCGTATCTCCCTTCGCCAGAACCTCCTTTCCTCCCTCTCCTTTGTCCCCCTCCCTCCGCCTGAACTTCCTGTCGAAGGCAAAACGCTCTCGTCGTCGACTCCTTCCGAAACGCCAGCTCCCGACGAAGTCGACGAAGATTCGCACGACGACGAAGACGCCAAGAAGAAGGAGGAGGACTTTGAGTACCACGAGCACCACCATACGCAAGTGGAAAAGCGTGCGGACGCGCTGTGGCCTCTGCAAGGACTGGCGGAGCTTGAGGAGCTGGATTTGTACGACAACCGGATCAAGAGCATCAAGGGATTGGAGGGGCTCGTCAGTCTCAAGTGCGTGCTACCATCTACGCGGCATCTTAGCGAAGGGGTGAGCTGACCCGTAGTGTGCTTCTTCAGATCTCTCGACCTCTCCTTCAACCTCCTACGTTCCATCGCACCTCTCGAGGACGATTCTCCCGACTCGCTCTTCGCTTTCCCCGATCTCGACCACCTCTACCTCATCCAAAACAAGCTGAGCAAGATCGAGGGAGTGCGGAATAGGAGCAGCCTGGTGTACCTCGAGTTTGGCGGCAACCGGATCCGAGTGCGTCGCCTCTTCTCGCTTCGCTCAAGCCCCTCGCTCACCCAGAGTCCACGCACGCTACAGACTATTGAGAACCTTCCAGTATCGGCGAACTTGCGGTCCTTGTTCCTGGGCAAGAACAAGATCACCAAGATTCAGAACCTCGAAGGTCTCACGGGCCTGCGAACGTTGAGTATTCAGAGTGAGCGGTCCCTCCCTCGCTCGGGCTGGACAGCGTTAACCACTTTTCTCGGCTAGGCAACCGGATCACCAAGATCGAAGGACTCGAGGCGCTCACCGAGCTGGAAGAGCTGTACTTGTCGCACAACGGTCTTACGAGAATCGAAGGGCTTTCTGGCAACGTGCGTGCTTCAGCCGACGAGATCGTCTTACTAGCTGACCCTGCGAACTCTTGGACCAGACCAAGCTCACTACACTCGACGTTGGCAACAACAAGATCGATACGGTGCCGACTCTCGACCTCGCCCCCTTGGCGCTGCTCGAGGAGTTCTGGGTGCGCACCATCCCCTCCCTCTTCCTCCCTTGCAGCTGCTGATGATCAGCGCAGGCCAACGACAACCTCATCGCTGCTCTCCCCATCCTCCCTCCTTCAACTCACCCGAACCTCGAGACCATCTACCTCGAGGGCAACCCCGTCCAGAAGGAGATGGCAACGGCGTACAAGCGCAAGATCATGCTCGAGATGCCTCAAGTCAAGCAGATCGACGCGACGTTCGTTCGGCAGTCATGAGGTAGAGGACGGGAGGGAGGAGCAGTATATATGGACACACTTGCAACGATTAGACGAGGTCGCATTGCCTCGCGCAGTAGTTCGTCTTCCCATCTCAAGACTACCCACTCATATCCATCGTCTCCCCCGCCTCGCTCTCATCCATATCGTCCACCTGAATCTCCTCCTCCGTCCTCTCCTGCAGCTCCTCGGGCACGACCAACCTCCCAGCGAGGATATCAGCATCGAGAGCTGCGACCTGGTTGTCGATGTTGACGAGAGTCGAAGGCGGGAGACCGGGGAAGGGGAACGTTCCGGCGGAGATGGAGTTGGCCGTGTCGTCGAGGACGAGCTTGAGAAGGTCGCAGGTGACTGGGTCGCCGGGCGAGATGCTGAGAGACTGCGAGGAAGTGTCGTCAGCGGGAATGAGGAGACAGAAAGGCGGAGCGGACCTCGTGGTAGCGTGCGATGGACTCCTGGTACTGTCCCAGTTGGTGCTCGATGAGTCCAAGTGCGCTGTAGGCTGCTGCGGAGCGAGGGTCGAGGTGAATGACCCGTCGGAAGCAGGCGTGCGCTTCGGGAAGTTGTCTGAAGAGGTGAGGCGCGTTAGTGAATGCTCTGCATGAGGAGGCCGACGGGACTGACTTGAGCTTGCGATACGCGTGTCCGAGGTTCAGGTGCGTCGTCGCCCAAGCAGCTTGCGAGCTCTGCACGTTCTTCGCGAGCTGGAGCGCCTGCTTGAAGTATTCGATCGCCCCAGTGTACCTATGGTCCTCACATCAATTTGCGTCCGCGAAAAGGGGGAAGGAAGACGCACTGCCCGTTCATGACCGCCACTACTCCCAGCTCGTTCATTACCAGCGGATCATCAGCGCACCCCGCCTTCGCCGAGAGGAGGTACTCTTGCGCGAGTCCGACGTTCGCGAGACCGAGATGCTGCATGCCGATGAAGAGGAGGGGGAGGTGGGTTCCCTGGAAGTGCCGTAGTGCAGTCGAGTACGCCGTGATCGCCTGATCGTGCTCGCCTTCGTAGGCGTACGAGTGGGCGAAGGCGATCCAGGACGGTCCGAAGCGCGAGTCGATGAGGACGGATTTGCTGTGGAGGGGAGTGGCTGAGCCGAGCTCAGGAGAGGCTGCGCGATAACGTACCCAAAGAAGCGCCGCGACTCTTCCCAGCGGTGGCCGGAGAAGTACCACAGCCCGACCGCGTACCAGCTGATAGCGTCGTCCGGCTCACTTTCGACGAGTTCGTGCGCGAGAAGGAACAGTCTGGACCGGAGATGAGGGAGGTGGAGCATGCAGGAGAGGTAGAGAGGGAGGGTTGGTCGATGAGAGGAGTGAACGGCGAGAATCCTGCGCGGAAGACTGGTCAGCAGAGGACGTTGTGCAGGAGCGAAGGGACGGACTTGGAGGTGAGTTTGTAGCACTCGGCGAAGCGCATGCCAGAATAGAGCTCGTCGGCGAGTCCAAACATCACGTCAGGATCCTCGCCCATGCCGTAGTCCTCCGTGAGTCGCTGACGAGCCATTGCCATCTCATCGTGGTGTTTGAGCTGGAAGAGTCGTGAGCTACGTTTCGAAATGCGAGCGCAGGGGACGAACCTTCTTTAATCGCACCGTGTACATCATTCGCACAAAGTCGGCATCCTCGCCCGTCTGCACGGTATATTGAAGACCCTGGATGAACTCCCACTCTGCAAAAAGTACATCAGCCGCTGCTCTCGAAACCTCGAAAAAGCTGAGCTCACCCTCCTCAGTCGACATCATTTCTCCTCCCACCAGAACCTCAAAGCTCTCAAAGCACTTGACGTCCTTCGAAAGCGCCTCGATAAACGACTGCTTCGCCAGATCCGCCGCTCCGAGGTGCAAGTGGATGAGTCCGCGCAGGTGCGCTGTCGATGCCGTAAGCTGGATCTCGATCGTCAGAGCTCTCTACCGGCTACTTGCGAAAGCGACACTCACCTTGATCCCTCCGTCACCTTGATCCTCCCCTCCGCCTCCCAACTCGCCGAGCAACCCTCCCCTTCCAACCATCTCCAACGCTTCTTCCCATTTTCCTAACCGAACCTGGCACTGCGCAGCGAGATACCGACAGGCCAAACTCGTGTCCGTCAGCCGTCGCGCGGTCGTGTGGCCGGGTGGCAGTGCGGCGGTGGAAGGGCTGGCGACAGGAGTGGTCGATGGGTGTGGGAGACGGAGGGTGGTAAGAATCTTTTCGGCTTGGCCGTACTGGTGGGTGAGGAAGTGGGTTTGAGCGAGCCAGAAGGCGTCGTTTGGATTGCCTGCGAGCGAACAAGGTCAACAGCGAGTCGCGACGTGACCGTACCCCTCCCCTCCTCTCTCCCTCCCTCCTCCCTTCCTTCCAAGTCATAATGAAGAGCTTACCAGTCATCCCAAAAACCTTGCCGCCCCAGAACTCTGCCGTACCATAGAGGTGCTGGGTCATCGCGTCGTTGCGCCAGTTCCGAAGCCTGTCGACCATCGTCCAGTCCTCCTCCCCGTCCTCCGCAAGCTCCGTTTCAATGAAACTGTCGTCCCCGTTCAACCCTCCCGAAAGATTCGAGGTCCTGCGCGGCCTCGCCGTCGCTGTTGACCCCGACGCAGCTGTGCCGGGCCGCCGAGGGGAGAGGGAGAGGGTGGAGAAGTTGGACTGCCGCCGTAGGTCGTCGACTTGTTCGTGGCTGAGGCTGGCGGAGCTGTGCTCGCCGAAGAAGCTGTTGCTGCGAGCCTTCTTGCCGCGAGCTGCGCTGGAGGCGCCGGCTGCTGAGAAGCTGAAGGAGGTGTGGGAAGGGCCGGCGATAGGAGACGCGCCACTGCCGCTCGCTCGACTGTTGCGTTGGCGGTCCATAGCGGGTAGGCGGGGAGCTCAAAGCTGGAGGTGGGGAGAGGTGGAGAGAGGTGGAGAGAGGTGGAGAGGAGGATCAAGCGGATCTGTTGTTCGCCGCCTCTTCGCCTCCTGCCACGCGTCTTGCGAAACGGCCTACGCTCTCGTCCTGCTTTTGAAGTTTGGCGAGTGCTGCTCTGGGTGCTCAGGAGCGGTCATCTAGGCCGTGGCAGAGCCAACCCTCTCCTCAGCCTCCTCCCACGCGAGAGCTGCCGTCCAGTCACTCTGGCGGCTGCCAGTGCCCTCTGCGTTCTCCTGGCACTCACGGCGCTCGTCCTCGACAATGTCCCCGTTGAGGCGGTATCCTTCTCTACGAAACTTTGCCTCTTCAAGACGAGCTGAACCCTCGCCCTCCCAGCTCTGCCCTCGTACTGTTCTCACCGAGGCGTTCGCTCTCGTGCTCCCTCGTCTCGGACCTCAGAGAATGTGCGTTGTCGATTCGCTCTACAGCATGGCTTCGCCAGAGCCTTGCGAAGCTTGAGAAGGTACTCTGAATCGCGACGCACGACGTTCCTGTGGTGCTCGAGCAGTCCTTACGCTTTAGGAGCCGACTTCCGAGGAGGACCTGAATACAGCCACTGAGAGTAAAGAGGTCTCGAGCGAGTATTGGAACATGTCACGTGTAAAACGGTGTGCAGAATTCACCCCTCCTTCGCAAGCCTCAACAGCCTCGCATATTTCTCCTCTAGCCCGTCCAACTCCTGCAGCACTCCCCTCTGCCTCCTCTCCAGCCTCTCCACCAAGTCTCCCTTCCCAGCATTCCCCTCCTCTCCCCCCTCCCTTCCGACCCGCGTATCCCTCCCCTTCTTCCTCGCCGTCATCCCGACCTCCCACGCATGCTCCTGCATCTCCTTCCACGCCTCCACCTCTCCAATCATCCTTTTCGCTCTCCCGCTACTCCTCTGAACCGGTGCCGGACTCCCGCTCTTGGCCCTACAGAGGGATCGCGCGGGCGTCTCGAACGCGCGCTGCGGTGCGGCCACGGTTGGTCTAGGAGCAGGGTCGGAGATGTGGGAGAAGGCGAGTGCGGAGGGAAAAGTAGTCACGAGACTCCAGTAGGCGGCTTCTTCGATTCGAGCGGCGTCGCCGGTGTTGGGAGAGGGGCGGAGGATGGAGAGGCTTGGAGAGGAGAAGAAGGCGGAGAAGTCGATGGGGTTGGACTGGTTTTGCTGGATCGAGGGTGATGAAGGCGAAGGGGGGTCGAAGGCAGGTGGAATGTAGAGTGGTGCGGCTGGGAGGGCTCAGCGAGGGATAAGAGGGGAGCGAAGGGAGCGTACCGGATCGAAGGGCGGAGCCCTGCGGTTCCTTGGAAAACCAGACGTGCGCCTTGATTTGTTTCCGAGAGGGTCGAGATTCAGGAGCAACGAGGAGCCTGAGATGAGATTTGAGGAATGAGCAGAGCTTCGGTGTGAAGGAAAGCAGAAACGCACATTCGTATCAGCCCTTCGACACTTCGTGAGACTCGAGGAGTAGAGGGGAATGAAAGTGTAGTCTGTAGCGAATGCGTCGTTAGACGAGGTAAGTATCGAAAGAGGAAGGACGCACTGAGAAGTTGACGATGCGTTCATACGTGTCGGCGATGCTCTCGGCGAAAAAAGGGGCCTGCCCGTATAGCATCTGGTGACCGTGCTCGCATTTCAATACACAGTGACGAATCCCACATACTGAACGCAAAGCGCGATGGTCGGCCACTCACCTCGTACATCAGCACACCAAAGCTCCACCAATCGACCTCGACGCCGTAAGCTCTCTCCTCCCCGTCCTCCTCGTCGTCGTCGCTCGCAAACGAATCCTCCACCACTCTCTCAGCCATCCTCAGCACGCATGGCGCAATGTAATCCGGCGTTCCGACTAGAGCTCGCGCGAACTTCCTCGCAATCGAACCTCCCGGTCCCACAGGCGCAGCAGACCCAAAGTCCGTCAGCAGGAGTCTTCCCTCGCCAGTGAGCAGCAAGTTGGCTGGCTTGAGATCTCTGTGATCTTGCGTCAGCTCCTTCTCTCCTCCGTCGCACGGCGTGGCTAACCTGTGGGCCCACCCCTCCCCATGCAGCCATTCCACCGCCTCTACGAGCTCCATCATCCACCGGCGCACCCAGTGCTCGTCGAGTCCAACTACCTCCACCCCGGGGATGGGATTTTGCTGCTCCAAAAGGGTCCAAAGGTCGCCGCCTGATGCGTGAGAAAGGAGGAGGTGAAAGTGCGTCGGAGAGAGGAAGGAGGCGATGAGTTGTGGGATAGGAGGACGAGGTACGGCGAGGGAGAGTCGGAGAATGGCGAGCTCGGCCTGCGGAGATTGTTGCTGGGAGGATGAGTTAGGACGCGCCTTGGAAGTGACCAAGGCGAGGACGAACAGCACGCATTCGGAATCCCCATCGACGCTCGAGGGTCTTGAGGACGTAGACCTGGTTCGATTCAATCTGTGTGAGTCCCCTCTGGGCGCGAACAAGCTCTACGCGTGCGAAGGGGCTGGGAGAGGAGAGAGTCGCAATCGTGTAGAAGTCGTCTAGGGAGAGGGTGTTCGTTTGAAGGTATTGTAGAGCTTTATGCGGCACTGCAACGCTGTCAGGTGGAGCTCATTGCAGTCCAAAGAAAGCTTACCTGCCCCCGTGCGGTCAGCTTCCCAGGCCAGCTGGAGGGAGAGGTCGACGAGGGCGGAGGGAGTCGTGCTCGCGAGTGAGGCTGCCACGATCGCTGCTAGCTCGGGCAGGAGGTCATCAATAGCTCGGCGCCTCGTTCTCCAGTCCTGCGCCATTTGTTGAGAGGTAAGGGCGAAGGAAGAGGGTCGACGACGAGCGGGGGAGCGCTTGAGCTCGAGAAGGGCGGCTCCCCTCTCTCACAGCCTCTTCACACCGCCAGTAAGTTCCTCTACCTGCCGAAACTACAGTAACTGACCCTACTTCCCCTCAGTGAGCAGCCACGCCAAGAGCAAAGCCTACGCGCACCCCATCGCTACCCAGGCCGGTAAGCACTCGCGCTCCCGCAACACCCACTTTCCACAGAGCTGCAGAAGCTGACCGGGCTGCACGCGCAGATGACCTGAAGTACAAGACCAAGTACAAGGAGCTCAAGGCCAAGATTGGCGAGGTGGAGGAGGTGCGTTCCTGCACTCACTCCCCGTCGTGGAACTGGTCGTGTTGCTGACCCCGTTGGCTCTCGCTAGGACAACACGAAGCTGCAAATCAAGATTCTCAAGAGCAAAAAGGCGATCCAGCGTCTGCGCGTTGAGCGATCGTCCGTCCCCCCTACTCTTCCGCCTGCCATCCCCGCTGACCTGACCTCCTGCAGCATTCTGTACGACCGTCTCCAATCCACCGCGACCCCGACAAACCCCTTTGCTCTCCATTCCTCTCCCCACCTTTCTTCCCTACCCGCCTCCTCCTCCTCCGCCGTCGTACCTCCCACGATCCTCGACGCGCCGTCGTACCCACTCGCCGACCCCGCCGCGCCAGACCTCTTCCTCCAGGGCCTCGACGCGAAGAAGCTCGCACAGCTCAAGAGTGCTAGTGAATGGGGCGCGAGACCCGTGGCGGGCGTCGTGGGTGAGGGGTCAAAGCGGGAGTCGCTGGAGGTGGAAGGGGAGGTTGTGGACGGAGGTGCTCAAAGGGACCAGATGCAGGTGGACAGTGCCCTCCCAGTGCAGCCGGCCGGGGCGGACCCCGCACCTGTCTTTCCTTGGGAGTGATGGGAGTTGTTTGTATTGCGACGATGCCGTTGATGTTGAGACAAGGAGAGGGATTACTCTCCCTGCGCCACGAGTATGCGCTCTCCAAGCCTGCGATGTCCTCCAACCTTGCTCCTTTCATGACGGCGTTCAATGTGGCTGCTCCTGCATCTTGCGCCCTCCTTGAGACACGCCTTTTTGAGTTAGGTGGGAGCTCACCACCTTTGTCGCCTCGCTCCTTTCTTCCTTCATCACTCATCCCTCACCAACTTTTGAATCAACCAGCAAGAAACTCATCTTACAAACTTAGACTCGCCGTTGCCGCATCAACCTCCCTCTCAAGTGCTTGCCTTTGCCTCTTGCCTGGCTTACCATTCAAAGGAGTCAACTCCTCAACACCGCCACCACTCCACCTGAAGACTCATCGGCACTCATCTCCTCCTCTCCCCCTGTCAAACATTCGCACCTGTTGATTGACCTTCGCAACCGCCACTCGGGTTTCACACACCTGGCTCACGCTCGCTACTGCACCCTGTCCTTCCTCCTTTGTACCTGACCCTCGCTGGACTCCATAATCACCTCCTGTGACTCACCTGCCCTCCCCCAGTAATTCCGGCAGAGGAAGGGGAACATGGACCTTTGCCACCACCAGGGTTCGGAAGCTCCTATCCTTTCTCCACCTCCTCCTCATCTCTTTGTGCCTCGTTCCTTAAGTCTTGAGTCAGCCAGGGCAACATTCCTCGGTTTGGGAATCAGAAAAAGGGATGGAGGAGGAGGTTGATGAGCTCAAGAATGTTGGGAGTGGGGGAGGGTTTTGACGGAGGCGGCTCTTGTTCGAGTAGTGTTTCCCTTTGATGGTGCATTGTTCATCGCTTGCATTATTGAATGGGGTGATTCGAGGCTGTCAAGACTCGGGCAGTGCCTCAATGTGAGCTGAAGAGGAGAACCGAGGTTCGAGGTTTCTGCGGTGCGCTTGTGTCCTTCTCATGCACAATCACAGGGTATAACATTGGGTTCAGGAAGTAGACTAGAGGAGTAACAGCAAGCCCTGGAGCTTTGATCAGGTGTTGGATTCAATCACGTGGCGTCCCACAACCTTGCTGCCGCGCTGTGAACGGCCACGATAACGTCAGCGTGCCCTTTGAGGTGGTTCCCAGGAAAACAAGTTTACAAGCATCGTGATGCCTTTGGGGAACTGGTTAAAGGGGAGAACAGTGAGCTTGGGCTCGATGAGGCCTCGGGCGGCAAAGTCGAGAGCTTCATCAACATCAACCTGAGCATGATGTCACATGGCGCCAGTTGAGAGAATAGATGAGCAAGGATCTTCTGATATTGCTCACAAGGGTTCCGATGATGGAGAGCTTGTTGAAGATCATGAAGAAGGGACTGTAGCGGCGAGAGAGTCAGTTTCGTACTTTTAGCGGATATTTGGAGAACAGCGCCTCACTCGTGCCCAGCAACGGCGGTTCCAGCAGCAGGAAGTCCGACGCAGACGATCGTTCCTCCCTTCCTAAGGTTCGCAGCGGCTCCGTTGTAGGCTCTGAAAAAAGAACGAAAACCGCATAAGCCTTTGCAATCGACGAGGGTTGCGAACGTAACGTACCAGCCGCAGTTCCACCGGTGACAATCACTGCGTGGGCTCCCTTGCCGCCAGAAATTTTCATAACTTCTGCGACGGTGTCGTCGCACATCTTGAAGTTGAGGGATTTCTCCGCACCCATCGAGAGGCACATCTCTTTCTTCTTGTTGCCGGTATCAATCGCAATAATTTGTAGACCCATCGCCTTTCCTGCAGAACCGACCACGTGTGAGCAATGGAACGATGAAGATGGCGCAGAACAAACCGAATTGAAGGGCCAAGTGGCCGACTCCTCCTCCGCCGGGCACAACGACCCACTGTCCAGCCCTTGCCTTGGAGTTCTTGAGCGCAGTGTAAATGGTGGAGCCAGAGCACATGAGAGGTCCAGCCACGAGGTTGGGCACGCCCTCGGGAACTGGAGCGCGGGCAGCAAGCTCTTTCGAGGGAGCGAGGTGGGAGAGGACTCACTCCGGGTTGTGTAGCGCGCAGGGGAGAGAACGTATTGAGCGTAAGAGCCGTCAACCTGTCCCCCGGTAGCGATAAGCTTTTTGCAGTGAGTCTCCATTCCTTGTCAGCAGTTGTCGCACTGGTGGCAGACTGGGGAGCGTCGAAAGTCAGTGCAGCGCAGGTACAGTGCCCGAGCCCGAGTTTGTTTAACGCACCATTGCAGATAGGCTTGATCCCAGCGCAATCTCCAACAGCCGCCGAAGCAGTCCCGCCGCCACGCTCGCATGTGGGAGACGCTCTCCGAGTTCAACTTCTTCAACTGGGAATTCATTCCTGGGAAGGAGAACGTACTTGCTGACTCTCTCTCTCGGCTCGCGGAGCTTGAGAGCGACGGGATCGATACTCACCAGTCTTTCACCTCCGAACCTTTGCCAGATGCCTCCGACGATGTTCCTTTCATCGGCACCCTCTCGCAGAAGTACTCGATCACCCTCGCCGCCTTCCACTTCGGCCTTCAAGCCTCGGGAATCTCGTCTCCTTATCTCCTCCATCGCACCTCTCAACCTCGGCCTGGACGCGACGGAGCTCCTGGCCGTCGGGGATTCCGCTGAGTTGCTTCTTCCCCACAAGCGACTCGCGATGTTGACCCGTCTCCCGCAGTCGTTCCTCGACCCTCTCCCCGCCGCTCTCAAGGACGACGCCCTCTTCCGCAAGGTCCTCGCCAACCCTCAAGACTTCCCGTCATTCACCATCGTTCAAGACATTCTCTTCTACCACGACTCGACGGGATGGCGCCTCGTCGTTCCTCAAGGCCGCGTCGACGACCCTGAGCTCGGCGACAACTCTCCTACGTTCCGCGAAGCTGTCATCCAGCACACGCACGAGACGCTCGGGCATCTCGGCGCTCTCAAAACGCTGAGTCACCTTTGCCACTTCTTTTGGTGGTTGCTGATGCACAAGGACACGTTCAACTACTGTCGGTCGTGTGAGCAGTGGGCGCTGCGGCAAGAGCGGAACCTCCGCCCCATTTGGAATCCTACATCAGATCCAGATCCCTCATCCGACCTTGGGCTTGGGTCCTGATGGACTTTGTGGTCGGTCTGCCTTCTGTCCTCTACCGAAACGAGATCGTCGACTCTTGCCTTACAGTCACAGAAACGCTCGGCAAGCAGGTCCACATCTTCCCTCTACCTTCCACAGCCACCGCCGCTCAAGTCACCGACATCTACCACGACGGCGTCTACCGCTTTCACGGCATGCAGGAGTCCATCATCTCCGATCGCAACCCCAAGTTCACGAGCGGATTTTGGCGCGCTCTTCATCAGAAGATCGGCACCAAGCTTCGCATGTTGACGTCGGCGCATCCTGAAACCAACGGCCAGTCCGAGGTCACGAACAAGACGGTCGGGCAGATCATGCGCATCTTCGCCGAGGACAACCCCGATGACTGGGTGATTCGCACTCCCGACGTTGAGTTTGCGATCAACTCGGCGCCTTCCTCCGCCACCTCCCTTTCGCCGTCCGAGACGAACCTCGGCTACCTCCCTACTGCTTGGCCTGTCGATTCGTGGGCAAAGGTGGAGGACGTAGGAGCGGAGGGACCTGGTGAGCTTGCGCGTCTGTCGTGGCTTCGAGCGACCGATGCGCTGATTGCGTCGCGTATTGAGATGGTCGCGCAAGCGAACCGCCGTCGTCGACGCGACTCTCCTCAATTCCAAGTCTGCAACCTTGTCTACGTCTCCGTCACGCAATTCATAGATAATCAATTGTTTCTGGCTGGCCTATGTGTAGGTAGGTGCACGTGATTGCACGGACAGTGCAAGGAACACGCCAGTTCCTTGCTCTTTATAGAGGCACGTCTTGCAATCAATGCTATTCATTGATTGTCCTTTGCTTTTGTAGCCTAGCGGTCAAGCCGTTTAGAGAAACACACGATTAGACGCCGTGTCTTGCAGACAGTCGTGAGGATGGCTAATCCTTACACCAACCTTCCAGCTATTGTCGACATCAGGACCAAGAGCGGCAACTGCGTGCGGAGAGGTTTGAATCAGCTTGCAATCTCAAAAGTGCGCCTTTCTCAAGCGCTGCGGCGTACCAACTCCTGCTCCCTCATGATCCTTCTCTACCCCAGTCAATCTCTGTACCCGTCAATTGACCACCCAGCCGCCACTGGAGCTTCGCAAGCCTCATTCACCCTTGCTACTGGACCTCTCCCTCCTCCTGTGCACCTTGTGCTGGACTCCAGTCACCTCCTGCAACTCACGATGGTAAGCCTATTTTGAGGGGGAGGTACAATGCTGATGCCTGAATAGTCGGTGCCTCAGATTGCCTCAGACCGATGCGAGGGAATCGGGGTAGACTGGGTGAGGCCACGTGATGTTCCCTGCTGCTCTGTGACTCCGTCCGCGATCCCCGGGCGGCAAAAAATGAACAGAGCGGGATTCGAACCCACGCCTCTTTCGAGACCGCAAGACCCCCGTTTCGGGGAAGAGCTATTTCGTGGGCCCGGGGTGAATCGAACCCACCTTGTCTTGAGTGCGGCGCCATGGACCAACTCGGCCATCTGTCCTTACCAACTACGTTACGACGGCATCTTGTGAGGATGGTCCATATCGAGCCAACCGGCCTTGAGGGAGCCTTGATCCCTATTGCGCGCAGTCACTGGGGGCTCAGCAGGGCAGCTTTGCTCAAGCCCACATTCCACCTGGACCCGTGGACGTAGGTGTCGCCTCGGAAGATTATGACTATGCCGGCACCGCTCTCAATGATCCATCCTTGTCCTTGGGGGGTTTGACGTGGAAGCTCCCACCAGTTGTTGATTCGGGAGAAGAGGAAGAGGCACTTTTCATCCGTGTTGTGGGGGGTGGTAAGGTCGAGGGAGAGGATTTCGTCGTGAGAAAAATCGAGGAGCCAGTCAAGCTGATCCAAAGAGAGGCTTGCGCGGTCGAGGCTTGTGCGGCTGAGGAAGATGTTGGTAGTGGGATGTGGTGCGGCTGAGGAAGATGTCGGTAGTGGGACGGTCAAAACCGTGGAGGTAGAGAGTCTGCTCCGTGAGGACGTTGCGGCCTGCAATCCAAGTGTGAGTGAGGTTACAGGAAGAATGCAAGAAGTCAAACACACTGAGGATAGTGGAGACGATATCGCTGCGGTAGATTGCAGGTCGCTCCTTAATATTGTCCCTGGCTGTGGAGCAATGTGGAGCTGTCGTTAGCTGGAATTGAACGGACGACCCATGTTGTGAGAGTTGCGAGAGGAACGTCCTTGGGAGATGAGCTTGAAGTACGCAAGTGCGGCTTTGCCTGGGGAGGATGGTGAGTTGATGTGCATGAGCTGTGCGGGCTGCTTACCTGGCAAGCCGTCGTCCACTGGATTGGTCTGAGAAGCCGTTAGCTTGGCGGTACGCGCTCGTCGAGGAAGATCTACTCACAGGTCACCTGTGCTTCCCTTGGAGCTGCTTCTTATCCCAAATGCTGTACTCCTCCTTCTCTTCCGGATCCAGAGCGCGTTTGGCCTTCTGGCAAACTCGCTACACTTGATGCTGCAAGGAAGAGACGCGTCAGCGCCGCCGCGTGGGATTCGAGGAATGAACTCACCTTGTTCAGGCGTGCGGTCGAGGGGGGTGGGGAGGGAGGCGTTTGCAACTGGTTCATCTTGGTGTGAAAGGAAGGCAGGTCAAAGTGCCTTGAGAGCAGGAAGAAGAAGAACGAGAGGTCAATTTGGCTCTCAACGGGCGACGCGTGAATCACTTTTCAAGATTTAACAGTCAAGTTGTAGCCCGGGACCTCAACGCGAAGAAAGCAGCAAGCAAGGTTCAAAGCACGGTTCAAGAGGGCAGGAGCAGCGGCCCTATTTGTAGCAGGGAGAGACAGAGGGAGTGTTGAGTTGTCACATGGAGGAATGCGCCAAAGTCCAAGTTTCCAGTCGCGCTCTTCTTTCTCTTCATCTCGAGGTCCGACCCCTCGAGATTTCCCCCAATCGCCCGTATGTCACGAGTTGAACTCTACTCCCCCTTTCTTTAAAGGTGTGGTGTGAGCGGACTCAGGCAGAGCGAGAGGGGGAAGCTGCAAGGACTGCGCCCTTTGCCTGCGGAGAGGGGGGGTCCGGTGGAAAGTTGTACCTTGTCCCGGGTGCCGGCAANCCTAAGGAGGNCTTTTTGGTTTTTGTTNATTTAAATTCAAAGTTCGACTTCCCTTGGGTTTTTTTTCAGCCTTGCTTGACGGGAACTTAGGTTACTTTTTCTTAACGTTTTTTTTCAGCCTTGCTTGACGGGAACTTAAGGAATC
>KZ627157.1:1031453-1113506 GCA_002917775.1 Glaciozyma antarctica PI12
CAGCGGATGAGCCTGGCAATATCAACCTTACGGCAAGCCCTCGCTCCCGAGCTTCCCTCCTTGTCTTCGCTCACCACTCCTGTTCCAACCTCGGATGATATCTCGACAAGCGGTCAAACATCCACATCCCTCCTCCTCGAGCCGTCCCTCACTGCAGCTGCCTGGCCAGAAATCCTGCCAAGAAGGAGCTAGACTTGCGCTTTGACCCCGGACGTGCCCGTGATCTGCGTCCGCACTTCGTTCGCTTCCTCCCGTGCTTTCCTGTCCGACAAAGACTTGAAACTTGAAGCGCACCTCGGCAGTGAGTCCCCGCTCACGAAAAGCGCGCAGAACGCCGGAATCTCCAACTTCAAGCCTGCTCTCCAGCTCACCGACCAAGACTTCAAGAAGGTTGGTACGCCGCGTACGAAACGCTCAGAGTCCAGGCGGTTGCGGCCACCTTGTAGTGAGAAAGGATGCAGCACCGCGATAGAGCTGAGAGTGGCGGTGGGGGAAATCCTACCAAGTTGGAGCCACGCAATCCCATCCAGACGCGCTCGTCTTCAGGCTGCTCGCATCTTACGAGAACAAGAAGGACAGTGGCCTAGCGGACGAGGATCCGATTTGCGAGAGCGGGAACGGGCGTCCACCACATCCCTTCTCCGCACCGAAGAGAGCAAGCAGAATGAGGACGCCGACGTCAATGCGAACCATGCCCTCTATTTCAAAGCCGCTCCGCCATCTTCTTCGTCAACCACGAAACCATATCTGTCCGCTCCACCACCTCGCCGTCATTCTTGGCCTCCTCCTTGCCGACCTGAGGCTTGATCCGGACCAGGCCCTTCGCAAGCTCGTCAGGTGCGACAATGACGGCAAAAGGAATGTTGTCCTTGTCGACGACGGCAAACTGAGCTGCTGGCTTGGGCTTGACCTTGTACGTGAACTCGGCCTGCAACCACAAAAAAGCTCAGCTCGCTCCCCGAATCCACTACCGCGAAACGCACCTTGATCCCCGCCGCCCACAGCTCTGCGCAGACCCTCATCCGCTCCTCCAGAAGTCCATCCCCAACGCTCATCACAAAGACCTCGGTCGCTTTGCCTCGCCCACCCTCCAAGCCCGTCTCCTTCGCCTTTGCCAGAAGCAGCGAAAAGATGCGCTCGACGCCGAACGAGATGCCAACGCAAGGAATCTTTCCCGCCGCGCTCGTGGATCCCGAGAACATCCCAACTAGGTCATCGTAGCGTCCTCCGGCTGCGATAGATCCGACCCCGACGAGGCTCTCGTCCACCTCGGGCTCGTCGTCGCCGTTCGTAACCTTCTTCGCTTTGGGAGGTCGAGAAGTGAGAGTAGGGAGGGCGGATGCGGTGGGAGGGGGAGGAGGCGCGGAGCCTTCGGTGACGGCTTCGTAGATGAGGCCGGTGTAGTAGTCCAATCCTCGGGCGAGAGAGAGGTCGAAAGAGACCTGCAGCGAGAAGAGTGAGCACTCGAAAAGGCTGTGCTAGCAGATTTGCGCGCACCCGCTCAGTCACGCCGTAAATGTCAAGGTACTTGAAGAGAAGCGCCATGTCGGCAAGTCCAGCAACGGCCGTCTTGTTGGCGAGTAGGTTGGCGTCCTCCTGAAGCTTAGCCACAAGTTCCTTACCGCCTGAGAGATCGCTGATTAGGGGCAGGACGCCAACTGGGAAAGAAGGCGCGACTCGCCCTTGAGCTTGACGTATTCTCCAATCTTGTCGGCGACATCTCCATCAAGACCCTTGTCTTGCGTCATCTCCTTGCGAACGTCGAGCCAGGGCATCTGCACGAGGAGAAATGATCAGCTTTGAAAAGGCGCAGGAAGCACCGCAGGCGTGCCTTGTCAAGCTTGTCCACCGCGGACGAGATGGTGCGAATCTTGTCCTCCGGAACACCGCAAACAGCAAAGACTCCGTCCAGAATCTTGCGGTGGTTGATCTGTTCTACCGCTGATAAGCCCAGCGACTCTTCCTCCGCACCGAAGGGACGCACCTTGATAGTAAACTCCCCGATACCCAACGACGTGAGGATCTCGCAAGCGATGGCGATGACCTCGGCATCAGGCAGCATAGCATCGTACGTTCCAGCAATGTCAAAGTCCTGCGGCGCCGCGTTAGCGCGTTTCCGACTGAGCTCTGGGTCAGAGACGCACGCATTGGTAGAACTCGCGCATGCGACCCTTGGACATGGCAGGCTGATCTCGACGGTAGACCTTGGCGATGTGGTAGCGCTTGATGGTGGGGTACTGGGAGCCGTACATGGCGAGGAAGCGGGCGAACGGGACCTGCAAAAGCGTAACGCGTTCAGCACCACCGCACACTCGCCGTTCCGAACCCTCACTCACCGTCAAATCGTAGCGCAGAGAGCAGAGCTTTGATCCTTGTTCATCCAGGTCGTAGATAAGCTTGCTATCTTCGCCGTACTTGCCGGAAAGGATCTCCTTGAGCTCGAACACGGGGGTGTCGATGGTGACTCCGCCGTGGAGCTCAAAGACGTCGGTGATCTTGCGGAAGATGGTCTGGCGAAGGAGCATGTCGGTAGGGTGCCAGTCCTTGGTGCCCTGGAGGCCATAACGCTGGGTCAGCTCCTCCCCCAGCTGCTCTCCGGGAGCCGACGCACCTTGGGAGTCTTGAGGGTAAACTTGGCCGCCTTCTTGGCCTTGCCACCCTTTCCAGCATCAGCAGACCCAGGTGCACCTCCTCCCAGCTGACTCTTGAGCCCTTGAAGCGTCGCGACTTCGCGGTCAATGTCGGCGGCGTCTGCCTTTTCTGCCTTGAGGGTACGGACGACGGCGCCTTGAGCTGTGATGGCGGCGATGAGTTCGGCGTGGGAGGCCATGGTTGACGAGTAGCGCTTGAGCTGGGTGGAGGTCTGCTGGCGGAACGAGTTGAGCGAGGTGCGATAGACTCGACTGAGCATAAATCGAAGGACAAGAGGGAGCACAGCACGGCTGTTCGCGTCGACTCTTGTCCTCGCGTACCATCGAGTACCGACGAACAGCGACGCTACCCAGATCAGTCGCGCTCAACGCTCAACGCTCGCTCCGAGCCACCCGTTCACGATGCAGCAGCCGGCTCAAGGTCTCGACACGCAGCTCTTTCAGCTCGTCTCGTCGTCGTCCCTCCAACAACTCCTCGAGCGGATCGTCGGACCCAAGACGCTCGTACTCTCTCCGAACTTGGCTGGACCACTGGGGTTGGTGACGGAAGTGGGCTTGCTCAAGGTGAGCATCGAGCTGGACGCGCGTGGGGCGGAGGGACTGACGTGCTCCTTGAGAACAACAATGCAGTTACCAAGATGTACTGGCTCGAGGCGGGAGCTCTCCCACAGGCGGAACGGAATATCGTGTATCTCTGTCGACCAGAGGCGCGGTGGATGAAGGTCATCGCAGGTACGTCGGCTCGTCGCCGCGCTCACGGCGCTCGCACTCCCCCCAGCAGCACCTGGAAGCAGAGCTAACAGCTGCCTGTCTCTACTCAGATCAAATCAACTCGCCAGCAGCGAACGCCCATCAGTATCACCTCCTCGTCGTTCCACGAATGACGACGATCTGCTCGACACTCCTCTCCGACCTTGGTGTTCTCGGTTCGATCGACGTGCAAGAGTTCCAGCTCGGCCTCATCCCGCTTGAAAAGGACTTGCTGAGTTTGGAGAGCGAGGACGTCTGGCGGAAGCTTGCTCTCGTGAGCCACGGCTTCCTGAACCCTGGCGAACCATCCGTTGACCTCTTGTTCGCTCCTCAGGATGGCGACTACTCCCCCGTCTACGACATGGGGAAAGCAGTCATGACGATTCAAAGAGCGTTCGGTTTGATTCCGCGCATCATCGGCAAGGGCGACTCGGCCAAGGTGCGTCTTCGCAGTTGCGAGTGCGGAGGAGCAGGTACTGATGACCCGCTTGTAGCGATTGAGTGAGCTCCTGCGACGGCTGCGAAAGGAGATGCCGCTATCAGTTGCTGGAGCTACCCCGCTTGGCGTTGGCTGCATCGATTCGATGATCGTTATCGACCGACAAGTCGACATGGCCACGCCGCTCTGCACGCAGCTCACGTACGAGGGACTTGTGGATGAGGTGATGGGCATCAAGAACTGTAAGCTTCTCGTACTTACCCCATTCGGACTCGAATGCTGATCTCGTGGAAATCCAGCGCACGTCGAAGTCGACGCGGCCCTCATCAACCCCGCTCCCGCCGCTTCTACCTCGACTCCCTCTGCCTCTGCGTTCGGTACACTTCCTCCGAAGAAGAAGAAGCACCTGCTCTCTTCTACCGACTCGATCTTCGCCGAGCTTCGAGACAAGAACTTTGCCGTGGTCGGCGCGACCCTCAACCGCACTGCACGACGTTTAAACGACGACTACGAACGCCGGCATCAGGCCAAAACTCCCGCAGAGCTACGGCAGTTCGTTGGACAGCTCGGAGGCTTGCAGGCAGAGCATCAGGCGCTACGGCTGCGTACGTTATTCCTCCTGGGCGACCATTCTTGCGGAAGACAGTAAACCGACTCTGATTTTACGCAGACACTGGACTCACGGAGCAGATCATGACCGTAACCGCAACCGACGAGTTCAACACTGCTCTGGAGATACAGCAAAGTGCGCGACGTCCCTCCTCCGCGCCTTCTATCCCACACTGACCTGGTTCTCCCGTAGACCTCATCGCGGGCGTCGATTTGGCTGCTCAAGAGAACGCGATTCGCGAGCTGCTCAATCTGCATCTCCCTCTCCTGACGGTCCTGCGACTGCTGTGCCTTTACAGCATCGTCTCGGGAGGCTTAAAGCCGAAGGTCATCGAAGAGTTCAAGCGCGACATCCTCCAGGTACGTTCGTCACTGGCGAAGCCGTGATTTACGAGGAGTCTAATACTTGGCACGGCAGACCTACGGCTTCCAGCATGTCCCCCTCCTCCTGTCCCTCCAATCCCTCTCTCTCATCACCCGCATCACTCCCACCAAGTCCGCCTTCGCTCTCGCTCGCAAGCCATTGCGACTCGTCGTGGACGACGTGGACGAGCAGGATCCCACCGACGTTGCTTACGTCTTCTCAGGCTACGCGCCTCTCAGCGTACGACTCGTTCAGTGCGCCGTGGGCCGAGGAGGACCCTTAAACGGCTGGAAAGGAATCGAGGACGTTCTCAAGGCGCTTCCCGGAGCAACGTTTGACGACGTTCAGGCCGTCGACAGCTCTCCTCACGCTCGGAGTGAGTTGCGCTTTTTCAACCCTCCTCAAACGCGTTCTAACTCTCGAGCCGAAGATACCTCAACTCAAGGGCAGCTTCCAACAACCGTGGTCTGCTACCTCGGCGGCATCACCTACGCTGAGATCGCCGCTTTGCGCTTCCTAAACCGCCAAACTCCTCGTACGTTACGAAATTCGTCTCCCACCTCGCCCGAGCTGATGCCTGCCTCTCAGAGCGCAATTTGCTGATTATCACGACGGGGATTTGCCAGGGCGGCGGGCTCCTCGCGAGCCTCCAGCCCGAAGCGTCGAAAGCTGCTGCATAAGGAGAAGGGATGTATCTTTGTCGTAAAAATAGTTCGCAATGGCAGGTTATTTGCAAAGAGAGTAGGGTATCGAAAGCTAGACGACGGGGTTATGCGAGACGGACGGGGGGACTACTCATGCGAAGGATACGGCTAGCGAAAGGGAGAACGGAAGGCCTGCGTCCGTGACGGAGAGGACATCCCCGGATGCGATGAGCTCTCCGAGAGTCTTCTCGAGGTTCGGTCGCGTCGCCGCTTCGAGCTCTTGGAGGTAGAGGTTCGAGGTAGAGGTTCTTCGTCCCACCCAGCGAGATAGACGGCCTGCGAATTTGGCTGGAAGAAGCGTCAGCTAAATATCCTTCTCGAGTATGACATCGACGCACAGGTCCTGCTTCTCGAGGAGAAAGTCAATGAGATCCTGGAGCGTCGATTCGGCGGGCCGAGTGACTTCGATAACCTCACCACCACACACGGGGCACTCGGGCTTCTTCTGGTGCTCGAATGTGTAGGTGTAGATGCTCTCGTTTCCAGTGTACATCCTTCAGCGGAGATACACGTCAGCGGGGGTCGTAGCGCAAGCTGAACAGCACGCACATGTAGTTGTTGAGGTACGGGTTCGTGCTCGTCGCGATCTTGAACGCCTCGTTGCAGCAGGCGGCTAAGCGTAGAAAGTTAGCCTCTGCAGGAAAGCGTCGAGTGCTCGCTTGACGCACCAGCAACGATTGCGTTCGTGGAAGCGATGGCGGGGATGATGCGCTTGACGACGCCCTGCGTGAGACTCCAAGTAACGCCGATGATGTTGTACTGCTCTGCGCGAGTCCTGGCCGCATCGAAAAGCCACTGGATGTGCTCCGGATCATCATTGTCCACCTTCTTGTCTAGGGAGCGGAGAACTCAGTCAGGAGGAGCCACGGAGATCGCAGCGCGGAGAACGCACCTTTGAAGACGCGTGGCCACTCGAGAATGCTGGCCCATTCGATGCAGTGCTCAGGAAGACGCGGAGTGTTGGCGATGGTGCAAATGGGAAAGGCGGTGGGAGGGGTGAGCATGTCGAGGCTGCACTCGTAGCAGGAGGTGATAGTGGGGAGGATCACACGAGCCTGTCCCTTGAATCCTGAGTAACAGGACCTTCAGCTCCAGCTCCCTCGCCCATCCCTTCTTGCAAGCCGAATCAAACTCACCCTCCGTTCCGCCGTCAACCAAAGGCTTCAAGCTCTCCGGCACGTCTGGGTCGACCAAGTTGACCAGAGTCGCGCTCATCCACCTCCTCGCATCCACCGAGTCGAGTCCACAAACGACAATGTTAAACTGCATGTAGTAGTCGTCGTCCTTGTCCTGAATCTTACCGTGGTAGCTACGTGCAGAGGAAAGACGGGTCAGCTGCCGCGTCCTGATCCCTCCCAAGAACGAGTCCTCACGGAATAACGACCACTCCAGGAACGCGCTGCATGATAAACTCGGCTGCCACAGTAGCTTTGGGGTGACCGACGTCCTTGGGCCTGCACCACCAGATCTGGAGTCAGCAACTCGGCCAGTCCGAGCTCCGCGCCGCTCACCTGAAGAGGAACTGCCGGTTCAAGTTGGAGATATCGATCGTGTCCATGTCGATAACGTGGATGTCCCTGAAGCCTAGTAGAGCCAGGTTGGCGAGAATCTCGCATCCTAGTCCTCCCGCACCTGTCGAGAGCACGAACGCGGAGTGAGCAAGCAGTCCCCCTCGCGGCGACGGTTCGGCCAGAGCGACGCACCGATGACCAGGACCTTGCAGGTGTTGCGTAGGAAGGACTGAGTCTCTTCTCCTGGGCTGAAAGCTTCGTCGGCGAAGGGACCTCGGCGGCAGAGGATCTTGTCGAGGTGCTTGTACCTTGGGAGAGGAAAGGGCGCGTCAGCTCGTTCGTCTTGTAAGAGCGGCAGGTGGCAGAGTTACCTTCCTTCCCAGTCAGGTACGTTGGCGGGAGTAGCGACTTGCATCGTCCTGAGCGAAGGGAGGTGAGCATCCGCGACTCCGCGAACAAGTCTCCATCAGCTCAGCTTCCCCTACATAGCCGCCTCGCAAGCCTCCGCTCTCAGTTCGTTTCTCGGCAGTTCTGCAGCAGTCCACCCTTCCAGTCTGATACAGAAGCACATGTATTTCCTTTAACACCTCCCCCTCCCGCGCGCGCTCAGCGTGTCTCCTCCTACGACAAGTTCCCTTCCTTCCCTCCACTGTAACCCTACGCACTTTCCAGCGACTCCATCCCTTGAAGCACTGCTCAGCCCTCAATACTGCTCGAGCGTTCCCGCCTCCGCTAGGGCTGCGCCTCGAGCAACAGCTCCGGCGCGTAGTTCATATCCTCCCGCGCGCAGTCTCCAGCTCCCGACCCTCAGCAAAACCGAAACGCATCGGCGCTGATGGCGTACTGGAGATCTGCCGGACCTTGTTGAGGTGCGCGAGGGTCGGGGACGAGGATGAAGGATTGGGAGAAGACGCGGGGGAGGTATTCGTGGTCCTTGGCCGAGACTTTGGCTGCTGTGCGAAGCCCACCGGGATCGTCGCCGTGGGTGACCTGCGCCAAAAGAGTTAGCTCCTCTCCTCACTGGACGAGTGACAAAGGCGGAGGCGCACTTGGCCGGTCACGGAGACGACGAGAGCTGGCGTTACGGTCCCGGAGCCTAGTAGAAAGCAACGACGTCAGCTTAGCCGTTCACGGCCCTTGCTAAACGCTGCGAAGAGCACTCACCTGCGATGGGATGGCAGTCGAATGCCTGAACCTCGTGCGAGCTCTTGGGCAGTTGCTCGACAAAGGCAGGAAGGTCGGCGTAAGGGATGGGGTTGCCGTTCCAGGTGATCCTCGAGGTTGGCAAGTATAGGGCGTGTACCAGAGCTGCTCGTTCCGGAGCAGGCGCGTCGAGTGCCGCGTAGTAGCGCTGGATAGAAGTTACGTTAACTCTGGCTCGGGGTCGCAGAGAGGGCAGAGCGGAGAGAAGCCTACCTCTGTAAAGGTTTGAGCTGAAGCAGCTGCTGAGGCTACGATGGCTCCAATGTCCGACATGGCAGAGCTTGGCGGACGGAGGAAGAGGCACACGAACAAGAACTGACTCGAGAACGGATCTTGCCCTTGTCCCTCCCCCTGATCCTGCACGGCTCCGCCCCCGCTCGTAAGCAGTTCAGAGCTTGCACTATGCCACAGAGAGCTGACTCGGCTACACACAGAGCGATGCTCTCTCGTTTGAAGCGGCGGACTCCATCAACTCTTGACGACGCACATCACGACCTCCCCAGTCCAGGCGGCAGCGACCACAACAGCTACACTACAGAGTTTGGCCGCGCTGTATCTCCTTCTCCATCTCGCCGTCCTCAAGTGTCGACCGTTCCAGCAAGGGGAGAGCGTTACGTGGACCAGGACGCACCCAATCCGAACGGGCTCTCTCCTGAGCGCGCACGCTCCCGCACCTCGAGGAGCAGCTCGTTCAGCTCAGCCGGAGCAGGCGACAGGCGCAGCGCCAACTACTCGATGCCTGAGCCGAGGTACCTAGCCGTAGGAGGAGGAGGGTTGATCGGAGAGGGAAGCCTCAAGCTGGACCAGGTCAGCTCGGGAGGGAGGGGCGCTACGCTGCTCGTTCAGGCGCCCGAGTTGATGCTGGCCTTGGGCGACTTGGAACCGAACGGCTACCACAGCGAGTCGGATCTACGGACGCCTGTTCCTGGCATCAACGGCGTCAACGCCTTCGACACCTTCCCCCCCACATCTCCTCCCATCACTCGAGCTCGATCAGCGACCACCGCCTCTCAACGACCTTCCGGCCTCGACGCTCTTGCCGACATCAACGTCTCCTATACCCCCTCCTCCGCCTCCGCCCTCGCGCTTCCCTACAGCCCTCCCAACGGTCGCACCAGGAGCCGCACTAGCTCCTTCACCAACGGAGAACGTCCCACCCCGACCTCCCCCACACTTCCTACCACTAAATCCGCCTCCTCGAGCCGAAATTCGACCCTCATCGAGCCCGATTCGTCCAGCAGCAGCAAGAGCTCGAGCAAGAAGTCGCGCTCGGGGACCGGAGGGATTGCGTCCGCCCTCGCCCACTCCGGCGTTGCGCTCGCTTCCCCCTCCCCCCATTTTCGTCAACCTCTAGCTCTCGATCGAGTCCCCACGTCGACGAGCTCGCTCGGCGGGAGGGACAGCCAGGACGGCATCGATTCGGACGGCATGTCGTTTGGCGAGCAGGGGTTCATGTCGATGGACGCGCTCGGGAGCTTTGACGACGTAGTTGATCAGCTGGGGACGGGGTATGCGGTCGCCAGTAGCAAGCGGAACGCCGAGTTCCATGCCATCTTCAAAACGATCCCAGACGACGATTATCTCATCGAAGGTGAGTTGTGCTGCACTTGCCGTTCGCTAAAGACGCTTATCCAGCCTTGTTCCAGATTACGGATGCGCTCTTCAGCGCGAGATCCTGATTCAGGGACGCCTCTACATCTCCGAACACCACCTCTCGTTCAACGCCAACATCTTCGGCTGGGTCACCACTGTGCGCACGCTTCATCCTCTCGTCGCGAATCGCCCGCTGACTCTTTCCTTTCAAGCTCACCCTTCCTTTCGCCGAAATCGTCTCGATCGAAAAGCGCATGACTGCGTACGTGATCCCTAACGCGATTCAAGTCACGACGCTGCATGCTCGCGTGCGTCTTATCCTCCTATCTTGCGCGAGAACGACTACTAAACGAATATGCACTCGCAGTACAGCATGGCGTCGTTCTTGTCGCGCGATACGACCTACGACCTCATCGTCAACATTTGGCGCATGATCCACCCCGCCGTTCCCGCCTCTGCTCTTCCCGACGGCGGTAGCGTTCAGGACACAGAGGACGACGCCGACATCGGTTCGATGGAGTCGCTCGACGAGGTGGAGGCGAGCGCGAAGCGGAATCGGAAACGCACGAGGGGACGACGGCGCGGCGAGGCGAGCGAGAACGGGGAGAAGGGGAGAAGAGCGGCTTGCTCATGCGACCAGCGACGGGAAGCCCGCGGGGATCGAGGACGGATCTCAAGATGCACTCGCCGACCGTCGACGCTTGCCCTGCGCTGCGGAATCTCAAGGAGACGTGCATGGACGTCGTCTTTCCCAGCGCCCCGGAGAAGATTTACAACCTCATGTTCACGAGCGGCTTCATGAAAGAGTTTTGGGTCGGCAATCAGAAGCTCATGGGTGCGACCTTTCCTCTTTTCGCGCGTTGGACGCCGGGCTGATTCGAGCGACGACTCTGGCAGAGCTTCAAATCTCCGACTGGGCTCCCGAGAAGTTCGGCTCGAACCTTCTCGCCCGCACAATGAGCTACATCAAGCCCCTCAACGGTTCGATCGGACCCAAGCAGACGAAGTGCCTTCTCACCGACGAGAACGCGCACGTCGACTTTGACGATTACGTCTGCGTTATTACGACTACGCGAACGCCGGACGTCCCGAGTGGCAGCGCGTTTGCAGTTCGGACGAGGACGTCGATGACTTGGGCGAAGGGCAACTCGTGCCGAGTCGTCGTGACGACGGGAGTCGAGTGGTCGAAGAGCAGCTTTATCAAGGGTGCGGGCGTTCTCTCTCTCCCGGCGTGAAGAAGCTGACGATTTCGCTGCGATCTGTAGGCATCATCGAGCGCTCCTGCATCGAGGGACAGAAGTCGTACCACGCGGATCTCGAGAAGGCGATGCGAGCGTACATCCACCAGCATCGCAGCGAGTTCCTCGAGGAGGGCCAGGCCGCCGACGCCGAGTCGTCTGACGAAGATGCGAGCGTCGAGGAAAGCAGCTGGAACCCGGACGCGGCGGCGGCGGCGGCGGGCGCGGAGGGGTCAAGCGCACGAGCGGAGGACGCAGGCGCGTTCGGGGCCCTCACTCGCGCAATCCCTCTCCTCCGCCCGGTAGCCGACATCCTCTCGAGCGTCGGAGAACTCGTCGGCGGTCTCGTAGGCGGCATGAGCCTCACGAGCGGAGCCCTCACGTTCGTCATCGGGTTCCTCCTCCTCAGCAACCTCTGGACCCTCTCCCGCCGCCCCGCTACTCCCTCTCGCGCCCGCCTCGACCATTCGTCCTCGACTCCTTCGACACATCGCACGCCGGACGAAGTCGCCAACGCCGTACGCGACGTCCTGCAGGACTACTTCTCCCTCAAGACTCCCCCTCCTCCTCCTCCCACAGCGGCGGCGCCGATACCGAGTCAAGGAGCAGTGGTGGACCGGGCGATGGAAGCGAGTGAGCTGGCAGGGTTGCTGGATGAGCTCGAGGTGCGGTTGGCAAGGTTGAGAAGGAGTTTATCGGAGGTGGACTGAGGCGGTTTGGTGGTTTCTTGTTGTACAACGTATAGCTTCCTGCGTAAAGCCTATCCCTTCGTACCCCTACACTCCCTCGCGCCGTCCCTCATTTCCTTTTACAAGTCGTCCTCCAGCCGAGTTGCGCGCCCTCAAAGCGGCTTGCACGGGAGCTGGGTCAAGAGGCTGTACGCGGGCGCCAAGTCAGCTCTCCTCCTCCTCTGCACTCGCCGCATCCCACCCGACTCACATTCCGAACCTCTTCTTGATCGTCACGCGGTGCCTCGAGAACTTGTCGTCGGGCGAAAATCGTGCTGCGTTCGCTGTGGTTAGCTCCTGCTCTGCGCACTGAGAGCCAGAAGAGAGCGGACCAGGGTGGGCAGACTTGGTGACGACGCCAGCGGCGGTGACCTTCTGCAAACGGGAAGGCGTGTGAGTAGGAGTAGCGGGAGAGGCGAGGGCGGGCAGACGAACCTTGAGGGAGTAGAGGCGGGTGCCGTCAGGGTTGAGGCTGTGGTTCGAGGTGTGAGCTAGGCTGACTTGGGGCTATCCTGGGTCGACTTACGTGAACTGGAGGTGCATGGTGAAGCTGACTGGAGTTTTGGGATCGAGAGCGTTCACCGAGAGAGAAGCTCTAACGGAAGAATTCTCTAGTTGAATATATGCCAGCGTCTTCGCTCCAGTCTTATCGCTCTTGCTTAGAGAGGGAACAGCTGGCTGATAAGTAACGGCCACGACTTTTAAGAGCTGCTGGCTTTGCTGCGAGCGAGTGACCCAAGGATTGAGCAGGAGCAGCACACCGATCCCTCCCACTCGTTCCACTCGACCCGCTGGGTTCCAGTTCAGCGAACGAGCCCTTCTCCTTGAGTAAAATCGTGTTTACAGAGAGATCTCAGTGCACACGTAGGGCGCAGACTACGAAAAGGAAGAATAAAAGGAACTAAAAACACAGATCTGGGGCAGTAGTCTCCTGTTGACCACTGGCAGGCGGCGTGCCCTTGCTCCTCTCCCTTTGACCTTATCGACTCGCCTCTCGTTTCCCGCCTCCGAACAGGTGGCGAGAACGAACGCCTTCTTGACCAGCAACTCACGCCAGCAACCACGAACTCCTACGCCAGATTTGCCCCATCGCAGCCGACCACGACCCACCCAACTCAACCTCAATCGACTAGTAATGCCCAACGCCTCCACGACTGCGCTCACCTCCTCTTCCTCCTGGTTCGCCTCTACTCCCCTCTCCGCTGCCTCCTCGTCCAAGTCCTCCGCCTCGAAATACGGGACCACAGGGGGCAGAGGAGAGCGCCGCCGACCTCGTGTGGGCCTCGGCGTCTTTGACGACAGGGGCGGCGAACCGGTTGTGCTAGAGGATGAGCTGGACTTGTTAGGCCTAAAGACCCAACGGATGGGTGGAGCGTCAGCGTATTGAGGGAGGCGGCAAAGCCCAAGGTGCGGCTGAGGAAGGTGCGTCGTCGTTGGGATGGCGATGGAAGTGGGACCGGGCAAGCTGACTAGTGACTGCTTTCTCCCAGGTGGATCCTATTCTTACGCTCTACGTTTCGACGCCTACATCAAGCACCACGCTCTCGAGACGCTGGGAAGAGATCCATGACCTCGACGCACGGGTAAGCTCAACGTCTGCGTCTTTCCGCTGTCCAGAGCTAACCCCAGCTTAATCACAGCTCCGCTCTCAACTGCCAGGCCGCCTACCCTCTCGAAAACTCCCCTCCGCCCCTCCCTCGACCCCGAAGAAGCGCAACGTGCTCGCAGCCTTGTCACGAACGCTCAGTCCTCGCCGGTCACCTTCCAACGGTCGCGACTCCCTCTCAAAGGATTCCCACACCCCTGCCCCGGCTTTCGACCTCTTCGAAATTGGCGCCTATCTCACAGAGCTGGCGTCCGATTCGACCGTACGCTCTCACGTAGCCTTCAAGACGTTCTTCGCCGTTCGTTCGGACGACCTCGAGAGCGTGCGGGTGGAGCGGAGGATCAAGAGGGCCCGGAGCGACCTCACTACCCACCTCACGCCTTCTCGGGAGCCTAGCGAAGGGATCGTCGCTGCGAAGAAGGTCGAGCGCGAAGCATCTGGATCGGAAGAAAGCAGCAGCGGCGACGGCTTCGTCGACACTTCCACCGCAGCGCACCTCTCCCTCTTCCCTCTCCCATTCGACCCTTCGCAAAAGCTTAACACTACGCAGCCAGCCGACCGCCGGGGAGCTTCCGAAGCGACGGATCTGACGGGCAGCAGCGAGACGGGCGTCTTTGAGCTTCCTTCGCAGCCGTCGATGGCAGAACCGGGCGACGGACCAGGCTCGCGCAGGAGCAGGATTATCGAGATGCCTGGACAGGAGGATCCAAAGCAGGCGAGGAGGAGGACGACGAGCAAGACGTCAGTCGCCATGACCATCGATTCGTTCGAGTGCATGCGAGTGCTTGGGAAGGGATGCGCTGGCAAGGTGTGCACAATTCGCTGCATAAGCTCAAGATGGGAGACGTGAGGAGCTGACCCCTTTGATCTTGCGCAGGTCCTGCTCGTTCGTCAACGCGAAATTGGCGATCTCTTTGCGCTCAAAGCAATCCACAAGACTCATGTTCATCGTTGCTCTCAAGCCAACGGCGCCAAACGCTTACTCCGTCTCTAGGTCCTCGCCCACCGCGAACTCGACCACACTCGCACTGAACAAGCAGTCCTCAAGCGCTGCTCGCGCGATCACTCGAATCCTTTCGTCGTCAAGCTTCACTATTCGTTCCACGATCAGGAGACGCTCTACCTTGCGCTCGACTTCCACCCCGGCGGAGATCTGGCAACGCAGCTGGCGCGATGGGGAAGGCTTGGGAGGGATCGAGCGAGATTCTACTGCGCCGAGATCACTGGTGAGTTCTACTTCGTTCAGACGAGAACCACTGCTGACCGCTTGAACTACGCAGAGGGAGTCGAAGGATTGCACCGAGCGGGCGTCATTTACCGCGATCTTAAGCCTGAGAACGTGTTAAGTATGTCCTCCTGTCCTCGCTTGTGCTGCCTGCGAACCGTCTAATGACTCCTCTCCAGTCTCTGGCGATGGTCATGTCGTTCTGACGGACTTTGGTGAGCTCCCCGCTGACTTCGATACGACGACTCGCTGACTTCCTTCCCACAGGTCTCTCCAAGGACTTTGGCCACACGCGAATCCCTCCTTCGTCCGCCGAACTACGCTCCGAGTCCGACGCAGCTCCTCGACCGCACTGGCTCTCTTCCAACGCCGCTCGCACCATTTCGAGACCCGTCTCCTGGGCCGCCAGTCGCAGAGAGACGACTTGTGCGTTCCTATCATGGCGTGCTTCGTGCGGCTTGCTGACGAAGACGCTACCTAGCCACCTTCTGTGGGACGGCCGAATACCTTGCTCCCGAGGTAAGATTCTGGCGGTTTCGATCCTCCGCGCCGCTCGCTCATGCTTCGCTCAACAGGTACTTCTGGGCGAGCCATATTCTTACGAAGTCGACGCCTGGTCGCTCGGCACGATGCTGTACGAGATGCTCTCCGGACTGGTGCGTCCTTTCCTCGTCCTTTCTCCTCTCCTCGCTCATCGCCGACGGTCTCGCAGACGCCTTTTTGGAGCGAAGATCACTCGACCATGTACCGCAAGGTCCTTCATTCCGGTACGCTTGATTCACCTGGGACTGACGCACCTGACTAACATTGACCGATATCAGATCTCACCTTTGACGACGACGCACGAATCTTTGACGACGACACGAAGAGCCTCCTTCGAGGTCTTCTTCAACGAGCTCCTCTGCTGCGCATGACCGACGAGCGCATCAAGAAACACCCGTACTTCAGCATGATCGAATGGGTCCGTCCAGCATACCGTCGTGCCTACAAGCGAGGACTGACCCCTCTCTACAGCCTCACGTTTTCTACAAGCGCTACGTTCCACCCTTCCTCCCCTCCATCAACCCTCTCGACCCATCCGACACGAGCCAGTTCGACGACGTCTTTCTCACGATGGAGCCTCAGATCAACGAGGAGACGGCTGCAGGCGCCGAGCGAGACCCACCGGAAGGGGAGCCTCAAGCGGGATTCGACGACGAGTGCGTTCTTCTCGCTCGTTTTCGTTGATATGCCACTAATCTTACAGCGTTACAGTGGTCGGGACGTGTTCGATGGCTACTCGTTCTACGGCAAGGACGGCGATTCGATATACAGCGGCGACGAGAGAGATGGCGATACCGAGTCGAACGACGACGCTATGGCGACCGCTACCGACGACGGCGACACCACTTTTGCCCACATCTCTTCCTCGTTCGGGACCGACTCGACGCTCGCCACGACCCTCACCGCCGACTCCCCTCCTCCTGCCCGCCTCGGTTCGAAATCGCAAGGCGGGCTTGACTCGCTCGCCGAGAGCCCTTCGGACGTCCTTACGGAGCTGTCCTCTCCCGTCGTCGACACGCACGAGGAAGGGCACTCGGATTCCGACTGGGACATCCTCGACGCCGACGTTGGCGGCGAAGCTCGCAACGGCGGGAGAGGGACGACCCTTTGGGCGCGTGGCGTCAAGGATCGCTATAAGCTCCTTCTCACCAACGGCAGCCCTCGCAACTCGTCCCCACTCCGCCCTCCAATCACGAGGAACGGCTCGCTCAAGGTCTCCAGCAGCTCCCTCTCCTCCGCCACTCCTTCACCCTCCAGCACGCCCGAACCTCCTCGTCGAACTCTCCGACGTCTTGGATCGCTCCGTACGCCCAGCAACGGCAAGCTCAGCACGCGAGGGTCGCAGAGGTCGCTCAATTCGGACGCCGTCACGGAGACTCATTCGCGCCGTTTGGTCGATTCGGCTTCGTCGTCGGGAGAGGGCACTCCCAGGAAGGCGGGAGCGTTCAAGCGCCTTACGCTCTCTACTTTCCGTCCCAGTTCTATCCCCAAGGCGTGAGCCTCTCCCCCTCTCCCCCTCTCCTCCCCCTCCCCTCCCCTCCCGCTCGCCTTCCCTTTCTCCCTTTCATAACAACTACATCCACGCCCTCGTCCTTTTTATCTTATGCCCCCTTATAACGTGTCTCACGAACCTTATCAAGCTCCTCGCCCCTCTGCATTCCAACCCCTCACGAACTGCTCGTTGCTCACGATTATTCCCCCGCTCGTCGTCGAAAGGCGCACCTTCAATTTGATACCTCCCCCTCCTATTCCACCCTTTTCACTAGTAAGAAATCCAGCTTGCAACACTTTGTCCGTCCGCACTGCACGAGAGCCTGAGAGACAGCAGGAGAGAGAAATCGCGTCGTTCGATCGGTCGCGAACGCGCGAACTTCGCCCGCACTTCAGGCGTTCGACTGCTGACCCAGCTCTTGTTCCTACTACACCTCCCACTTCTCCTCAATCTCAGCAAACGTGCGCGGTCCTTTCTCTGCTCTCACAGCTCCGTTCGTGCTGACCTCGTGTTCGACCAGCTCCCCGACCGAATCATGAACGACGCCTACGCCGGAGTGAGATCCTCCCTCCGTCCTCAGCTCGGCCTCCTCTAACCTCTCTCCACAGTACGCCGTCTCCTCTCTCGTAGCCCTCGGTGGCCTCATCGGCTTCCTCAAGGTACGCGAGATGGTCCCATGACGCACCGCGCGATCGTCGGAGCTGACCCTGAGGATTCAAAGGCTGGGAGCGTACCGAGTCTGATTGCTGGAGGAGGAAGTGGAGCTGCTATGGCGTACGGTGTCCTGCGAACGACTCGCAAGGCGAACGATGTCGGCGTCGTCGTCGGTGCGTTCTCGTTGCGTGTTGTTCGAGCAGTGAGGGGGTTAGCTGACTTGGCTCTACAGGCGTGAGCTTGCTCCTCGTCGTAATGATGGGCAACAAGTTCCTCAAGAGCGGCAAGTTCATGCCTGCAGGGCTCGTTACGGTGAGTCGAACGCATGCGGGGTAGACGCAAGGAGCTGATTGTGCCGTTCTTTGCTCGTCGCAGCTCCTCTCCCTCGGAATGCTGGTTCGCTTTGGATCGAGGCTTTTTTAAGCTATGTATCGGACTGAACTGGAACGCTCAAGAACGTCGAGGAGAGGTTGGAGAGATGCTCGCTGCTCCTCAGTCGGGCGAGGTCCTCGTCTAGGCTCTGCTCGGTTCAGATTTCCCTGCCGCTCCTTAAGGCCTTCAGTCCCATCATCTGCCTCTCCTTCGCGGAACGCTCGTCGCGAGATTAAATTACGAGAGGACGTAGCTTTGGCGCAGGTGTCGGCGAGAAATTAATCTCACGAGAAAACTCCATCCGCCGCCGCTCTCCCTTGCACCACACGAACACCCAGATGCTCGCACGAAACGCAGTCCGTACTGCCGCCCCTCCCCTCGCCCGCGCCTCCTCCACGTCCGCCCACCACCACGCCCGCCAGTCCCAGCCGAGAGCTGTGCCCCTCCGTCAAGTCGCGGACGAAGGCGGAGCCACCACCCGCCAGATCCAGAAGGCTGTCGAGCAGACCAAGAGCTGGTACGCCGCCAAGTCGTTCGAGGACGTCCCTCGTCGGGGTCAGACGCAGGTCGCTTCGACTGCTCGTGGCGGTGGAGCGCCCGCTGGTGGACTCGGGAATCGACTGGCGAAGCGAAGGGGGGAGAAGGGAGGAGTCTTTGATGCGGACGCCAAAGAGATCAGGCTCCCCGCTTCGGATGCCTCTGCTGCCCCAGAGCTGAGCCCCGAAGACCAGTCTTGGGTGCGCCGCGCTCCTCCCCCGAAGCGAGCAAACGCCTACACCCCTTCCTCCGACCGCCCCTCCTCCTCCTCCCGCCCCACCACCAACAACGCCAGCAGCCCATCCTCCCGACCCCCTCGCACTCCCTCCAAGTTCGGCGGCCCCAAATCCCCTTCCTCGTTGTCTCCTCGTACCCCCCGCACCTCCTCCCGCCCTTCCACCTCCACCACCCCTCTCCGCGCTCCCTCCAAGTTCACCCTCTCGGAACCTCTTGACCTCGCCGCCTTGATCCAGGAGGACCTGCGCTCCCGCGCCATCAAGCTCGGACGCTCAGTCGAGGACATCGAGGCGGGATCAAAGGCGCAGCAGGAGGCGCGGTTGGCGGCGCACCGGGAGCTCATGGGGGATTACTCGCGCTTCTGGCCGAGTCAGGAGGAGCTTGCGGGAGTCAAGGGGAAGGGCAAGGGGAGGGAGGTGATGGGCAGGGCGAGGAAGGTCCTTGCGGCCAACTCGAGCGTTGGGCTTGAGCAGCGCGAGGTCATCTTGGGAGCGGTGGAGAAGGCGATGAGGTAGATGGGACCATGGTTAATGAACAGGATGCACTGAGAAGTCACAGCGCTGGTGGGATTCCTAATTGGGCGCGAGCGAGGGCGCTTTTTCTGCTCTCATCTCTGCTCCGCGAGACCAAGCGGCATTCGGACTCTCCAAGGAGTAGGCACAGCGTACAGGGTGAGTTTACCGCGAAGCATCTCGCGCCCTGGCGATACTGCTGCTTCTCCGCGCTCGTTCTTGCCCTCACCTGCTCGTCGTTATCGGCTCGCGCAATATCTTGCTCTAGCCACAGAAACCCTCTCCAATTTGCGAAATCTACAACTGCCGCCTCGTTGTGAGCTTCGCTAGACCTGGTTCGATCGTCGAATGGGTACGCGACAGCAGGAGTTCGGAGAGGAATGCGAGAGCGCAAGGGATTGGTTGCCGAGCTTCTTCGCAGTACTTGAAGCCGATGTGCCCTCTTTCCAACAAGGCGACCAGTAGCTAGTGCGAACGGAAAGTCAGCTTTGCCACTGAAGGGGGAAGAGATGCACTGGGGACGCGGAAAACGCGTGTCGGACCTGGAGCTTCGCACTCTCGCTCTCGTCGTCCGCACAAGACCCCACTACACTCTTCCCTCTCTAAGTAACTACGAGACAATTCCCTCCTCCCCTTTGCTTCGTCCAAAACTATCAGCCGATCGCCAGCATCCGAACTCCGACGAAATCGGTTCGGAGTAGGACCTTTCTCCTCTCCTCTCCCTCTCCCAACACTGCTCGTCGACATGTCCATCCCTGCTACGCACCTCTGCTACCGCATCTCTCATCCCCTCAAGCCTGACTTCACGAACCTCGGCGTGGACTCACGGCCCACTCCATCTCCCACCGGGACTCAGGTTCTTATCTGGGTCAAGGCAGTCTCCCTCAACGCTCGTGACTGCCAGATCGCGTCTGGAACCTACCCTGCTCCCATTCAAGTGAGCAGAGCTCTCCTGAAGCGCATCTCAAGAGCTGACGAATCACCGACGCCAGGTCGAGGCTGGGATCGTGGCTACCTCTGATGCCGCTGGAGACGTTGTTGCGGTGGGCGAAGGCGTAAACCGAGTGAAGATTGGTGATCGCGTCACGCCCATCTTCGCTCAGACGTTCCTGTACGTTTAAGCCGATCGTCCATTCGAGGAGAAGCACGGCTGACGAGACCTCTCCGCACTCTTCCAGGCACGGAGACCACAACCCTGACTACCAGAACAGCGGCCTCGGTGGCGGTATTGACGGAGTCCTTGCGCAATACTTCCTGTGCGATCAGGTTCGTGTCTCCTTGCGAAGGCCCTTCACCGCGTTCGCTAACCCCAATTCGCAGAGTGGACTCGTCCTGATCCCCTCCCACCTTTCCTACGTCGAAGCCTCAACTCTCCCCATCGCCGCCGTGACGGCGTGGCACTCTCTCTTCGCCCACCCAGGCGCCGTTCTCCTCCCAGGCCAGACCGTCCTCGTCCTCGGTACCGGAGGGGTGTCCATCTACGCCGCACAGCTTGCCCTCTCTGCAGGAGCCCAAGTGATTGCCACGAGCTCCAGCGACGAGAAGCTGGCCAAGGTGGCGGCGCTCGGCGTCGGTTATCTTGGTGGCGTCAATTACCGCAAGGTGAAGGATTGGGATAAGGAGGTGGTGAGGCTCAACGGTGGACGCAGAGTCGACCACGTTATTGAGGGTACGCTCGTTTGTCTCTCTTGAGTCTCGCCGTGCCTGACGATCTGAGCTTCGCAGTCGGCGGCAAGGGAACGCTCGTTCGCAGCATCAGGAGCACGCGTCCAGGAGGGAACGTCTGGGTCATCGGGTGCGTGCTTTCCTTCTCCAACCCCCGACTGGAAGCTCACGAATCTCTCGCAGCTACATGAGTGACTACGCCGAAGCGGAGGAGGAGAAGATCGAGTATGCGAAGGAGATCCTCTACTCGCAAGGTACACTCCTGCCTTCATCGCGTGCCGTTCCCAGCTGACGTAAACTCCACCAGCCGTTGTTCGCGGAGTCGTTTGCGGTTCGCGCGACATGTTTGAGGACATGAACCGCGCGATCTCGGCGCGAAGCCTTCGACCCGTCGTTGACAAGGTGCGTGGGCGCCTCGTTCCCTCAGCGTCGTTTTTAACGTAATTCATGCACAGCTGTTCTCTTGGGATGAAGCGGTTCAGGCGTACCAGTACCTCAACAGCGGGAAGCACTTTGGAAAGGTGAGTTTGGATGCGCGCGCGATAATTCCTTCTCCCCGAGTGCTGAGAGGTTACTTGTGCAGGTCGTGATCGAACTGCCGTAGATGTCTCTCGTTGATGCGAGGGCGAGGGTTCGCAGAACTGGAAATGCAGAAGCAGATTCGCGAATCACGAGAGCGGATGGGAGGCAGGCGAGCTGAGACTGCGACGGTGGCTGGCTGCGCTTCGAGACTCGAGAGACTGGGTTCCAACGAGAGTCCGCACGATCCACAAAAGCAGTGCAGCGAGCGGAGAAAAAGAGCAGCGCGAGAGCGAGCGAGCATTGAAATAAAATAAACGGCAAGTCACTTCCAAAACTGCTTTCGCTAGGTCCGTACACAAATTACTGAAGCTGCATGTAGTTTGAGGGTGCGATTCCGCTCGTGCCATCGGCCTTGCGCGCCTGCCACCTGTAGAAGAAGCTCTCCGTCAGCCTCGCGCCCCTCGAGCACCAAACGAAACGCGACGAACCATTTGCCGGTGTTGTCGATGATGTCGAGGATTTCTCCTTTGGCGAACGAGATCTCGTTGGGGTCGTCAGGCGAAGCGGTGTCTGTGTCCTCGTTCATCAGCTGCCTCCCTTCCCTCGCCCTTCGAACGTCGACTCACAGGAATACAGCGCGCGAGCCTTGAGTCCACCCTGGGACTCCCTCTGTTGACCCTCCAGCAAGCCCGCCGTGCCCATGTTCGGACTGTGCCTTCCCTCCTCCTGGTTCCCGCTCAGGTCCGCGCTCATTCCCTCGTGAAGGCTGCTCTGCTTGTTCCCTCCAACTCCTGCGTACGCGCCGCCTTGGTACGAGACGGGTCCGCTACCGCTCGAGGAGATGCCGAGGGCTGAGGAGGAATGTTGAGGGCGACGGGAGGAGGGGCCGCCGGAGCGAGTGAAGGGGGTGCCGGTCGAGTTGAAGAAGTGCAGGAAGAACGAGTCCTCTTCGGAGGTGAGGAAGAGGAGCCAGACAATCTGAAGGAACTTCACGTCAGCACCCTGGTAGCAGAGCGAGTGAATGAGGGAGCGTACGTTGACAATGGAGAGGAGGAGCCATCCCGCTCCGCTAGCGAGCTGGTACGATGTCGACGCGTAGATGCCGGAGCTGCCAGAAGGAGAGTTCAGCAACTCGTTCTTCCTCCAACAGTGCGCAAGGGCCTACTTGGTTCCGTGCACAGCAAACACGGTCGCGATGGCGAGGAAGATTGACAGCTGCAAGGGGTCCATCAGCTCCATCCCGTCCCAACACGCCCGTCGAAACGTACCTGAAACCGGTAGCCTCCGACCGAGTCCGTACCCAAGGCGTAAAGCATGCCCACGATTACGAACAGCTGGAGGAAGATTCCTGCGCGCGGAGATCCCTTGTTAGCGCGGCCAGCTTCATACACCCCGAGCGCAACGCACCGAACCATCCCTCTCCCACCGCACTTCCAGCTCCATCTATCGCCTTGTCTGCACGTGAAGCTCGTCAGAATGTGCGCTGGTGCCCGAGTGAGAGCGGTCAAGTTACATTTGGCTTCGGTCACGGCCTCTGCAAACACGGGAAGAAGTAAGCTGCTGCAGCTAGCGAAGAGAACGGCAGCGCTGTTGAGCACTCACGCCCAATGAACGCCGCGAACCAGCCCGCTACTGCTACGATGAACGTTCCCAGGATGATTGGATGAGAGAACCTGGAGTAGGAGGTAGAGGAGATGAGGTCAGGATGCAGGGCGCCGGGAAGGAGGAGGAGAGGCTGGTGAGGGTGCTGAGAGTACTCACACTAGACGCAGATCAAGTCCTCGACCTCCTCGTGCCATCGTATCGTTGGGTGAGAGAGTTGTTTGGTCGGAAGGAAGAGGTTCTCGAAACGGAAGCTCTGCAGCTTCGAAAGGAATGGAGGCGGCGGGGCTCGGCGGGGGATGGGTAGGAGGTCGTCGAGTCGTTAAACTGAAGTCGTGAGCTGACTGGGGAGTCTCTAGGGTCGGCGGATCAGGGCGGAGTGGGAGGAAGGAGAGGCAGAGCTGCTTCTGAATCTGGCAGGCAATGTCCCAGCTCGGCACGCGCAGCTGTTTTGAGTTCAGTACTCCTTCGAAGGCTTCGGACAGGCTTCCTTTTGTCGTGTGTATCGACTTGAACGCGCAATCAGACCATCTAGGATTAGTTACTGCCGGTCACAGTTCTACACCGTCTAAAACTCCAACCCCGACATCGCAACCTTGCCCGCCCCCGCGTGCTCCACCTCCTTCGCTCTCCGCCTCGCCTCCTTCTGCTCCCTCACTTGCTCCTTCCAATCCTCCGCGTCCTCACCGTCCTCCTCCCTCGCCTCCACGATCTTTCCATTCACCGCCTTGGCCTTCTTGACCTTTTTGAGCCTCCTCGCCTCCTTCTTCGCCTCGGCGTCCTCCTTCTGCGACCACGCCTTGGTCTGCACAGGCTTGCCCTTCTTGACCTTCTTCTTGTCCGGCACGACGACCTCGCCATCGACGACGGCAGCGCCATCGAGAGGTCGCTTCGCACCGAGTCGAGCTTCCCGAGACGCCTTGATCGCAGCGTTCTCCGAACGACGTTGCTTCTCGCGAACCTTGTCGGCGTAAGCGTACTCCTCCCACTGTCGTCGCACTGGATCAGCTTCTCAATCGCGCGAGAAAGAGGAGAGGGAGCGTACGTCGACCGTAACCTCCTCCCACTTGTCCTCCTTGCCCTTGATCTCGGGCATCTTGGGCAGCTTGAGCAGTCCAAACGACTTGGCGAGCTTAACGAGGTCGAGATCCTTGATGCGGAAGATGTACGACGCTTCGTGCTTCGAGTAAGCCCTCGCGAACGAGACGAACGCCTTCGTTCCCTGCGATAACGCATCAGCTCCACCCCTTCTCTCCTCAGAACGCCACACTCACTCGCTCGTGCAGATCCCGATCAGTGAGAACCGTGGTACGGAACTCGGCCGCCAACTTGTTGGCCTCATCGGCGTCCGACAGAGCTCCCGAGTACTCGAATTTGCGCAACGGGACCTTGCGGACCTTCAAGAACTCTGCACGCTCATCAGCGCCCTTCCTCGCCTCTCAACGCACGCAGACTCACCGACATACTCCTCCTCACGCCCTTTGTTCAACAACACAATCGCCTTGCCCTCCCTCCCAGCCCTCGCCGTCCTCCCGCACCGATGGCTAAAGACCTTGGGATCCTGCGGAGGGTCGATCTGGAGCACGACGTCGACGTCGGGGAGGTCGAGTCCGCGCGCAGCGACGTCTGTGCAGAGGAGGACGCCAGGGGTGGTAGCGGGGAGAGCGACGAAGGCGGCGAAAGTGGAGGAGCGGCGGATGGGGGACATTTGGCCGTGGAGGGAGTGGACGGAGAAGAGGGAGATGGAGGGGTGGACGGAGAGGAGCTGTAGGAGAGGGCGTTAGAGATTGTAGAGAACGAGAAGGACGAACGCACCTTGTAGAAGTAGTCGACGCAGGCGCAGGTCGCAAAGTAGAGGATGAACTTGCGCGCTCCGTCCTTCTCGTGCTCCTGCTGCAAGATCTGAATCATCTTGACAAACTTCTCGTCGGCCTCGCAGACGACGAAGCCATTTTGAAGACTGCTCAACGCCGCATCAGCTCCCTCCTGTGAAGCCCCTCGCACGCGATGAACGCACCTCGCTGGAGTCCGGCGATCACCTCCCTCCGTCTCCTTTCCCTTGCTCTGACTCTTGGCCTCGACCTTGACGACGACCCGAACGGGGTTCCGAAGACCGACTCGGACGAGCTGGCCTAACGCGTCGGTCATTGTTGCGGAGAAGAGACCTGTCCGGCGCTGCTTGGGGAGGTGCGAGAGGAGTCGAGTAAGAGTAGGGGTGAATCCAAGGTCGAGGAGGCTGCGTTCGAGCTCAAATCAGTTTCCTTGAATCCCCTTCCAGGGGCCTGAAGGGACGCACCGGTCCGCCTCGTCCATCACGAGCACCTCGAGTTCCTTTGTGCTTCCCACGCCCACCGCGTTCTCCGACTTACGGTTCTTTGGCCCCACGCTACTGCTTCCCAGCAAGAATTCCTCCAGTCGTCCAGGTGTACCGACGAGGATGTCGGCTCCAGTCTCGTAGAACGAGGCGATGTCGCTCGAGAGGGAGTTGCCGCCGATGAGAAGGAGAGGAGGGGGGAGGACGGGGGAGGTGGATGTCGAGGGCTGAGAGGCAATAAAGTGGGCAAAAACGGAGTGGATCTGCGTAGCCAGTTCGCTGCGAGAAACGCGTTAGCTAGGTCCCCAGCTGCTCGAGGATGGAAGGAGCGCACCGAGTAGGCGAGACGATAATGGCTCCAATCTCGCGCTTGCCCAACACCTTCTCCCGGCGCAAGATCTTCTCCAGCACGGGGATCACAAAGGCGAGCGTCTTTCCTGACCCAGTAACAGCCTGCAGGAATACGCAAAAATGAGCTCCTTGCTTCTCAACAGCTCGCGCGCAAGAACGCACCTCGACTACGACGTCCTTGTGCTGCATGAACAAGGGGATAGTGCTAGCTTGAACTGGAGTCATCTGCTCGAACCCCATGTCGCGTACGACGTCGGCGCTGTGGAGAGAAAAGGGTGAGCTCTCGGAGAAGTTGCTTCGACGGCGTTGCGAGTCTTACACCCAAGGAGACAGTGCCGGGTTTAGCTTGGACCAAGGCCCAGCATAGGAAGGAGCTTGAGTTAGTCTGTCGAGAGACATCGTTTGGTTGCTGTGAGTCGGAGTGGGAGCCCAGCAGGGAGCGCAACGAGAAATCTGGCCAAGTCCGAATATTCGCGTTAAATTGTGAATGCTAGGTGGACGTAACGGATACCAACGGGAAAATTAAGAGAAAAGGGAGATCGGTACGAAAGGTTTCCTCGCTCCCGTCCTCCTCCTCCTTAAGACTTAAGACTCGAAAAACTCGTATTTGCACAACAACACCCAGCAACACCCCAAACAACCCCGACTCTCTATCAATCAGTGAGTACTCCCTCTCTACGACGTGCCTTGCCCTCGTGCAGTGGCGCACACGTTTGACCGAGAGCGCCACGACACCGGGACCCCTCCGAAGAGGTTGAGGTCACCTCGCGTCCGCGTCGACTTCCGCGCCTTGTTCCTTCTCTCTCCCGCACTCCTCTCTGCCTGGTCAAGCACCAGACGGGCTTGTGGGACCGCATGGAGCGTGGATGACTCGTGCTGGGAGCCGTTGGGGTCGGGATCGCCGTTAAGAAGGTCGCATCTCCAACTCGAGCTAACCACCTCCTCTCCCTCTCACAGTGTCTGGACGCGGAAAGGGAGGAAAGGGACTCGGAAAGGGAGGAGCCAAGCGTCACCGCAAGATTGTGAGTTACCTCGTCGTCGTCGTCTGAAAGACGCCCTCTGACCTCCTCCCGCGCACAGCTTCGTGACAACATCCAGGGAATCACCAAGCCTGCCATCCGCCGTCTCGCGCGTCGTGGAGGAGTCAAGCGTATCTCTGGTCTCGTCGTTCGAGCGTATCTCTGGTCTCTTATCTACACCCGCGGTGTCCTCAAGATCTTCCTCGAGAGTGAGTCGGCGCGCTGCGATGGTGCGGCGAGGGACTGGAAGCTGATGGATCCTTTTCTGCACGCAGACGTTATCCGTGATGCTGTCACCTACACCGAGCACGCCAAGAGGAAGACGGTCACCTCCCTCGACGTCGTTTACGCTCTCAAGCGCTCCGGCAAGACCCTCTACGGATTGTGAGTTGCTCCAGCTACATCCTTCTCACTGTAAGAGAGTTGACACCATTCCTTCTCCAGCGGTGCTTGAGCAACGGCGCATCGTGCTGGCTTGCGCGCCTGGCGACGAGTGTACGAGGGAGTGTGCTTTTTCGATAGTCGTTGTTTCTAAATGTTCAAATCCTTTTGCTGTGATCCTCGCCTGTTGGCCCTTGAGAGACCGCGAGCTACGGAACGCCTTGAGAGCAAGGAGAGATATCTGAGACGGAGACAGCGGAGCTCCTCGACGCCACGGGATCGAATCGTTCCTATCGCGCGGGCTTCCTCTCCCCAACAACTCGCAACCATGGCCACGACCCCGATCGTAAGCTCCACAGCTAAGCTCACCGTACCACGCTCATCCCGTGCAGTCCGTCGGCCCTCCTCGCCGCGTCTTCTACGGATCCCTCGTCCACTCCCTATCCCTCGTCGAGCTCGAGTACGCCCAGAACGCTCTGCTCGGAGTCACTGCCGCAGGAGTGATTGCGTTTATCGAACGGGAGGTAGCGGAGGAGGACATTGCGAAGAGGCTGCAGGCGCGGGGATGGCAGGGAGCTGAGGTGGTTACGATGGCGAAGGGAGAGTTCCTCGTGCCTGGGTGAGCCGGGTCAGTGTGGAGTGCGGCGGACGGTGCTGAATTATGATTGCTAGGCTCATTGATACGCACACGCACGCCCCTCAGGTACGACGGCGTCTCGTCGAACGTGCAGAGCCAGAGCTAATCTCTTCGCGTGTCAACAGTTCCCCAACCTCGGCTTTGGACAGCAGTATGAGCTGCTGGATTGGCTTACGTTCGCTTGCAGCGTTCTCGAAGATTCTGGGAGGGTGCTAACGAACCTCTGACTGCTGCAGGAACGTCACCTTCCCTACCGAAGCGAAAGTGCGTCTTACGAAGCTCTGGAACGCGCTATGGCTGACCCATCGCAGTTCTCCGATCCTACGTACGCACGAAGGACCTACGAATCCGTCGTTCAGCGAGTCATCAACGCCGGCACGACGACGGTCTGCTATTACGGCACGATCCACCTCACAACTAAGATCCTCGCCACCATCTGCCATCGCAAGGGACAGCGAGCGTATGTTGGAAAATGCAACATGGACCGGGAGAGCGCTCCTAACTACACTGAGAAGTCGGTTCGTCGAACGAGCTGCCTCCATCGCCTCTTCCCGACTCACACCACTTTCGCAGGCGGCTCACAGCATCGCCGACACGAAGGAATTCGTGACCTTTGTGCGAACACACTGCGTCTCTCCTACCCCCATCGCCTCCCCAGACGGTAACCTCGCTCTCTCCCTCGCCTCTCCTCCCCTCTCGCCTCTCGAGCTCCCCTCCTCCCCCACTCTATCCGCCTCCTCCACCCCCACCTCCTTCCGCAGTCGCACGAATAGCCTCTCGAATGGGAACGCCGGGAGGATCGCAAAGAACATGTTCAGCAAGACGTCCCTCGTTCAGCCGATCCTGACGCCGAGGTTCGCCATCTCGTGCTCCGACGCTCTCCTCGCTGGATTGGGCGCGATGCTCGCCAAGGACCCAACGCTTCCTATCCAAACGCATCTCGCTGAGAACCCGAGCGAGATCGAGTTTGCAAAGTGTGCGTTCGTTTCGCAATCTCGCTGGAGGAGGAAACTGATGCGACGTCGACAGCGCTCTTCCCTTCCGCCGAGTCGTACACCGCCATCTACGAGCAATTCAATCTCTTGCGAGGGAACACGGTCCTGGCCCACTGTGTGCACCTCGAGGAATCCGAGCTGCAGCTCATCAAGAAGCGAAATTGCGGCATCTCGCACTGCCCCACGTGCGTCCTCCCCTCCTTCGCAAACTTCCAGACTCACGCCCTCTCCAGCTCCAACTTCAACCTTCGAAGCGGCACCACGCGCGTCGGCGACATGCTCGACCGCGGTATCAAGGTCTCTCTCGGCACCGACATCTCAGGCGGATTCGGTCTCGGAATCCTCACAGCCCTGTACGTCCCTCCCTCCCCCTCCTATCCCTCCTAACGCCCCTCCAGGCGGCAAGCTTCTATCGCTTCCAAAGTCCTCATCGTCCAATCCCGCGAATGTGGAACCCTCCCCACCCCTCCCGCGACACTCACCACCGCCCCCGATTCTGCGACTGGCTACCCAGCGGGATATTTCGCCTCGCGCCACCTTAATCTTGAAGCGCTGTTCTACCTCGCTACTCTCGGAGGAGCGGCGGTGTGCAACCTCGAGGACCGCGTAGGAAATTTCGTGGTTGGGAAGGAGTTTGATGCGCTGTTGGTGAGGACGGGGCAGGAGGTGGAGGTGGAGGAGGATGATGATGATGAGGAGATTTATAAAGCTATGCCGGATCGATTGGCGGAGGGGATGAATCCGGGATTGTTTGTGGAGGAGGAGGATTCGCTCGAGAGGCTGTTTGAGAAGGTGCGTTTTTGTGCGCTGGGCTGGGGAAGGGCGAGCTGACGTTTTTGGGGGTGCGAGCAGTTCTTGTTCTCGGTGCGTTCTCGTTTGATGTTCAACGGTGCGAGGAGGCTGAGCTGATGGTCTCGTTGGTAGGGAGACGATCGCAACATCGCAAGCGTGTTTGTGCGAGGTCGCTGTATCGGTGGAGCGCGACCTCTCCAGTGAGGCGAGCGAGGATGTAGATGTGGAAGAAGGGGAGATACGTAAACGTAGTAGAGCAGCTTTAGTGCAGGAAGCAGTGTTGGAGTCGGTCCTCGAAGCTCATACAGCTCTTACACCCTGCTCTATCAGTCCCCTCGTCGCCCCCAATCAATCTGAATCGCTTCCACTCCCACTTCCCACCTCTCCGTCGTCCTCTCCATCACTAGCAATATCGGCACCTCCCAAAGCGAACTCAGCCATCGCGATTGCGAGGCTGCGAATGATGATCTTGTCGATCGGTTTTCCCTCAGGGTTGAGATACTCTGCAGGAATACAGTTGTGCTTGTCCTTGATCCTGCACCGGTCGTCAGTCCCGTCTCGCAGGGAGCAGCGAGAGAACGGACCGAGGATCAGCTCCCGCTTCGAGCAGCATCTCGACCACTCCTTGACGCGCCTCGTCGTGCTCAATCTTGACGGCAAGGTGGAGAGGAGTGGCGCCATCTAACCGGTTCTGGAGGTCCATGTCGGTGCCTGAGAGGGGGAGTGAGCTGGGGACGAGGGCGGATGCGGAGAGGACGGACCGTCGTGTTCTAGGAGGAGCTCGAGAGCAGTAGGAGAGGGAGTGGAGGCGCTGTGGGAAGGTTAGCCGTAGCTTCCAGGAGACGGGAGTGGAGCGTACGCGTAGTGAAGAGCTGAGGGGAGCGCAGGGGGGTCAGCTCGAGATCCTGTATCCTCCCTCGTGTCTCCTCAGCCTGCGAAAGTGATTCCATCCAGCTCCACTCTCCTTATTGCCGCATCTCCTAGCCTTGCCAAGCTGTCCCATCCTCGACACGCGCCTGCTCGGGCTGGAGCTGCCACCAACGCCGACCCGACTCACCTGTTTGTCCCAAGCCATCCCGGAAGTTGACGTCGTAGTCCTCTGGAGGGTTGTCGGTAAAGATCGAGCTCATGAGTTCTCCTGCGTCCGTCTTTGCTGCAAAGAGGAGCTGTTCGTCTGAGAGGTTGAGAAGGGGGGTGAGCTCTCCGTCGGGGTTCTCGCGGAGGAGAGAGTGCTCACTCGGGGAAGCCATCTCGTAGGCGAAAGGTCGCGACTAGTTAGAGCTGCAGTCTGCGAGAGCGAGAGGGCGTCGAAGTCGTAGGCTAATGCTGGCTGAGCAGAAATCCACGACCAAGTCTGTAAATATTTAATTTTGTTACCCCCCGCTGGATAAATATATTCGAATATTTGGCGCTCTTGAGTCTTGTTGTTCGCGGCGGCTCCTTCTCTCTTCCCACTCTCACTCGAGTTCTCGCCCAAGCTGCCACCACGCAGGAAACCTTCAGGGGCGGTAGAGTCTGCCCCTTCAACTTCAACGACGAGAACTCGTCCCACCAGAGCTTCAAGCAACAAACCAACGTCTCCTCCATCCGACTCTCCCTCTCAGGAACAGGACGACGACGAAGAGGAAGAAGAGGAGGACGTCAAGCCTGTCATCAAGACCCGCGCCACTCGTGCCTCTCGCTCCTCCGTCCCCGTAGCTCCAGCTCCAGCCAGGTCGACGCGCACACGGGACTCGCTCGCGTCCACCGCGTCGACTTCCGCCAAGGGCAAGGCCGCCGCAGCGCCCAAAGCAAAGGCAGCTCCTCCGGCACGAGGGAGGAGGACGCGTGGATCGGAGGCGTCGTCCGTCGCGGAGGAGGACGAGGAGGAGGATGAGGAGGAGGAGGAGGAGGAGGAGGAAAGTGACGCCGAGGAGAGTGAGGAGGAGGTCGTGAAGAAGCCTGCGCGGAGGGGAGCGAAGAAGGTCGTTGTTCCTCCTTCGCCGTCGGAGGCGACGGAGGAGGAAGCGAGTGAGGAGGACATCAAACCGGTCGTCGGGCGCAAGGGCCGGGCTGCAGCTGGGAAGAAGGCGAGCAAGGTTATCGAACCGCCTTCGCCTGAGACGGTGGATGAGGATGATGAAGAGGAAGAGGAGGAGGCGAGTGAGGAGGAGGAGGTTGGCGAGGAGGAGGACGAGGACGAGGCGCCCAAGGCGCGGCGAGGCAACAACAACACACGCACTCCCACCAAGTCGAAGCCCTCCAAGCGCATTATCGAATCTCCCTCCCCTTCCCCCTCAGACCTCCCCGTCCCCAACGAACTCTCCACCCCCGCCGACTCGGATTCCGACTCCGAAGTCGCTGCCGACCTCCTCCCTCCCGCCACTCCTCGCGCCGGCGCCGCTCCCAAAGCCGAACCCACCACCCCGACGCTCGACTCCTCTCAAGAAGCAGCTCAGCTCCCTTCTCCCGCTCCCTCTCCGCCTCGTGCGCCCCCGATCAGCGTCGCGCCGACAGCCCACGACTTGGCTTCGGCTGCGAGGATGGCGGCGTTGAACCATGCGGCGCAGGAGAAGGAGCGGGAGAAGGAGAGGGAGGGGAAGCCGCGTCTGGTCATTCACCAGATGGTGCTCGAGGACTTTAAGAGTTACCGCGGACGAGGAGTCATCGGACCGTTCCACAAGGTGGGTTCGCTTTCGGTCTCCCTCCCGAATCTCGCAAACTGACGGCGAGGAAACGCAGTCCTTCTCCTCTATCGTCGGTCCCAACGGTTCCGGCAAGTCCAACACGATCGACGCCCTCCTCTTCGTCTTCGGCTACCGCGCGACCAAGATGCGTCAAGGGAAGCTAAGCGAGCTGATTCACAACTCTGGCTCCTCTGCTCCCGCCGAAGGAGAGGTTGTCGAGCCCGCTGCGGAGGTCGAAGGAGCGGAGTACGACGAGGAGAGTGAGGAGGATTGGGACGCGCCGGGGAAGAAGAAGGGGAAGGGGAAGGGGAAGAAGGGGAAGAAGGGACCGGCGGTAGATGAGAGTCACCTTATTCAGTCCTGTACTGTCGAGGTTTGGTTCCGCGAGATCATCGACTTGGTGAGTCTTTCCTTCTCTGCGTAGCGCGAAGTGGAAGCTGATGCGAGCTTCGCTACGACAGCCTGGTCGAGACGACTTTACCGTCGTACCCGATTCGCAACTCGTCGTCGCTCGTACGGCTTACCGCAACAACTCGAGTCGCTACACGTGCGTTGTCCCTCCCTCCATCCGAGCTGCTCCTCACTCTCGCAACGCAACGCAGGATCAACGGCCGAACTTCGAGCTTCACCGAAGTCACGACGCTCCTCAAGGCTCGCGGGATCGACCTCGATCACAAGCGGTTCCTCATCCTCCAGGTGCGTCGCCCTTCGTTACGTCCATGCAGAGCTCGCTAATCGCCTCGCTGCTCGCAGGGAGAAGTCGAGTCGATCGCGCAGATGAAGCCCAAGGGCGCGACCGAGCACGACGAGGGACTGCTCGAGTACCTCGAAGACATCATCGGGACTTCCAAGTGCGTTCCTCTTCGTGTGTCATGTAAGGGAATAGCGGCTGACGAGCGAGAGCAGGTACAAGGTCGAGATCGAGAAGGCCATTGTCGAAGTCGAGCGCCTGAACGACGCGCGCGGAGTCCAGATGAACCGCGTCAAGCTCGTCGAACGGGAGAAGAGTGCTCTCGAGGTGCGTTCCCTGCGTGCGATCCGTGTCCGTGGGTGGGCAGAACTGACGAGGACTGAATGCAGGGACGGAAGAAGGAGGCGGACGCGTTCCTCAAGGATCAGAACGAGCTTGTGCATAACCAGTCGGCGCTCTTCCAGGTCAACATTCACCAGGCGTCGCAGAATAGCCAGGTGTATGAAGAGGCGGTCGTGCGTTTCTCTCGTGCTTTATTTTCTAGCGAGGAACGAACTGATGCGGGGCTGGTGATAGAACGAAGCGAATCTCGATCTCGAGCTCGAGGTCGCGGCGCAAGCGGGCAGTCGCAAGGAAGTCGACGATCTTCAAGTCGAGTTCGACAAGCTCGTAGCGGATACCAAGGTGCGCTCGCGCAAGCGCTTCTCTCCGCACCTACGCTGACCCCACGCGGAACAGGACGCCGAGAAGGAGACGAACGAGCTATCAAAGCAGCTCGCCGTGTTCGACAAGACGGACGTGCAGCTGCAGGAGAAGAAGAAGTCGATGCTCGCCAAGTCGAAGAAGCTCAAGAAGTCGCTCACGGACGACAAGCACGCGTGCTCTGAGGCGCAGACGTGGGTTAAGAACCACGAGGAGGCGATTGACAAGGTTCGGGGCGAGCTCGACAAGATGGAGGGGACGCTGGAGAAGGAGGAGACGGAGTTGGAGAAGGTCCGCGACGGGCTGAAGGGTGCGTTTGCGTTCGCTTTCTCGTCGTGCTGGAACGGCAGCTGATCGGGATGAGGACGCAGGCAAGACGGAGGTCTTCTCGACTCAGATCGAGGAGCTTCAGGCCGACCTCCAACCGTGGGCGGCCAAGATCGCAGAGAAGCAAGCGGGTATCGACCTCGCGACTCACGAGCGCGACCTCCTCATCGAGAAGACCGACTCGATCAAGGCTGCGATTGCTGAGGCGGAGGCGACGCTCGAGAAGCTTGCGGGCGACGACGAGGCCAAGGTGCGTCCTTGCGGTTCTGCTGATGGTTCGGTAGCTCACGCCGGATTCTATCGCAGCACGAGCGTCTCAAGACTTTGTTGGCGGAGAAGAAGGACGTCGAAGGCCAAGTCGCGTCACTTCAGGCCAAGCTCAGCGTTCGTCTTTTCGCTGTGCTCCTTTGACCCCTCGGCTGACCTTGGACATTCCGCAGAGCATGCAAGCGGAGGACACGAAGCTTCGGTCGAAGGCTACCGCTGCGAGGCAGAAGTCAGACGAAGCCAAGGCATCGCACTCGGCTAGTCGATCCCAGGGCAACGTCCTCTCGAGCTTGACGAAGCTCAAGGAGCAAGGTCGCCTCGCAGGATTCCACGTGCGTTCTTCCTCTACCGACCGAGCGAAGCTCAGGCTGACCCGTTTCTTGCCAACAGGGACGCCTCGGAAACCTCGGCCGCATCGACGACAAGTACGACGTCGCCATCTCGACTGCCTGCGGGGGACTCGACAACCTCGTCACCGACACCATCTCCGTCGGACAAGCTTGCATCGAGCACCTTCGCAAGAACGACCTCGGCCGCGCCAACGTCATGTGCCTGGACCGAATCGCCGCTCGCGACATGAGTCCCGTTCAGACCCCCGAGAACGCTCCCCGACTCTTCGACCTCATCACCGTCAAGGACCCCAAGTTCGCTCCTGCCTTCTTTCAACTCCTCACCCACACGCTCGTCGCGACCGACCTCGACCAGGGCAAGCGTCTCGCGTTCGGCGCGGGAAACAAGCGCTGGAGGGTCGTCACGCTCGACGGGCAGCTCATCGACGTCTCGGGAACGATGTCGGGAGGAGGAGGACGACCTGCGAAGGGCAAGATGAGCTCCAAGATCGTTGCGGACGAGGTCTCGCCGGAGCTGGTCGCCAAGTGCGAGCAGGAGCAGCAGGTTGCGGTGGAGGCGTTGCGCGTCTTTGCGGATGGTAGACAGAAGGTCGATAGGGACCTTACGCTGCTCAGCAAGAGGTTGCCGGAGATCGACCTCGCCATCTCGAAGGCCGAGATGGACCTCACGACGGGGGAGAAGCGCAGGGAGGAGGCAGAGAAGCGTCTCGCCGAGTTGAGGTGAGCTCGAGTTCGCCGCTCTCTTCGCTGCGACTGACTCTTCTACAACCCTCACAGCGCGCAGAAGAAGCCCGACGCCGGCGACGCCAAGAAGATCGCGCAGTTCGAGATGGACGTCGCCTCGCTCTCGAAGGAACTCGTCCAACTTCAGAAGCAGTCGTCCGCCATCGAAGACAAGATCAAGGCTCTCCAGGAGAAGATTCTCGAAGTCGGCGGCGTCAAGCTTCGCAGCCAGCAGACCAAGGTGCAGGATCTCAAGGCTCAGATCGACCACGCCAGCGACCGCCTCACCAAGTCGGAAGTCGGGCGCGCCAAGTCGGAGAAGGACGCCGCGAAGCTCACCAAGTCGATCGAGGCGAACGAGGGCTCGCTCAAGCTCACCGAAGGCGAGCTCGAGCAGCTCTCGGAGCAGATCAAGAACGGCGCCGAGGCGTCGGAAACGGTGCGCAAGGCGGTCGAACAGGCGCAGGATATCCTGTCGGGCAAGCGGGACGACCTCGCTGAGATGAAGAAGGATCTCGACGAGAAGGTCGCCATCATCACTCAGTTCCGCAAGCGCGAGGTGCGGACTCTTTCGTCCTTTCCCTTTTTGACGGCGGCTGATCTTTGCTCTTTGCAGCTCGAGCTCAAGCAGCACCTCGGCGCTCAGCAGAAGCTTCTCGACGAATCCAAGCACGCCGTTACGTACTGGAGCGACAAGCTTGGAGAGCTACAGCTCAACGACATTGACGAGTTCGTTTTCTCGCTTTCGATGCGGGGTCTGAGCTGATAGTCGCGCTACAGGGACGACGACGACGACGAGGAAGAGGACAAGGACGATCAGAACGTGCTTCGACGATGAGAACGTCCTTCGCCAATGGACCGCCGAGGAGATCCCCGAGCTCGACGTCAAGGTTCTTAAGGCAAAGATCTCTGCGCTCGAAGGTGCGTCCTTTATTCTCCCGTTCGCAGTGGGATGGGACCTGACCGTTCGCCCACAGAACGTATTTCGCGATCCAACCTCGACCTCTCTGTCCTCAAGGAGTACGCTCGACGCGAGAAGGAGTTCATGCAGCGAGCAGCCGACCTCGACGCCGTTACGAAGGAGCGCGACGGTGCGAAGAAGCTCTCGGACGACTTGCGGAATCAGCGCCTCAAGGAGTTCATGGAGGGCTTTGGCATCATCTCGATGAAGCTCAAGGAGATGTACCAGGTTCGTCGTCGCTCCCTCTTACATCGACGTCGCTAACGTCGCATTGACGCAGATGATCACGCTCGGCGGCAACGCAGAGCTCGAGCTTGTGGACTCGCTGGATCCGTTCTCAGAAGGCATCATTTTCAGCGTCATGCCGCCGAAGAAGAGCTGGAAGAACATTTCGAACCTCTCCGGAGGTGAGAAGACGCTCAGCTCGCTCGCTCTCGTTTTCGCACTCCACGTCTTCAAGGTGAGACTTTGCGTCTTCATCGAAGAGAGTCCTCGTTACTCATCATGTATCCGCTCCAGCCCACTCCCCTCTACTTCATGGACGAGATTGACGCCGCGCTCGACTTCCGGAATGTCTCCATCGTCGCCAACTACATCAAGGACCGCACCAAGAACGCCCAATTCATCATCATCAGTCTTCGTAATGTGCGTAGCTCTTCAACCCTGTCTTACTGAATCCTCGCTCACTTCTATGCTCCGCAGAACATGTTTGTCGCCCTCACGAACGTCTTCTCTCGGGCGTCACTGACCTTTTCGCTCCTCCAGGTTCGAGCTCTCATCCCGACTTATCGGCATCTACAAGGTTCAGAACCAGACTCGGTCGGTGGCCATCGGTATGTTCTTGCGTCTCCGTTCTGGTGGTGGCTCGCTCACCCTCTCGCAGACAATCGGGATCTCGCTCTCGTCAAGGCGGCTGCCTGAACGACGTCTCCGGCCTTTGTACACTCTTTTTCGCTTTTCTATCGTGGATCCTTTGCAGTCAGGAATATTACAGGGTGTCAATCGTACGCTGGCAACGAGAGAGAAGAATCCTCGAAGCTGGAAGAGCCACTGGTCGCGCCCGCCGCGCCTCGCCCGTTCGCCCGAGTGCGCGCGCGTCCTTTTCGCCCTTCCCCCTCTCGCGCGCCAGCTCTCCCTCTGCTCGCTGCCGCCCAGGTCGGCGCTCGCCCTCCACCCTGCTTCCTCTGAGCCGCGCGACACAGCTGATCGCCGCCCAACCTCATCAACTCGCGACGTCAACTCACTTTCAGAAACGAATTTCGTCTCCCCCAGCGATCCGCGCGTACAGGTCCCTCCCGTGCCTGCCTCGACGGCTATAGCCACACTCAGGGCAGTGACTGCTCGGGCGTTGGGCAACAGACGAGTCGCGAACGACCTCTGCGGCGAGCAAAGAGCGCTGGTGGTTGGGACGACAAGGGACGTCGCCTCGGGCTTGGACTGGCAGCTCTCGCCTCTGCTTCTACTTTGCTAGCATCTAGCTTCGGGCGGAGTACTTGGTGCTGTGGCTGACTCACAGGGACGATGGGGAGCGCTGGGGGGGGAGGGGAGTCGCTTCCGCGGATCGAGGTGCCTGAGGCCTTAAAATTAGTTAGAGCCTCCTTCGCAACCACTCGAACCACTCGAACGACTGGTTTCCCCTGCGGCTGACCTGCTCTGACGCTTCCAATTTGCGATCTTCTGCTTCCACAGACCACCGCTGTCGGAGCCCCAGGTTCCCGAGAGGTCACTAGGCCTCGGGTACCACTCCTCCCTCCCCTTCTCCGTCATCTTATGGTCCAATCAACGGGTTCGCGGCTGTCAATTCTCCCCGTATCCAGCGTTAGAAATACTCTGCTGAGTCTGCTCTGCTTCTCTTTCTCTCCATCACCTCCTCGCCACTCTTCAAGATGAAGACTGCTTCAGCCGCCATCTACCTCTCACTGGCCACGGCCACCTTCGCCTACCCCAATATGGGTGCCTACCTCGCCGAGCGAGATGCCAACGAGGCTCTCAAACCCCGCGCCGGCACTCCCTTCCCCAAGGCAAGTCTTTCCGTCGCTCACCTCGCATGGCACTTCCTGACCTCTTTCTCTCGCAGATTGGCGGAATCCCTCGCATTCCTGGATCCGTTCCTTTCGACCCCGTCGCTCAGCTCGTCAGCGTCTCCGGAGACCACGCCTGGATTGCGCCCAAGTCCACCGACCAACGCGGTCCCTGCGCCGGACTCAACGCCGCCGCCAACCACGGCTACCTCCCTCGAGATGGAGTCGCCACCTACGAGGCCGTTCAAACTGGTCTCTGGCAAGCTTTCGGTCTGGATCAGAGTGCGTCTTTCGTCTTCTGTTCCTGAGCTGGTCCTGACTTCTCCTTCGACCGCTTTAGCTGCGACCCAGGTTCTCCAGCAGACTACCGCGTTCTTCGTAGGCGACCCCATCACACAGAAGTGGAGCATCGGTACGCATTCCCACATCCTCGTCTCAGCCTCTCACTGACTTGATCAACAGGCGGGTTCAGCCCGAAGACGGCTGCTCTTGGAGGTCTTCTCTCCTTCCTTGGGCAGGAGTCTGGTATCGGGTACGTCGTGTTTCCGTTTTACAGCTCGCGACGATGCTGACGAGCTCTTCGCAGTCAATACGGTCACCTCAAGAGCGAGGGAGACGCCTCCATCACTCGCGGCGACTTTACCGCTCCCACTCAGAACTCCAACTCCGACAGCTACCCCGAGTTCTTCCAGCAGCTCCTCGACGTCGGCAAGAAGAACAGCAACGGAAACGTGAGTCCTCGCCCATCGCTCTCGCTGCCGAACTGACCTCGCGTACGTTTTCACAGATCACCATGGCCGACCTCGCCGAACACCAGAACAACCGGAAACTTCATTCCATCGCCACCAACCCTACCTACTTCAGTCCTGCGTTCGCTGGTGTTGCATTCAGTGCGTCGTTGCCGCAGGTCGCTCTCCCACTCTCGACTGACGAGCACTCGCAGCCCCCGCCGCTCACCACTTTGTCTACGCTCTCATGGCCAACAACAGTGCCGAGTTCCCCGAGGGTTTGCTCACCCCGGAGACCTTGATGTCGTTCTTCAGGTTCGTCGTCGTCGTCTCCTTTTTTAATTCTCGCTGACGACGATTGCGCTGCAGCTACAAGTACGCCGCCGACGGCAAGACGCTCATCTGGACTCGCGGCCATGAGCGCATCCCCAACAACTGGTTCAAGAGGGCTATCAGCAACCCGTGGACTATGCCCGACATCCTCACCGGCGTCGCGCAGCAGTGCCTTGCTTATCGTGCGTCGCGGGTTCCTTTTCTTGATTTCTGAGCTGATGAAATGTTTTTCGCAGCCGACACTTGCGCTATCGGCGGTAACACTGGAACGGTTAACTCTTTCGCCGGTATCCAAGTCGGAGACCTTTCCGGCGGAGCGTTCAACGTGCGTTCATTTTTTCCATGTCGGTCGGGTTCGCTGCTGACTCCCTACCTTCAGGCCGGCGTCTACACCGACCCTGCTCAGCTCGGATGCTTCCTCAGCCAGAACATCCAGGCAGAAGCTCCTAGCTTCCTTTCCAACGTCTTGCAGGGTCCCTTACTCCAAACCGCGCTCGCACTCATCACGTCAAGGCTGGTTCCTACCCTCTCCCAGGCGTTCGGCGCCTGCAACGGCATCAACGTCAAGGGCGGCAACGGAGCCAAGGGACTCTCTTTGAAAGAGTACTCTTCGCAGTACCCTGGTACGTCCACTTCTGTGCGAGATCACGAAAGGAAGAGCGCGCGCTGACTCGCCTTCGCAGGGTACAAGATCGTCTCCTCGGGTCCTCGGGCTCTCTCCCCTGCCCCCTAGTCGTATCGTGCGCCAGTGTTTATTGCCATAGGCCCTCCCCACACTTGTACTACTATATTCCGCGCACCCTTCGCACCTGCAACTGCAGTTCATCGACGGCTTCAGCAATGTTCGTGCGAGTTTCGTCGAGAGCTTCGCTTCCTCTCTTTTCATGAGTTGAGCCGGTGAAGCAGCTCGCAGTGAAGTCGGCTCGCAAGTCAGCTCGCTGCTCTGGCTGTCGAGCCTCCTGGAGCAGAGCGAGTAAGAAAAAAGTACGCGTGCGAAAGTCGGAAGGACGAAGACAACCGAACGAGACCTTGGGCAGCCGAGCTTACTCTACTGTCGAGGATGGAGTTGGGGTGCACTCACCCCGTTCACTCGGAGGGGAGGACAACAACACCAACAGCAACACCACGACTACTACCAACACCACACGCCGACTGAACGATGCTCCCGCCGCCGTTGCCACCTTCCTTTCCGGCTCCATCTCAGGCAGCAACCAAGGTTCTAGCAGCTGCCCCTCCGACGCCGAACCGCAGGAGTGGACGCCAGTACCAGCAGCAACAGGATATCAGTCACGTACGTTTACCAAGATCCCGTCCCAAACGCGCCACCCGCTGATCCCCTACGGATTCGAAACAGCTGCTCGGCTTCACTCTACCTCCCCGCGCCCCTCCCCCTCCGTCTGGCCCTCGACGCTCGGCGAAACGCAGTCCTGGCCACGGCGTATTCGACAAGCAGCGCTACGTCCACCAGTTCCGCTTCGTCGTCAAACCCGACAAAGGTGGGGAGAGTGGCGCTTGTTGTTCTAGAGGAGAGCTGATGCAACAACACAGGATACACTCAGCACCTCGCTGATCCGGACGTGCACTTCTGCTGGGAGGACATTCTTCAAGTCATCGTCTCGACCACGTCGTCCCTCTCCTCCGCCTCGACTTCGACGATCGACCAGCCGGTTCAGCGTGATGACCATCGCGGGGCGATTCCGACGTGCCCGATCTGCCTGTCGGAGCCCACGGCGGCTAGGATGGTGAGCTCGTGTTGCTCGAGTTGCTAGAGACGATAGCTGACGCGTTGTATGCAGACCAAATGCGGGCACGTTTACTGCTACGCCTGCTTGTGAGCTTGAACGTGCGCCGGTCTCTCAGGATGGAGCTGACGACCTAAGCCAGGCTCCACTACCTTGCACTGGCCGACGGGACCAAGTGGCGCAAGTGTCCAGTCTGCTGGGAGTGAGCCTTCTCTTCTCCCCCAGCCGCATTCTCGCTTGCTGACCTTCTCACAGCGCCATCTACGCCAAAGACCTCAAGGCTGTCAAATGGCACGACCCCGCCGCCGCTTCCTCCCTCATCCAAGTATCGCCTTCCTCCCTCCCTCCTTCCCACGAAGAGCCGTACGACCCGTTCGACACGACGCTCCCCACCGAACCTCTCAAGATGCGCCTCGTCCGCCGACCTCAACTCACGACGCTCGCCCTCCCCCGTTCGAGCACCTGGCCCTCCGAGGCTGTTCCCCCGCTGAGAGCGCCCTGGGAGTTCACGCCGGACGTCATCAACTACGCCAAATTTATGCTCGGGAGTCCAGAGTACCTCCGAGAAGCGCTCGAGACGGATCTTCGCGAGCTGGAGCGGGAGGTGGTCGAACTGCGGTCATGGGGGAGAGTAGGAGGGAGCGACGAGGAGCTCGGGATCGTCTTCGTGCGCGCGGCGATGATTAAAGTGCGGGAGCAGGTGGAGATGGTGGGAGGACTGAGAACGCCTGCGGTGGTCGGAGCGAGGAAGCAGGCGTTGAGGGAGCTGCAAGAGGTGCACGATGCGGTGGGGAGGAACGTGATCGCGCTGGAGCTGCCCGTCGTGTCGGAGACGAGTTCGAGCGAGGTCGAGGAGGAGGTGCCGACCGAGCTCCTCGCTTCGAGGGGAGGCGCGAGTCTCTCCTCGACCGCGGCGCCGTTTACGCCTGGAGGATCGACGAACGTACCCAAGTCTCGACCACCACGCCGGAACGTCAACCCTCCGCACTCGGACGCCGATACGGCGTACCTCTTCTATCAAGCCGCGTCGGGACAGAACATCTTCCTCCAGCCGCTCGACATCCGGATCCTCAAGTCGCATTTCGAGACATACGAGGCGCTGCCGGACACGATCGAGGTGCTCGTCGAAGGAAGCGACGAAGGGAGCATGAACGAGGAGCTTCGACGGCGCTGTCGCTGGCTCTCGCACCTCCCTACGGCGTGCGACGTCGTCTTTATCGAAGCGGACCTCAGTCGAGTCGTCTCCAAGGCATCGCTAGAGCCTTTCGCGGTCGCACTGAAGCAGAGGCGGAACAAGCGGCGGGACAAGGCGAGGAGGGAGGACAAGGCCAAGGCGAAGAGCGAGCAGAAGGAGGCCGACGCTCGACCACTCTACACGACTTCGACTTATTCTCCATCCTCATACGGCATTCCCCTTCCCTCCACTTTCTCTGCCTCATCATTCGACGAGCCGCACGCCTTCCCTCCGCCCAGCAGTCGTCCCCCCGACGTCGCGCCCGAACACCTCACCTGGAACGGCAGCGAAGCCACTCGCACCGTGTGGGGTACGCGCTCCTTCGCCACGGCACTTCACTCCTCGTCGCGCACGCTCGACTCCCCCGACGACCCGGAGTTCGACGAGCGGTGGCTGGATTTCGAGGATCATATGGGGGGAGGGAGAGGAGGGAGAGGAGGAGGAGGGAGTGCGGGAGGATCGAATGCGGGTGGAGGGAGGGCGGTGGAGCAGGTGCCGAAAGGGAAGAAGAAGAAGAAGGGGGTTACGTTGAATCTGACGGCGGGAGCGGGGGGAAGGGGAGCATGAGGACGGGGTGAGCCTCCGTTGTAGTTTTCCTTTTCACTGTTTTGTCTCCTCCATCTTCAGCAATCATAGCAGCATAGTCGGACTTGGTTTCGCGCGTTGGCGAAAGAGACTTGTGCAATTGCGACGTGAAGGTGTCGCAGCCACGGAGTTCCAGTTCCTTGGCAAGGAGCTGAAGCTACGCCGAGTCTTCTCTTCCTCTTCCCTCTTCCCTCGCCTCTCTGAACCTCGTCTACAGCAGCTAAGGATGGCGAAGAAGGACGCCCGGAAGCAGCCCAAGGCTCCTTCCCCGCCAGCCCGACCAAAGCGCACCCCCACCTCGACCTCGCGTGCTCCCTCCGCCAGCGCCTACGCTCGCCAACCCATCACTTGGTGGCTCCGGCGCGTCTTGCGCGTAGGAGCTCTCATCGGCGCGGGCCTCTACGCCTACCCGTACTTCTTCCCTTCGCCAAGCAAGCCGTCCTTGGGGGGTCCGCTGGTCATCAACTCGCAGCCGATTACGCTGGATGTTGAGCGGAGGGGAGCGGTGCTGGATGCTTTCAAGGTGCGTGGAGCTTGGGTGGAGAGCTGGAGAGCTGGAGGGAGCTGATGGGCGATGGTTGCAGCACTCGTACGGCGCCTATGAACGAGATGCGTTTGGGTACGACGACTACCACCCCATCAGCCACACGGGAAGCAACATGAGTCCGAAGGGAGGGGTGGGATAGTGCGTTGGTATCTCCAGCGGAGCTGCTGAAGGAGCTGACCGCGCCTTCGCAGCTTCATCATCGATTCGCTCGACTCTCTGCTCGTCTTGGGGCTTACCGAGGAGTTTGAGCGAGCTAGGGAGTGGGTCAAGGATCTCAGCTTTGATATCGACGACAAGTTCCACAATTTCGAAGTGAGCAGCCGTTCAGCGAGGGGTAGGACAGAGCTGATGAGGGTCGCAGATCACGATTCGAGTGCTGGGAGGCCTGCTCTCCGCCTATCACCTCTCTGGGAATGATACACTGTTCCTGGATAAGGCGGTGGACCTGGCGGATCGCTTATTGCCCGTGTTTGATTCGGTACGAGCTCTCGCTCCGATCGAAATTACTCGCTGACCTCGCTACTCATCGCAGCCTTCTGGAATCCCTTACAGCTTTATCAATCTCCACACGCGCAAGGCCATTCCCGACGCCGATAACCGAGGGCTCGCGTCAGTTGCTGAGGCTGGCACGCTTCAGCTAGAGCTCAAGTATTTGTCTGAGCTCACGGGGAACCCGATTTATTGGGAGAAGGCGGAGAGGGTGCGTCCAGCTCCTTGACTAGGCTCGTCGTAGACACTGATAGCACCTTTACAGGTGATGGACGTCATTCGCGCACAGGAGAAGAAGAACGGCCTTGTCCCCATCTTCCTCTCGTGAGCTCCTCCGCCGCGAGATATTTCCTTTCGCTGACATCTGCTGCCAGTCCCGAGAACGGAAAGTTCCTTCTCAGTGAGATCCGACTCGGAAGTCGCGGCGACTCCTACTACGAGTACTTGCCCAAGATGTATCTTCAAACGAACCGCACGCAACGGGTTTACAAGAAGATGCACGACGAAGCGATGCGGGGTGTCAGAGATCATCTCGTCAAGTTCAGTCCGGTCAACAAGCAGCTCTACACGAGTGAGCTTCAGCCTCGACGAGATCCGAAGACGGGACAGTTGTGCGTCGCTCCACCTCCTCCGTCGCAGCAGTAGCTGACTTCTCTAGTGGCTTGATGGATACGCCCAAGGTCCGCTTCGTGTCTGCGCTCCCTCCGTACTTTTCTAACCTCTCACTCTTACAGCAAGACCACCTCGTTTGCTTCCTCGGTGGCTCTCTCCTGCTCGGCGTGACTGGCGGTCTCGGTCCTGTCCCTCCCGACGCATCGACCTTCTCTTCCGCCGAGATGGACGACTTTTACGTTGGCGCTTCTTTGATTCGCACCTGCGTCGAAACCTACACCGCCACTAAAACCGGTCTCGCTCCCGAGGTACGTTCCTCCGCCTCCCTCCCCCACGATCTCCCTTCGCTCCCCAACTGTCTCCTGAAGTCGCATAGCTAACCTTCTTCCCAGATCGTCATGTTCTACCAGGACGAAGCCCTCGCGCGCAAAGCCGGGCGCGACTGGTACATCAACTCGCGTCAAAAAACAGCCCCGAAGCCACCGCTCGACGCACGCAACATCCTACGGCCCGAGACGGTCGAAAGCCTCTTCATCGCGTACCGAATTACGGGGGATCCGATTTATAGGGAATGGGTGCGTGGCGCTGCTTCGCTCATCGAATCGAAAGGAGACTGACATGCTGGCGCAGGGATGGGAGATCTTTCAAGCTTTTGAGAAGCACTGTCGCTTGTCTGGAGGAGGCTTTGCGACGATCTACGATGTCGACCAGGTGCCTGTCGTGCACGAGGACCGAATGGAGACGTTCTGGATCGCAGAGACGGTGCGTTCCCGCTCGCGTTCTCCCTTGCGAGGAATGTACTGATGACACATGTGACGCAGCTCAAGTACCTCTACCTCCTCTTCAGCGAGGAGTCTCTCATTCCTCTGAGTGCATACGTCTTCAACACCGAGGTTCGTTCTCCTCTCTCGTCGCACCGTGCTCGCCTCGCTAACGCGTGTTTGCAGGCTCACATTCTCCCCATCTTCAAACCCACCGTAGTCGATACCACCTCATCATGATTCCCCTCTGCCAATTCAATGTCCATACGCAATCACCACGCCCTCGCACAACTCACCACCACCGCGACGAGAGATCCAATCGCGTGGCCTCCGACCGTACCGACGACGCACGTTGTAGGCCAGGCCTATTGAAGCTTGTTAGCGGGAGAAGGAGGAAGGGGAGGAGAGGACGTACCTGCCAGGGTCGGTCCCAGTCGAGAGGAATGGGGAGGGCGCCGGCCCAGCAGCCTAGGATGGCGCCTAGTGCTGGAGCGAGGAGGGCAAATTCAAGTGGGTTTGCAGGTCTGCAGAAAGGAGGCTTAGCTTTCGAGTAGGAGCAAGAGGGAGGTACGCACGCGATGGAGGAGAAGAGGCGCAACCAGACGAAACGCTCCGTGTAAGGGATCGCGACGGCGATAGGCAGGATGGCGAGAATTGAGACGAGCGCTGAGAGGAGGAAGGTCTCGGGGAGCTTGCTTGTGAGTGGCGCGCCTAGGAGGACGGCGCAGGCGTGTAGGGCGAACGCTCCTGCGAGGGTCGTGAGACCTGCGGCGCTGAGGTGCTACGAGGGGGGTCAGCTTCTTCCTCCCTCACTGGCGAGCTGCACGCACGCTAAAGTCCATGTCAATCTTGCCCTCCTCCATCCTCGGCGCCTTGAGGCTCATAGCGCTCTTCTTCATGTCCCCAAACGCTCCAAAGAAGCCCTTCTTCGGCGGCATCGCCTTGCCCTTGTCCTTCCCCTTTTCAAGCGCATTGATCCGAGTCCTCCTCGCCCAGCTTCCAAACCACGCCTGTACGAACGCGACTGCCACGCAAGTCACACCGAGGACGCTGACGGGGTTGGCGACGAGGGCGGCTACGAGGGACGCGGGAGAGGTGATGAGGGTTTTGGGAGTGGTGGAGGAGGAGGCGGCGGAGACGAGGGAGAAGAGGATGGCGGCTAGCTGGAGGGGAACTTGGGAGAGGTAGTGTTGGAGAGGGAGGAAGGCGGGCGCCGCTGGTAGAGGGGAGGCAGTGGGAGGTGAGGAGATGGTGGTGCTGGGTGCTAGTACTGGTACTGAGGCCTTTGTCGCGTCGTTTTTGCTTTTTTTTGCCATCGTCGAGAGGAGGAGGGAGAAGAGCGAGCGTCGCGCGCCGAGGACTTCCGCTTAGGCTGTTGGTCTGGCTTCGACTCTCTCCTTCTCACGCCAGCTGCTTCTCGGCCCTGCTCTGTCGACGTCGTGGCAGTGTTTATCCTGTTCGAATGCGTGGGGAGAGGGGACCTTTTCGTTGAGGAGTCGGCAGCCCGGCCAACGGCGCTCGACGCGTCATCCTGCTGGTTTTGAGTGGGGTTGTGGCTCTTCCTTCTACCACGACCTCGTACAGAAATCAGTGAGTGACTCCGTTCAACTGGAGAGAGAGCCCGCTAACACCTTCTTGCGCAGTGCTCCGCACCAACACCAACCTTCACCGGGCCGCCCGGGGGTCCCTTCGCACCCTCGCCACCCTCACCCAGACCCCAACCGCCCGTCCAGTTCTTCTCGAGGATGTCCCGGAAGCTCTTCGCTCTTCGCTCCCGACGTTCACCATCTCCCAGGAGCGAGGCTTCCTTCCTCGCACCGACCCGCTCGCCGTGCTGCCTGCGGCCTTTGCTCCCGTCGAGAGCCTCCTCCAGCGCATGACGATCAAGCAGGCCGATGGTTCCAAGGGTCTCCTTGCGATGGGACAGTTTGGCGACGCCGTCAATGCCGAATTGAAGGACCTCGCTATGGCGTCCAAGGTTCGCGACGTGATTGCTTCCGGCGACCAGGTTCGTCGAGCTTACCGACCGCGCAGGGTAGGTGTTGAAGCTGACATTCCTCGCAGAACTTGATCTCGGCGCTGTTCCGTGATTACTGCTTCCTCACTAGCGCATACCTCCTCGAACCCGTCGGTACGTCACGTCCGTCCCAGCTGGCCGCCTCGCTCAAACGCTGACACCGCTTCCCTAGACCAGCACTTCCGAGCGACGGGTGCCTACGCTCCCGGCCGCGACGTCCTCCCCGAGAGTCTCGCTGTCCCTCTTCAAGCTCTCGCCGACGCTCTCGGACACTTCCCCTTCATGGAGTACGCCTCGAGCTACGCTCTCCAGAACTACCGTCGCGTCGACGGGAGTGCGGCGAACAAGCTCGGTGATCTCAAGGAATGGGAGACGGACAACTTGCGCGTTATCCGCGCGTTCGAGGACGCGGATGGGTCCGAGGCTGGCTTCATTCTCGTTCACGTTAGGTGCTTCCTTTCCTTTCTTCACGCACGTATTTGATCTAACCTATTGCTCTCAGCATGGTTGCCTACACTGGACGTTGCGTGACTTCCGTGGAGGCTGCTCTCGCTGCTGCGAACGCCGGAGACCGCAAGGCCTTCAACGTCGCTCTCGCTTCGATGCAAGACGTCTACGAAGCCATCAACAGGACTATGGAGACGATGTGGTCGTCAGTCCCTCTATCTACCACCTCAATGTCCTCACTAATCCCTTCGCAAATTCCAGCTGGTCTCGTCCCGTCGACTACCTCAAGTTCCGCAGCTTTATCTTCGGCACTGGTCCCTCCAAGATGAAGTGAGCAGCTCTTTATCCTTGCGAAGAAACGCAATACTGACCTCACGTTCCTCACAGCTCCAGTCCGTCCTCCGCAGCATCTCCTTGCTCTCCCTCCTAACCTTTTCGCCGCAGTGTTCCCCAACGGCGTCACCTACGCTGGCGTCTCCGAAGAGCCCCAGGTCTTCCGCGGCGAGTCCGGCGCCAACGATTCGATTGTTCCTCTCGCCGACAACTTCCTCGAGATCACCGCTCGCCTCCCCAAGAACGAGCTCACGGCGACCCTGCGCGAGTTCAGGGCGTACAGGCCTAGCTCGCAGCGAAACTACCTCGAGGCGCTGGAGAAGCGTGCGACGGAGGTTGGGATCGCGAGGTTTGCGGCGGGGGATGAGGAGAGCTTGGGACGATACATCCTGATGGTCGATCAGGTGAGGGAATTCAGGGACAGGCACTGGCGATTCACCAAGGGTGAGTTCTCTGCTTCCTTGTGCTCAGGATCACACTGATTTTCTTTTTCAGAGTACATCATCAAGCGTAGCGACTACGGGATCGCGACTGGCGGCTCTCCCATCCTTCAGTACCTGTACGTCGTCCTCCTTCCTGCTCTAAAACGCTCCGCTAACGTCCCACAACAGCCCCAGCAACCTCGCCACCGTCCTCACCGTCCTCAACGACGCCTGCGACCAGCTCCCCTCTTCGGCCCGCCTCGCTCCCGCCCTCGCTGCCAAGGTCGAAGCCGCTCGCGAGCGCGCCGTCGTTCAGCAGCGCGTCCTCGAGAGGGACGTCGCGAAGCTCAAGGAGGGCGTGCGCGGTATCGACGACAAGAGGATCTTGCAGAGGGGAGCTGTTGGGTGCGATGGTGTTGGATAAGCGTGGGCTTGCGGAGGGAGAGGGGTGGCGCTGGAAAGGAGCGTAGAGAAGCAGTAGCACGATCTCTGTTCAATGCTCTCGTCGAAATGATACCTCTTGTCCCAGGACACGAATCGGAGTCCCTCTCGCTCACCGAGGGCCGCGAGATCTGCTCTCGCCTATATCTCGCTTCCTCCACATACTCGCTCCGGCTTTCTTCTACGTCCTGCTCTGCTTCGAACTCGATATCTCAGCTCTCGCGTTCTCCTGGCTCGATCGTGTAACACCGCCTCTTGGACCCTTGTTCGAATTGAGTGGAGCCAACTCCTTCTCTCCCTGCTCTCTCTCTCTGTCTCTCTCTCTCTCATAGAACCTGCCATGATCCACCTCTCCGACACATCGCACGCCAGCCCTCCCGCCGCCTTCGAGGACCTCCGGCCGCTCCCGCCAGGATGGACGAAGGAGTTCTCCCCCTCGAAGCAAGCTTGGTGCGAGTCCTTCCTCCCCTTCCTTTCTTACTTTCTGACGAGCTCGGAGATTAGACTACATCGACATCCATGATCCGACCACCCGCATTCACAGTGGACTTTCCCCGGCGATTTCCTCGGAGGGGGAGGAGGGACCAACCCGCTTCTGAAGGGTGATGGCGTGCGTCACCTTCGACGCGGAGCAGGAGGGGGAGCTGATACGACGCGCAGGACGGACTCAGTTGGCTGGAAGCGGCGGGAAGCGGCGTCGCGGGAGCGGCATTGGGGGCGTTCGCGGAGCATGAATGGGAGGTGCGTGCTGCGACTCGGTCTTCGTTTCGAGGAGCTGATCCAGGCGAGCAGAAGAGGAAGAGGAAGGAGTCGTTCGACAAGGGAGTGCGCAAGGCTCGGACCGAGGCAGAGAAGAAGGGTGCGTTCTTCGCACATTCCTCTCGAAAGGCGCCTCACCACTTTCGCAGAGAAAGCTCTTCAAGCGGAGCTCGAAAGCGTGAAGAAGGAGAACGCACATTTTCACCAAGAGCAGTACAAGCGGTACTACGCGCATCAGGCACACCACGGATCGACGTACCCTCATCAGCCGCCTTTTCCAGGATCGTACGCTCCTCCGGCAGGATGGGAAGGATCTTCGAGCACAAAGTGGGGCGACGAAAGACCGTCAACACCGCCGGGCGGAGGATTCGCGGGAGATGGGAGGCTGGGACCTTACTGCTGAGTCGGGAGGAGATGCGTTGGCGAGGGCGAGGTCGGGGGCGGGGAGGAAGTTGTAGAAGCTGGAACAGATTGTACGACTCTGAGTGGAAGCAGATTTTTTAGTCTAGGAAAGGAAGAGAGCGCTTGGAAAGGAAGCAGAGCCGAGAGAAGTGCGTCTTCCTCTTCATCATTGCGAGAAGAAGTCGCTGTTCGGGGTTACAGAGTCTTCGCAAGGAGTAGAGTTCAAAGACCTTTGAAACGCAGAGATGGTGCTCATCGATGGTGAGAGAAAGAGGTGAGCGACAGCAACTGCATTCCTCGGCCGCTCAAGTGTTTACTCCCCATCCTGCTCTTCTCCGTCATCCCGCTCTCCCGCACCCCAAATAAACTCCTCGCGACCTTCGATAGCATTCTCCTCCGCTGCATCGTCTCCATCAGCTTGTCTCCCAGGACCGAGAGAAAACGGGACGCACACTCGTGAAGCTCCTCAATCTCTCCGAGAATCGTCGAGGTTTCCTTGACGAGCTTCTCCGAATCACGCTGGACAACTGAAGCAAGCGTGATGGCACCTTCCTGCAACGCCATAAGCGCGTCAGCTTCCGTGCGCGTGAAGGAAGGCAACCACTCGACGCACCAACTGCTGTCCCAGCAACTCCCCCAACTCGGCCCTAGCCAGCTCGATGTCCGCAAGCAGCTTCTTCTCGTTCGCCTTATGCTCCTTCACTCTGTTCTTCCTGTTCCAGCAGTCAGCTTTTCCCCTCCCCCCACGAAACGCGACCACGCACACAAACTCCTGGTGCTTCGTGCACGCTGCTTCAGCTCCCTTCTTGTACTCTGTGGCGAGTGGCTCGAGCTTCTTCAGGCTCGCCTTCTTCTTGTCCAGCGCAACCTTCGCAGACTTCTCCTGCGAGAGGGGGTGAGTTGAGGACCGGGACGAGGCGAGAGGAGGCGGACTTGGGCCGCGCGAATCGCGAGGAGCACGTCCCTGCACGACGAGGAGAGAGGTCAGCTCCCTGAGTACGAGTAGCGCGTCCCGCTTGTGGTGGTCCGGTCTCCTCCGTGCTCAAAGGACGCGAGAGAGGGGAGGGACGCCACTCACGCTCCGTCGTCGCTCACTTGGCTCGACCCTTGGGTAGAGGCTTTCGGAGGGGCCATGATGGGTGCGAGCTGTTGGTGTTGAGGGTGAAGGAAGCTTGGAAAGAAGGGGAGGTTGTGGAGGGAGGGGGAGAGTCGAGCGGGGAAGTCGCGTCCCCAAGTCCTGAACGCGTTCCTCTCCTCCGCCCAAGTTCGCCTCCCGAATCACTCTCCTTGCAGGGACATGCTCAAGTGCAGTATCTTATCGTTTTGCAATCACTTTCTGCTCCTCCTCCTCCGGTCATGATCATCACCAGCAACCTCGTCCGCCTTCCTCTTCCTGCGCGCGCAACCGAACAACAATCAGCTCCGTCCCTCGAACCAAGCCAGGCGAGACGAACTCACCTATCGTCGTGCCTCCCACTCGTATGCGAAGGTACATCCTCAGGCTCAGGCGACCAGTGGTGCCTCCTCCCGCCCCTCGAGCTCGCCCCCTCACTAGTTTCCCTCGGTTCATCCCTCGACCTCCGTCCCTCTTCGTCATCGTCCTCTCTCACAGCCTTGCTCCTCTTCCGCTCCGGCTCCTCGTCCTCGCGATAGCTCCTCCTCGTCCTCCCCATCTCGTCCTCCCCACTGCCTCGTCCACTCCTTCGCCCCTTATCCTCGTCGTCCCGCCTGCTGCTCCGCCGACTGCGATCGTCGTCCTCCCCTCTTCGGCTCTTCCTCCCGTCGTCTCGATCCCGCCTACTGCTCCTCCGTCCCTCATCCTGGTCGACCGACGCAGAGACCGACGTCTCGCGACGCGACTTGGACGCGACGGGCTCCTCGTCGACCTCGTCGACCTTCTTGTCGAGCCGCGTCGTCGATCCACGAATCTTGAGGCCTAACACGATAGGATGGGCGTCCTCCTCGGCTTTGACGGGAAGAGGCGCTCGATCAGGGAAGAGTTCGTCGACGCCGCGCTTGCGCTCCTCCTTCTTAATCGACTCCTTCTCCTCTCTCCTCTCCTCGTCCCTCCTATCCTCCCTCCGCTCCTCCCTCCGCTCCTCGTCCCGCCTATCCTCCCTCCTGTCTTCCTCTCGATCCTCCCTCCTCCTTCGATCCGAGTACCTCTCCCTCCTGTCATCCTCCGCCGGTGCCGAGCTACGTGCTCGCGAACCGCTCTCCCTCCTCCTCACAGGACTGAGGTCCTTCCCTGACCCTGCACCATAATCCAGCCCTTCATTCACCGCGCGGTCTTGACGATCCTTGTCGTGGTAGCCCGAGCGATCGCGGCGAGCAGGAGCGGCGCCGGGGTTGCGAGGGCCAGTAGGGACGCCAGGAGGGAGAGGAGAAGGTGCGCGAGGGATAGGAACTGCGAGCATGGGTGAACAGGAGTAGCAAGAGCGCTGGAGAATGAGCGTACCTGCGTCGGCGCCCACGCCTGCGATGCCGCCAGCGACCATTCCACCTGCGAGCATTCCTCCACGAGCGACAGCTCGACCGCGAGTAGCTCCGCGAACGACTCCTCGCCCGCGCGCGACGCCACGTCCACCTCGGCCAGCCATAGCTGAGAACGCGTCTCCTCCTTCGTCGCCTTCGAGCGGTGCTTCCTCGCCTGCTGCGCCGTTTTGAGGAGTCGCGTCACCTTCGCCTTCAGCGCCTTTAGCTCCTGCAATCCGCCCGCGATCAGCTGGGCTCACCACCCCCTCACGCCACGACGACTCACCTTGCTCGTACGCCTGCTGTCCTCCGTACCCCATGTCCATCTGCTGTCCTCCGCCGTACCCCATCTCCATTCCCTGTCCTCCACCGTACCCTCCCATCCCCTGCTGCATCCCATATCCTCCCATCCCTCCCATCCCCTGCATCCCTTGCATTCCCTGCATCCCTCCCATCCCCATCATGCCCATCATCCCCTGCATCCCACCAGGCGGCGGTCCCATCCCAGGCTGGTACCCCATAATAGTCGCCATCATAACCGCCTTGAACTCTGGCGCAAGCTGCTGCCACGCCTCTGCGACGTTCCCTCCCGCGAAAGCCTGCAAGCCCCATCAGCTCCTTCCTCCAACGCACGGTACCTCGAGCCACTCACAGCAAAAGGGTTTTTATCCGCACTCTCCTCCGCCCTTGTTCGACGCTGCTTCATCGCGTAGTTCTTCCACGCCGGCTCGTTCATCCCATAGTTGAAGTAGTCGGCCATGTTCGCCCCCGGGCGCCTCCAGGGCTTATCCTCCAAGCTGTCAATATCGAGATCGAACAGATCATTCCCATTCGCATCCTTGGCCACCGCGTCAACGTCGATGGACGGCCGCGTCTCAGCGGGCGGGAGAGGCGTGAGGGAGCCATGAGGGACGAGACCGACAACAGGGACTTCGAGGCCGGTAGGAGCGGGGGTAGGCGCGGAGGCGGGGGCGGGAGAGCCGCTGGGGTCAAGGGAGATGGAGGGGAGAGCCGAGGGAGCGCGGTCGAGAGGCTGTTGTTCGGAAGTGGGTGCTGGGGCTGCGCGCACGATTAGCTGGAAGAGAGAGGGGGACGAGAGTGAGAGGCAAACCTTTTTGGGGAGTCTCGCTGCGCGCTGGGGTGGGGCGAGGAGGGGGGAGAAGAGGTCGGCGAATGCTGGGGGGGGTTGTTAGTTATGCCTTGAGCAGGGGGGAGGAGGGGCGGGGGCGTACGAAGCTGGTGGTGGTGCGGCGCCTTCAGTGTCGAGGATGATCTCGAGGTCCTGCGGTCACTCTAACGTTAGCTGGGTCCGCGTAGGGAGGGAGAGGAGCACGCACGTCGTCGCTCTCCTCGTCCTCATCCATCTCCTCATCGTCCACCGCCGCCTCTGCGTGCACACCACTGCAGTCGGTCCAGGTCAGCTTGCCTTTCCGATGCTCGCATTGCTTTAACTCACGCGAACCCATTCCCAAGGGTCGGCTCTGTGAACCGCGAGAATTAGCTCGGGAGGAGGAGGTGGGAGGAAGACGACTCACCCTTGCTTTCTGCTGGCGCGGCGGTGGTAGTGTCGTCTCCTCCACCGTAAAGGAAAGCTTCGTCGTCGTCGGCGTCCATGCTTGAGCTCCTTGAGGGGTGGGGGAGAGGAGAGAGCGGAGTAGCTCTGGGCTGAGAAGTTGTGCGGGCCAAAGGGATCTCGGCGAGGATTGATCCCTAGCTTCGGGGATTACTGAGGGCTGAAGGGCGTGAAAGGAGGCGCAGTGAGGAGGAACCTGTAGTGAGTGGAGAGCGGGCGAGAGCAAGTCGACAGCAAGAACGAGTCGAGAAAGCAACTCGTCCAGCCATCCGCGGACTTGGGTGCCCTCAATCTTAGCAGTTCTCTCCTCGCTTGGTACGCGTGTATGTGTCGTGTATTCCCCTAAAGCAAAGCCTCCCGTCCCAAATCAACGGCGCTATCCACCATCCTTCCCGTCGACGTCCTTCCTCCGCACCGACGTCCTCCCTCCTCAGTCCCTCAGCCCATTCCTCTCCCATCCCCTCTCCGGCTCCTCCCATCCCCGCCTTCCTAATCTCCTCACTTCCCAACTCCAGCGATCCACCTCCTCACCTCCTCCTCTCCCGAAGCGATCCTCCCCCCCATATCCTCGCTCCCGAATCTCGCTCCTCCCTGCTCGACGGTGGATCCCGGCGTTCCAATCGAACTGAGTCGAGCTTTATCGACTGAGGCGTGCGCGACGAGGGGGTGCATCGAGTGGTGGGACGGGCCTTGCGAAATCGAGTAGCGATCGTGCGTAGTGCGAAGGGAGGGAGAGGTCGTGCGAAGGGAGGAATTCGAAGGACTGGTGCTGGATGCGGCTCGGAATGGGGTGCTGCGCCGGTCCCGAGAGAGTAGGGGTGGGCGAGGTGATGAAGGGCGCAGGGTACGAGCAGGGTAATTGGGTGGGTCGGCGGAACGAAGGGAGAGAGTTGGCGGAGGACGGCCACTCGACGTCCACCCTGTGCAGCTCACTTGAGGAGGTGTAAGTGCGGGATTCGACGTGTAGGGAGGGAGCGCACGAAGTCCTGCCCTCCCAGGCTCGTTTGATGAAGTCCGAGGAGGGACGACGCTCGACGACCTTTTGGACGAGCTTGCGTGCGCGCTTCCCTCGTCCTTCTCTCAACCCCACGTCGGCCTCCTGGTCGAGCGAGCGCTTTCCGGTCGAGATCTCGTCGACCTGCCCGTCCTCCTCGCCCGCCGGTTTCTCCCCACTCTTCGCCACCGCCGTACGCCAGTCCTCGACACCCCTGCGGCTCGAATTCGGCTGCAACAGGGTTCGGCGAATGGGAATGGGCGGTCCGCGAGGGGTAGCGAGGGGCTTCCTGAGCTGGGAGGACCCGATGGAGGAGTCCGAGATCGTTGTCCCTGGGGTCGGTAGGGACGAGTAGGGAGCGTGGTCTGCAAGGAAGGAGAGCTTAGCAGGGCGTATGAAACAGAAACTGCAAAAGACTCACCGGCAGTGGAGGAAAGATTGAGCGCTGGAGATTGGACCTCGCTGCCGAGGTGCGACCCCAAGCCAACCTTCCGACGGTCCTGGACGATGTCAACGAAGCGGGACGGCATACCCGAAATTCTGGATGAACTCTGGTGAGCGTTAAGAAAGCAAGAAGGAGTTCGCGAGCGACGCGAGAGAGAACGACGGAGTTCTCCATGGCAGCAAGACGTTCGCTGAGAAGATCGCCCTCCCCCGCGGACGGAAGGCGTCCAGATCGGGCTGCGGTTGAGCAGCGTAAAGTGTTCGAGCAGTGAGAGAAGCTTAGCCCGGGGAAGGACGCAGGGAAAGGGAGAGTGAGCGAGGCGGAGGAGGAGGCAGAGGTGATGCCATTTGGGCGCAGGGCGCAGGAAGGTCGACGCGCCCGTAGGCGGTTCAAAAGCAGCGAGAACGTGGTTGTCCGGAGGTCCCAACCGACGGGTCAACGCACTTCCCTGTGCAGCTGGAGAGAAGCTGCCGCCTCGCCCTCCTGCTGGAGGGAGTCGGCCTCGAAGGAGTGCGTGTGCTCACCGCCGCTCTACGGGCCTTCATCGAGTTCCAGTCGCTGTGGTGCATACCAAGCTACGTGGATCTGCACACCTGAGCCACGAAAGCCGAATCGACCTCGCTGAAGAAGTGGTCGAAGGTCGAAGGGGCAACTTGGAAGACGGTCGACGTCGCAGCTCTGTCTCCTACACCACCTCCTTCACGCCCAACGATGGATTCCGAATCCCCAGCCTTCCTAGCCTCCTTCTCCCGCTTCCGCACCGCCGTCCTATCCCTCACCACCCCCTCCCCTCTCCTCTCCGAGACGCCGACGCCTCCACCCCCCAACTGGTCCCAAGGCGCCATCATGCAAACGCCCTCCTCCCCGCTCCCCCAAACCGAAGCCGAACTCAAGCAAGAAGCCAAGGAGTGCAAGCGGTGCAACAAATGGCGCGACGAGCTCACTCGCGAGAGTACGTCTCCCCCCCCCATCCTCCTCTCAGCTAACCGACAACACAGGCCCGATCATCCGCTTCATGCTCCAACACCTCGCCCTCCTCCCCCCAACCCCCGATTCCGCTCCCGCCCCCTCTCCCGAACTCCCTCTCCCCATCACCTGCCGCCCCTGTCCCCCTACTCTCGCAGGCGGTTACTCTCCCTCCCTCGGTATCTTGTTGTGCCAGAACAGGTTTATGAGTAGGAAGCATATGGAGGATGCGTTGGCGCATGAGTTGGTGCATGCGTGGGATGGGAGGAGGTTTGAGGTCAAGGGAGAGTGGGGGGAGGATCTGAGGGCTCATGCTTGTACCGAGGTGAGTGCGTGCAGCGATGGGGAGGGGCGGCGAGCTAATGTGTCTGTGAGATAGATCAGGGCGGAGAACCTTAGTGGAGACTGCCGCTGGGCACGAGAGCTCACGAGGAGGAACTTTGGCTTTGCGAAGCAGCACCAGGTGCGTTCGCTTCTTCCCTCCACGCCTATTCTGATGCTGACGACGAGCAGACCTGCGTGAGGCGACGAGCGATTCTGTCGGTCGCTGCGAACCCGAATTGCAAGTCGAAGGAGGACGCCGAGCGCGCGGTGAACGAGGTCTGGGAGAGCTGTTTCGCAGACACACGGCCTTTTGACGAAGTGAGTCTTCCTCCCTCGTCGCACCGGAGTAAGCTGACGGCGACAACAGATCTATTGAAGAGGAGGAACTGTCGCATAGCTGTCGCACACTGCAAGCAACTCCATCACCCATCTCCTTGAGCGGCGTTCCTTCAAATTCCTTTATTGCGTGACTCTACGAGCGACCAGCACTCTTGTTGTACTCCACTAACTCGTCAAACTTGACCTGGCTTCCTCCGAAAATATCCAACGCACTGCATCAACTGCTCAGCGCGCCATCCTTCCTCACAAGCTGCGGGGGGAACTCACCTCCCGAAAGTCAGGTCGACCTTGCCGTTCGAAAGCTTATTGACAAGCTCGAGGTCCTCGATACCTGTGCACAGCGTCAGGCCACGAGTCGCCACAATCGAGAAGCGGGGACGTACTTCGTGCTCCACCGGCGTACGTCGTAGGGATCTTGCACCACTCGCCGAGCTCTGCAGCCGAGTTAGCGAATGCGAATGGGTGAGGAGAGAGGGGACGGACTGGCAACGAGCTTTGAGTCGATCCCTTGGCAGAGACCTTCGACGTCGGCGGCGTGGATGAGGAACTCGCTGCGAGATGGTCAGCGGTGCGAGGCGAGTGAGAGAGACGAGGACGAACCTGCAGTACTCGGATAGGAGTGCGATAGATTCTGTGCGGTAGTTTAGTCGCAGAACCCTGGAAGACGTAGGGAGAGAACGAACCAGCATTCACGTCCATGTCGGTCAAGTCTTGCCAGCGGTTCATAGCGACGATCCAGCGGTCCCCGCGCTTCCGGCAGCTGCTTCTCGTCAGCGCGTACATGAGGTGGAGGGAGAGAGAGCGACATACCTAACATCCACGACCAGTCGGTCCTTCCCCACGCTCTCGGAAAGGCGCCGTAATCGCTCGAGGTCGAACTTGGCGCCGGGGAAGAGGTAGGACGTTACAATCACCTGTCGTACAGAACGATAAGTACCTCTCCGAGAGGGATAAGGTGAAGAGCGCACCTTCTCCGCACCGGCATCGAGCCACTCTTGCGCGTTCGCGTCCGTGATCCACCCGCCGAGGTGAAGACAGTCTGCGCCGAATATCAGCAGAGTTCTGAGAGAATACGCGTAGGAGCATACTAGGCCACGCTGCCAGGGCCTCCTTTGCCGCCTCGTCGTTCCCCGGACCCAGCTTGATGACATGACCTCCTCGCAGGTTGTTCGTCCGGTACAGGTCGACGTAGTACGACGGAGGGTACCTGCGTCACCGTCGGCATTTAGTGGACGTCTAAGAAGAGCAGGAGAGCAGGGACGGACAAGGAAACAAAGTTGGTCTTGAGGGAGGAGGTGTCGAGAGTGCCGCCGACTATCTGCTTGACTTGACCGGCATGAAGGTCGATGCAGGGGCGGAAGAGGCTCATTTTTGGGGAGGTCGTTCTTTGGGTGGTTTGGCAGAGGTTCAGAAGGAGAGCAGAGCGAGACGCAAAAGAGGTTCAAGGCGACGGTCAGGCGGGGGCGCCGAATAAACAAGCTCAAATAAATTAAAATAATGGAGTAAATTGTTTTAAAGTCGGTCAGCGACAGCGCGTGGGCTGGCTCACTCTCCTCGGCTTCAGCGACAGAGGCGACGCGCTTGCTGCTCTTCTTCCTCCAAAACTTCAACGCCAACTCGCTTAATCAGTCGTAGGCTGTAACAGCACTCGCACTTGACCACCACAGGCGAGAACTCCCCTCGCCGCGCTCTTCTCACCGCGCCCCAAGTTCACCTCTCGGACGCGACCTCTCCATCCTCACTCTGCCCGCCTTCTCTTTTCAGCCATGGGGTCCGAATCAGACGAGACCGACGTCGTAAGCTCTTCTCACTTTGATCCTCACCGCGACCGCTGGCTAACTCCATCGCAGCAACACAAGAGCATAAACGAGGTCCGCCTTGCGCACTCCCTTTTCGGTCCGCCCAGCTAACTCCAGAACACGCGCAGGCCTACAAGATCTGGAAGAAGAACTCGCCCTTCCTCTACGACCTCGTCATCACTCACGCGCTCGACTGGCCTTCGCTCACGGTTCAATGGCTGCCCGACAAGGAGACGTGAGTCGCCCCCCTGCTCTCACCTCCCCAGCGCGCTCTGACACGCGCTACAGCCCCGCCGACAAGGATTACACGGTCCACCGCATGCTCATCGGAACTCACACGTCGGATAACGACAACAACTACGTCCAGATCGCGACCGTTCACCTCCCAAAGCCTCGGTCGGAGCTCAACCTGGAGAAGTACGACGACGAGCGCGGAGGTACGTCCCTTCCCCTCCCTCTGCGCAATCTAATGCGCAATCTAATGAGGCTCGAGCAGAGATTGGCGCGCACACGGCGACGGAACCTCGGATCAAGGTGATCCAGTCGATCAACCACACCGGCGAGGTCAACCGCGCGCGCTACATGCCGCAGAACCCGGACTTGATCGCGACCAAGACGGTGATGGGCGAGGTGTACGTCTTTGATAGGACCAAGCACCCGAGTCAGCCGACGGGGGACGTCTGCAAGCCGGATATCACGCTGAGGGGGCACACGAAGGAGGGGTGAGTTGAGGTCTCTTTCGCTGTGTGGGAGCGGAAGCTGATGGAACGCAGGTACGGTTTGTCGTGGAACCCTACGACTGGGAAGGCAGGACACTTGCTGAGCGCGTCGGACGATACGACAGTCTGCCACTGGTGAGCTCGACGCGCGTGTGCCTTGGACGAGGTAGCTGATTGCTGGACGCACGCAGGGATATCAACGGATACACCAAGGCGGATGCGGTGATGGAACCGCTGGCGGTGTACAAGGGGCACACTGCGATCGTGGAGGTGAGTTGCGAGACCGCGGCGAAGGACGACGAGCTGACTTGCGAGATTTCTAGGACGTCACGTGGCACTGCTTGCAGGAGTCCATCTTTGCTTCCGTGGGAGACGACAGGATGCTCTTGCTGTGAGTTTGCGCGTGCTCTGGGCGGGAAAGCTCGCTGACTTTCTCTCGCAACAGCTGGGACACGCGCGGAACTGGAACCTCGCTCAAGCCTACCGCTCGCGTCGAAGCGCACGACGCAGAAGTTAACGCAGTCGCTTTTGCTCCTCACAACGAGAACATTCTCATCACCGGTTCAGCAGACAAGGTCCGTCCGTCCTCTCCCTCCGACACCGCTCTCGCTCAACTCCCTCGCAGACGATCGCCCTCTGGGATCTCCGCAACCTCAAAGTCAAGCTCCACACCTTTGAATCGCACAACGACGAAGTCCTTCAACTCGCCTGGTCGCCCACGAACGAAACCATCTTCGCCTCCGCCTCCGGCGACCGCCGAATCAACCTCTGGGACGTCTCCAAGATCGGTCTCGAACAGACGCCCGAAGACCAGGAGGACGGACCTCCCGAGCTCTTGTTCGTCCATGGGGGACACACGAGTCGCCCGACGGATTTGGCGTGGAGCCCGAATGAGGATTGGACGCTCGCGACCGCTGCGGAGGATAATGTCCTGCAGGTGTGGAGGCCGAGCGCGACACTGTATTCGACGGACGATGTGCCGATCGACGTCGAGGATCTCGAGTAGGGGGAGGGTGGGTGCAAAGAGGGCGTGTGTTCTGTTCGTCTTGGAACCCGCGAGAGGAGCAGAGAGGCGCGAGTACTGCTGGGATTTCCACCCCTTTCTACCGACTGGATCAACCTAGTCCTATGTTCCTCCTCCTGCTCTGTCCCCTCCGCAAAGCCGCTAGCGATACAGCAACCCCTCCTCCTTCGCGCGCCGCTCCCAAGCTCCCTCACTTCGTCTTGAGCGCAGGTGTAGCGAACGCATCCACCAGCGCCTGCACAACCTGGAACACCACTGCGTACCGCATCAGCTCCATTCCCCGCCCCCCAAACGAGCACGACGTACGAGGACCTCCAACAGCGAACGCGAGCACCCAGACGATCCACCGCGCGACAGGTGCCTTCTTGTCCTGCGAAGGTTGTGCGACGTGGAGCTTGGATTTCGTACCAATCTTCTTGGCGAACTGCTCGTTGCGCTTTCGGAGCTCACTGTGGGAAGGAGGTTAGAGGTGGAACGAGGAGGAGAGGGACGGGGGTACATGTGTCCGCCGGCCTGGGGAGCAGGATGTTAGTGGAGTCTTTGCGGGAGCTGGGAAGGAGGTACCATTGCTGTTTTGAGGTTGGGAGTGAGGGGAGGAGGAAGAGGAACGACACGTCGTCGCGTCCTATTAACTTTTGGTTTCCTTCCATCTCGCCCTCTCTCGCCGACTTGCGCACGGGACTGCTCTTAAACTGGAACGTGATACCTGCTTGGGGTCGGGGAGGCCGGCGAACGAGGGAAGAGGCCGGAGGGCCCACCTTGGCGCGCCTTCGCGTGAGGTTGGGCGAAGGAGGGAGCAGGCTACCCCGCCGTCTCGCAGAGCTACCCCGGTCGTCTGAGGACATCTGAACGCTGTTATTATGGTCTGCTCGTCGCTCGCTCAGGCACCGGCCCTCTGCAGAGCCTCAACCAGGTCCTCTTTGCCGCCGACTCTTGCGCCGGTGATTCTGGCAGCTCGAAGCTACAGTTCACGGTTTACGAAGAAGGCTGTTGCACAGTTGCGCCGACTTCTGTTACGCACCAGCACCGGGGGAACCAGCCTCCACCTGCCGGCTGCTCTGGCGCGTTCGCTCGACTCTTTGGGCCCTTACCTTCCTCCGAGGGGCCTGTTGTTGGTGCGAATCAAGGAGGAGAGGAGGCGCACTATGCCAATGAAGCCTTTGCACAAGAGAGCGAGAACAAATCACAGTCGCATTCCGCAAAAGTACCCAGTCCACGCCTCCTTCCCTTCCTCCCCGGGCTCAAATTCCTCCGAGCCTGTGAGACAATCAGCAGTGGCACTGAGAAACATGACGAAAAACGCACAGCTCGAACAGCGCCGGTGCGGGCCACACGAGGCGCTTCATCTCGCTCAGTCCACCAAGTTCTCCTCGTCCCTTTGGATCGCTCTCGCACCAGATTCTCCCTCATCATAATCATCCCCGTACCTCATCCTCGCATGGACGCTCATCGATTGCGATTTTTGCGGCGGTTGCTCCAGCTCCATTCCTCCGATACTGAGGTCGAGAATTTGTCCGTGTTCGGTTGTGACGGCGAGAATCGACTGAGCAAGCATCTGCATGACCGGATACCCTAGAGAGGATTTTTAGCTGCGTGAATATGGCAAGATAGCGAAGGACAAACCTTCTTCGGGGTTTTGTTGATGAGAAGCTAAACGACCCGCGCGTCGTCTCGCGGATGCGCTTCTTCCACCACTGCAGCTCCGTGAGCGCGCCGATCTCAAGCTCGTTGATCTCAGTTCCAATAATCAAGACTCCACCATCGTCGAAAAAGGGTAGGAGCGAGCTCATGACGGGAGTGAGGAAGGCGTCGCCGCGCCTGCGAAGAACAAGTCAGCGAGGTTCCTCGCACATGCGGGAACGGGCATGCTCACCTGCATCACAGGATCATCCAGAGAGCGAAACAGCAGAATCCGTTGAGGGATCGACTGATGGTATGGAGAAGCGCCGTGTCTGGATCCTCGGGGAACTGGTAAACCGACGACAACGGAGAGCAGGCTCCCTCCTCCAGAGGATCACAAAAACCCTCCCCGGTTCTGGAACGGTAATATGGTCCCTTCGAACGTCTCCAGTCAGCACCTTCTCCCACTCGAGGCGAGAAACGTGCGCACTCCATTCTCCTGCCTCAGCGCTTCCGAGGTGATGAGCTCCCGCGGCGCGACAGCCGGCAAAATCCTCTCCTCCTTCCCCGCGTCTCGAAGCGTGTAACAAAGCACCCTCTCCCTCGCCGCGTCGATGACCTCCACGAGCTTGCCTCGCTGCCCGAGGCGAACTTCGAGATTCCTGTCGTCCGCCGCGTACGCCTCGAGCGCCTTGATGAGCTCCGAATCGTCAAGTTACTGGTTTGAAATCGTAGGCTCGACGGAAGGGAACGCAGATCGGGTGCAGAGCCGGACTGCTTCGAGTTGGGCGGGGACGAGCTCCGCGGGCTGCGTTGAGGGAGCTGCAAATCTAGGGCAGTCAGCTACGTTTGAGTGGGGCAGACAGCCTGCGCGGATGATACGTACGAGTATCTATCGCAGTGGTGGCCATGAAGCGAGATTCGGGTGAGAAGTAAGAGGGAAAGAGAGAAAGCCGCGGATTCCGCGCGTCTTTAAGTTCCTCCCTTCCTCCCTTCCTTTCGCAACGAAACGAATACAAGCAAAAAGTACTGATATTGCGCTTAAACTTCCAACCACGGGTCACTAAGAAGCTCCTGCACAGTCGCCCGCTTCGAGGGATCCACCTGCAAGCACCGCACGATAAACTTGGCCGCTCCCTCGACCTCGTCCTTCGGAATGCAATCATACGACGCCAAAATATCTTCCAACGACTCTCCCTTCCCCTTCTCCGGCTTCGCATCTGCTCCCCCAAAACTCATCAGCAAGAGCGAGTCACTTCGACCGAGCGAGAAGACGCACCGAGCAATCCCTCCGCCTTCATCCAGCGAACGAACTTCTCGGACGCTCCAGGTGGAGGGGTAGGGAAGCCCTTCGAGGAAGTTACGCGCAGCATCTTGCGGAAGAGAGGTGCGTTGGCACTGTCCCTGTCGACGACGAGGTCGTCCGCGAAGAGCGAGTCGCCCGTGAGGAGCTCAAAGACCTGCGAAAGAGGGTGAGCGAGCGTTCGCGGAAAAAAACTGAGTGGGGAAGAACGTACGAGGCAGCCTACGGACCAGACGTCGAGAGCTTCGGGGTGCTTGTAGGCAGGGTCGAGGTAGCGCATGTTCGCGTCGGTCTCCTCGGGAGCGGTGGTGGACCAGAATGCGTCCTCGTCGATGTGAGGTCCCCAGAGACGGTAGCAAGGTCCTTGGTCGATGTACTCGGCTGCGAAGCGAAGTTAGTTTGGAGCATCGCACCGAGAGCGAGAAAGCGCACAGATCTTGAAATCGAAGAGCTTCACTTTGAGAGATGTAGGATCGGGCACGGTCGGCTTCAAAGCTGTAAAAAGCTCAGGTCAGCTCTGTCGGAGCTCCTTAGGGAGAGGGTACGCACCAGTGTTCGTCTCCAGCGCCTCCTCGGCAGTCGGAAGAGCGATTCGCACGCTGTCCGAACCGAGACCTGCGAGAACACGAATAAGCACCATTTCTCCGTTGAAATTAAGTCCACTCACCGAGATGCAAAGCTCCACACTCCTTGTGCAAGTAGTCCAACCCGAGCAGGACCTGCTTCGTCGCAGCCTTGACGACGGCCGGCTCCAAGACCGCCGGCATCGAGCTCGTCCTCAGCGTCAACAACGACGGCCCCAGCACCTCTTCAACGATAGTCCTCCTCCTGTTCCCATGGTCGTCCCTGCTCACGAAGCAATCCACCAGCTTGACAATGTGCTCGCGCCCGGGGTGCGGCGGATCGGTCTTCTGGACGAAAGGCGAGTTGTCGGCTCGGAGAGGGCGGAGCTTGGGAGGGAGTACGCCTTTTGCGACGTGTTGGAGGATGCTGGTGCGGGCGCATGCGTAGGGCTCGTCGGTGGGAGCGAGGAGGTCCGATTCGCGCCATCGCTCGGTGTAGATCTTGAAGAGGTTCTCGCCGGATCCTTCGACGGCACTGGTATATGAAGTAAGGAAAAGAACCGAGGAAGCAAGAGGCTGCGAGCGTACCTGAGTGGACGCGCGAGACTGACTAGGCGGTCATCGTAAACGAGCTCGCGAGCAACTTCCCACTTGGGCGCCTCGACGGGGCCTAGCTTGGTGCCGACGGGCCAAGTCTTGAGCGACCTCGAGTTGGATAGGAGAGGTGCGGCGACGCGGCGGAGAGCGACGCGAGAGAGGACGAGCATGATGGGAGCTCGGGAGGGAGGTCGGCGCGGTCGTGAGCTTCGGAGGAGGGTTGGATGAGCTGGCGAGGAGGGGGCTTGCTGAGGAGTTGCTGGGGAGTCGAGGTTGTTGGTAGAGGGCGAAAGGCGGAGTTCAGGACTTGGGGAGGACTGTTTCGGAGGAAGGTTTGCGAATAGGAAGGCGGGAGAAGGGCGATAAGGGCGCTGGCTGGGATGACGATGAGGAGAAGGAAAGGTGTTGCTCTTGTCGCAGAGGATACTCAAGCAGTGAGGCCTAAGGAGATGGTGAGAGAGAAGACAAGGCCGAAGCGAGCGAGGTCTTCCGAGTTCGACCGAACTCTCCGCGGACTTTTGCTCCCTTGCCCTCAAATTCACGCCTTGAGCAGCGTTAAGGTGAGCTGTGGGAGTACGCGAGAGCTCATTCGTACATTTTGCGAAGATTTAGGAGAGCAAGCCACCGGTGGAAGCGCTAAAGAGAACCAGGCACTGGCAGACGACTCAGCAGGAGAAGCGCCTCATCTTGCCGCTCAAGGTCGAGGTCGACAAACTGGCGCACTGAACGAGCCGATGCGACATCTCACGAACCAAAATTGAAGCACGTGGCAGGAGCAGAGAGACGGAGAGACGGCGAGAGACCAACTCGACCGCGCGCTCTCTCCCTTCGGCAGTTCCGAAGAAACGTGGCCCTTGTTACAACTAGCTCGCCTTCGTAGAACGAGCAATCAGCACAGTTAACTCACAAGGAAGGACAAACAAGCTCACCTTTCTCAGTCCCAATCGCGGAACAGCTCCACCTCGATCCCCCTCTCGTCGCAGTGGTTCAAAATCTCCTCGCTCTCCGCCAAGCTCCTAAAGTCCTGCTCCTCCACCTCGATCGTCAACCTCTTAAGCCCCATTATCGCCGTCGACCCCCCGCGCAACAACGCCAAAAGCTCCCTTCCACTCGGAGTCCCGCTCGCTACCGAGAATTCCAACGCCGTAAACGTGTCGAGTGGGATGGGGATGGGATTGAGGTCCTCTGGCTTGAGGTTCGTGAGGCCGTACCTTTTGAGGCTGGTGCAACTCGTTAGAGCGGCCCAGATTGGAGCTCGAATGCGGTCCGAAAGGAGCGAGTCCAAAGCGAGGATGAGAGACGAGAGATGGGGGAGGACAGGAGTAAGGGCGGGCAAGAGCACGTCTTGAAGGCTTCGGAGGTGGAGATCTTCTTGGCGAGTCGAATAATGATCAATGTCGAGGCGGAGAGAGGTGAGCGAGGGCTGAAAGAGGGATCGAAGGGCGTGGAGTGGGAAGTAAGGGCGGTGGGTGAGGGAGAGGCGGCTGAGAGAGAAGGGGTAGGTCGCAGGCTGTCCGGGTTGAGTGTGCAAGGAATCGCCTTCTGGATAGCACAGCGACAGGGAGGTAATCCCTGCAGCGGGGCATCAGCTCGGTAGCGAACTGCAAGGCTCGCACGCACCAGCCGCAGAATGCGAACGCAGCGCTTCCACCATCTCCGCAGTAGCCCATCCCAGCCAAAATTTCTTCAGCCCCCTGCACGCCTCAACCACCTCCAGCGTCGCTCGCGCGTTCCATCCGCCCGTGATACCGAGCACTCGCAGCTCGTTCGTCGGCCCCGGCCTCGCTCCCGCCTCGACAAAGCTCCTCGACCGACTCGCAAGCTGTAGCTCGACCTTCCTCCACAGCGCAGCCTGCGCCGGCTCCCTCCAGGCGCGACAGACGAGCGAGGCGAGGGGTAGCACGACGTAGCGCTCACGCCAACTCCCGATTGCTCCGTCCCTCGGAATAGCGGCTCCCGCAAACTCGAAGATTTGGTCGAAGACTTCGATGGGGAAAGTGGTGATGAGCGAGGATCTTGTCATGGTTGCCGGAGAGCGAGCTGGGGCGAGAGAGGTGGCGTTAGCTTGTGCCTGGGGACTGAGGCCGCTTGGTGAGCGGAATAGACGCTTGGTAAGCTCACCTAGCAGTCTCAACGCGAAGAGACACTGACTTGTTGTCGAGTGTAGGAGGGAGAAAGGAGAAGGACGGTTCGCGAGGCCGCGAGGGACCGAGGACTACGCGAAAGCTATTTTCCAGCCCTATTCCCAGTTCGCATCGCGCTTCTCTCCAAGTTGTACAAACTATCCATTCCACAATATCAAGCAAATCATGAAGATCCTCTGCTGAGCGTCTCGATTCGGCATCCGAGGGAGCTCGTGAAGTCCTCTCCAGAGTTGGAGATCCCAAATTGGCGAAGCTGCTTGCAGACGGGAAGGAAGTGGGCGAAGAACGCCGGGGCGAGCAGCTGGAGGTCCGCGCCGCCGAAGCCAGCGACGTTCCTCTCGTTGGAGCCGATGTTGACCACGAGGAACGAGAGTTGTGGTACAACGCGGCGAAGCAACGATTTGAGGTCCATGAGTCGACTCTGAAGGTCGTCGTCGCCTTCGGAGCATTCACTGTCGCTGAGCGAGGCGAATCCGAGGTGCCGAGAGGTGAGCGTTCCCTGGAACAGGAATTTGAGGAGGGGGGTGTCGAAGAATGGATGGTACGAGAGCGACAAGTGCTTCAACGCGAATGCGAAGTTGACGCCCTCGGTGAAAGTGTTCGAGTCGGCGTCCTCGAGGTCGGGACGAAAGATGGAGAGGGAGTAATGCCTGCAGGCGAAGGATTGTCAGCTGCATTTCTCGTCTATTCGAAAAAGAGCGCACCCGCCAGTCCCGCAGAAGCGAGAACCTGCAGCAGCTCCTCCCCAGCTCCTCCAAGCCACACTTCTTCAGCCTCAACGACAGCGTCGACCTCGCGAGCAGACCACCCATCTGCCATTCATTTCGTGCAGCCTCAGCTCCAGCTTCCAGCGTCGTCGGGAGGTGAGTTGCTTGTGAGCTCGAAGATGCGGAGAAGGGTCTCGGTAGCGAGATTCATGGCGGGGGAAGACATTAGCTGTACGGAGCGTGTCAGCGACGATCGTTACTGTGAGATAAAGCAGGCACTTGGAGCAAAGATTCGAGTGGCGTGCGCTGTGAGAAGAGGGAAGAGGGAAGGGGGAGAGAAGCAAGCGAGGTCCTTAAAGCGCGAGAGATGACTGGAGGCTAGCGACTCGGGGTCTTTCTCTTCCAACGACGGCTTTTCATTCCCAACTCAATATCTACGACGAGACGACTAGAGAGCACTGCGAGGCATCTTCTTGCTCGCCTGCTTGACTCCCAAATCGAACAAAACTGCACCAAGGATCAGGATCAGCACCTCGCTTCGCACTCCTCCCTCGTTCGCAACGACTCACTCTCCTCCGATCCTCCCAAAATCGAGTCAAACTTGAACGTTCGCTGGAACATCTCGATGTATCCTCCCATCCCTCCCTTGGTGATCCCCCGTCCTCCGAAAACTGCTCCTCGTCAGCTCCTCCCGGCACAAAAAATCAAGGAGAACGCACTCTGCACCGCATCATCCGCCACCTCCCCCGCGCACCTCGTAAGGTACGCCTTAAGCAGCGCAATAGGGCCCGCGAGATGCGCCGCCTGTTGCGCGTAGCTCATCCCGTCCATCTGGTACGTGACATGCTCGAGCCACGCCTGGGTCGCTTCGCTGCGTGCGAACATGGCGCCGAACCTGCGTCATTCATCAGCGGTGCCTACGGAGGAGAGGGGGAGGAGCGTACTTTTGGCGAATGACGGGTTGGTCGATGAGAGGCTTTCCGAAGACTTTGCGAAGGTGAGCCCATGTGAAGCATTCCTCCGTGACGAGACGGATTTGGCGCGCGGTGAAGTGGCACATGACTAGGCGCTCGTGGTTGAAGCTAAAGGAGAAGTCAGTTGTGGACTGGAAGAGGGGAGAGAGCGCACTTGGAAAGAACGATAGCGAAGCCCTTGTCGACCTCGCCGAGGACGTTCTCGACGGGAACCTTGACGTTGTCGAAAGTGACGTCTGGAGGAATGATTATTAGTGTGCGAGGAAGGCGGAAGGAGGAAAAGTGACAAACAGCCCGTTCCCGCCGCCGACGAGTAAGCTGCGATGAGTTTTGATCAGCTTGTGCATCTCTCTACGGTAACGGCCAAGGACGGACAGGTCTTGATGTTCTTAGTCTCGACGCCTTCGCAGCGAGGGATCAAAAGCATCGTGAGACCGTTCTCCGAGGTTCGGACAGCCGTCGTGAAGTAGTCGCTGCAATCCACGAGTCAGCTCCTGCAATCCGTTGACGAGAGACTCGCTACGCCCGCCCAGACTGAGTTGGTAATCCACTTCTTAGCACCGTTCACAATCCAATGCTTCCCGTCAGGAGTAAGCTTCGCCGTCGTCCTCAATCCCGCAACGTCGCTCCCGGCAAACGGCTCGCTGATCGCCAAGCAGATGTGCTTCTCGCCGCTGAGCACTTGAGGAATGATAGCGTCCTTCTGTGCCTGCGTCCCAAAGTTGAGGATAGGCGTCAACCCGATCCACATCCCCGCTCCGAGTCCATCTTGGTATCCTCGCGCGCCGAGACGAGCGATCTCCTGCGTAACGACCTATCGAGAGAATCATCATCAGGGAGGTTCAGAACGAGGGCAAGCGTGTCGAAATCAAGCGGCGGGGAGAGGACGTACCAGCTCCGCAAGGTAGTCAAACTTCTCGCCCTTCATTCCTCCCGGCAGCGTGAGCCCGTGAAGGTGCTTCCCCGGTCCCAGGCGCATGTGCAGGATCTTGAGCTTAGACATCTTAGCGATGAGCTCTGCAGAGGGGCGCTCGCCGCTGAGCTCGTGCTCGCGTGCCTCGGGAACGATGTGGACGTCGACAAATTCGCGGAGGGCGAGAGCGAGGGAGCGGTGCTCCGGCTGTTCATGGAAGTCAGTGATTGAGCTGACTGTACGTTCTGGGAGGGACGGATGACGTACGGTAAAGTAGGGAGAGCGGTACGCCTCCGAAAGCCACGCTGGCTCGCTGAAGGGAGCCTTGCTGAGCGCTCCAGCGGTAGGGTAGCTGATCTTCGACTCCTCGCCCTTGATCTGACCGACGAGGAGGCGCGAGTACCTAGATTGAGAGCCTCGGTCAGTAGGCGCGTGCCCGGATGAGGTTTCGAAGACGCACTTGGTGAGGACTTCAGCGCGGTGAAGTCCGAAGAACGCCTCGGTGCAATCAAGGCCAGCGATGTCGGAGCTGAGCAGAACGTGGGCTCCTCCAGCTGTAGTAGGAGAGGTGTAAGTGGGGGCCATCGGGGAGGAGGCCGGCGGACGTACGATGCATGTCGACGAACTTGGAGAGGTCCTGCGGCGTCAAGAGCCGTTTAGCTCGCTCTTACGTAGCTCCCCACACCTCCGCTGGGACTCACGAAGACGTAGGAATCAATAACGACCCAGAGGTCGCCTTCGACGTTGTGCTGCAAGGGCCGCTGGTCAGCTTCCTCCTTCTCCCTCCACCGTGCGCTCCTCCGCCCGCGCTCTCCGCCCGTAACATACCTTCTTGACATCCTCTACGGTGAAGGACTGCAGCTTCACGCCAGCCGTGACGAAGGGAGGGACGGCTGCCATTGTTGGGGCAGAGTGTGGGGAACTTGGGGTGAGGTTGAGGCGCGAAGGAGGTGAACGAGCACGGCTGAGGGCGGGTTACGCTGGAGAGAGTCTTGTCGAGGGTTTGGTCGACTTGAAGAAGTGCTTCGACTTCAGAGAAGGACGACAGCAAAAGCCTCGGAACCAGGCCAGAGGAGATGCCGGCCAGCCGCCGTCCGGATCTCCGGCCAATCACAACGCCCCGTTCTTCATCTCGCTGGCCGAGGACGACTCAGGCAAGGAGCAGACCAAGAGCAGACCTTCTTCAGCAAGACCTTGCAGACACTGACCAGGGACACGAGCAGGTACTAACGCACTGAACAGCGTAGTCGTCTCGCCTCCTCCTTTGAACCATCTCCGAGTCCCTCGCCCTCCTTCGCCCTCCCATCGAGCTCAAGACTCCCCGGGACGACGCAACCATTGCGCACTGGAGGAAGCATGTCGAATCTCTCTGCTTCGTGCCGCTCATCGCGTGAATCTCCAAAACGCCCTCGATTCGAGCCTCGCACTACACACTCCTCACGCCTCCTCGGTCACCTCGCCTTGCTCCGCAACCTCGCTGCTCGCAATCTGTCGCAACGTCAATCTACGCCGACGGCGTCAGTCCTCGCGGAAGAACGGGCTCAAGTTGCACGCGTGAGATGCTCCTGAGCTGAGGAGGACGCACCCAGTCGAGATTAAGCAGGGCGCCGCTTTCAACGAGCCAGCGAGCAGGGTGTGCGTTCTAAAGAGGAGAAGAGGGAGCGCCGGAAGCGTGGAAGCGCCGCTAATTCTCCGTGAAATGCGGATCGGTCCTGGCTTTGCGAAGAAGGAAGAGTGAGGAGCTTGAGAGGAAGCGAGCTCGTGACCAGGGCAGAAGTTCTCGGGAAGGAGAGGCATGCATTGCCTCCAAAGCAAATCAAACTATCGCCGAATCTCGTGCGCCTGCGGGACCAAGTCAGTGAAATAGCGAACTCAGCCCCTCAACCGGCGCACCTAGCCCCGCTCCGCCTCCTCCAGAAACTCCACCTCGATGGCCCTCTCCTCGCATAGCTCCAAAATCTCCTCCCCGTCGTCCATGTCCAGCAACGTCTGCTCCTCAGTCTCCAGCCTCAGGTTCCGGATCTTCGACAATGCGCGCAGGCCAAGTTGTAGCAGCGCGAGAAGCTCGAATGCGTTGACAAATCTTCCATCGGAATTGCTGTAGTTGAAGAGCTTGACCGTAAGCGTTTCGAGGAGGGAGAGGATGCACCCGATGCGCGCCTCGTTCAAAGGCTTCGGTCCGCAGAGCATCGAAAGCTCAAAGTGCCGGAGGTTCGAGCATTGCTTCATCGCCGCTTGAATCGCTGTGGCGACTTCGACGGAGATATTTTCTCCAAAGAATATGGCGAGGTGCGATAGCCGAGGAGCGAGAGTGGCGAGGGCGGGAAAGAGATGGTCCAGAACTCCTCGAACTAGTTCATCTCGTCCTCCCATATCGTTCGCCACGAACCCGTGGAGGGAGAGAGATTTGATGGAGGGTTGGAGGAGAGATTGGAGAAAGGGAAGGCCGAAGTTGGTGTGGTAGGTGAACGATAGGCGTGTGAGGGCGAAGGGGAACGGGGTCGACGAGTTCGTGGCCAGACTGTCCGGGATGTTTCTGCGACGGATTTGAAGGGAGTACAGAGAGGTGACCCCTGCGCGGGGAATAGCTGGTCAGCTCCAGTCTCTTTGGCGCACACGCGAAGCTTACCGGCCAGCTGGGGAAGACGAAGCATGTCCAGCATCTCAGCCTTCAAAAACGTCAACTGAACGTTCTTCAACCCCCTGCAGCACGCCAGCAGATCCTCCAGAGCCCTCTCCGACCGCTGATCGCCTCCCATGTCCACCCGGAGCTCTGTCGTCGCAGCATCCACCCCGACCGCGTCCATGAACGCGTACCCCGTCACTAAGTCCTTCACCTCTACCTTCTTCCATAACTCTTTCTGCGCGAGATGGCTCCACGCTCGACAGACAAGCGCCGCCGCGCGGAGGGTCGCGTAGCGCTTCCTCCAACGTCCCAGGTAGAGATCACTTGCGGGGGACTCTCCGGCAAGGCCGAAGATGTGCAGCAGGATTTCGGGAGGAAGAGAAGTGATAGTCGCCATTGAGGATCGATATCGAGGAGGGAGCAAGAAGGGAGGCGGGCGTTGTTGGACGTGACTGCAGGCAGATCAGAGTGAGTAAGAGCTGGTAGCCCGGGCGAATTGAGCGTGCACTCACCTGAGTTCGCGCGTGTAGCCGCCTGAGTCCTATCCTGAGTGAAGAGCACAGCGAGCGGCGTGGAGAAGGGAGAGCGAGTTGGCGCCGTCGAACGCAGTTCCACCCTGTGCCTTGCTCCGCACGTTTGATCTCAGCACCACCCAGCGCTCTCCAAGCTTCAAGAACTCTCGTAAGCTTATCGTCTCCGACCGCCGCGTGCAGGGACTGACACCAGCCTTCAAACGGCGCCCGCCAGTCTTCGAGGTCCGAGGTCGCACCCTACGAGAAGGCGCAGCCGAGAGCTTGTCACGACAGGTGAGTTGGACTCCCACAGGTGCACCGGACACCTCGTAAGCTGCCCTGGGGCGCGTGGACCAGCTGGGAGCAAAGGAGGATAGTCGCAGGCAAACTAGGGCAGCTGCAGCGGGAAGGACGAGGGAGCAGAGCAGGAGCTGACTTGGCTCTCTACCTCCTTGTAGCGCCCATCTCAAGTATATTGCAGCCCGCAAGGCGTTCGGGGACGAGCTACAGCTAAGGCGAGAGAGGTGAGTCCTTTTGGTGCCCCACCTTGGTGCCTCCGGTCGACGCTAACGATACCTCCCCTCTGCCAGACCAGCTAGCATGCCGCCTTTCCCTCTTCCTACCACTAGCTCTGAACACCCCCAGACAGCTCCGCCTTCCCCCTCCTCCGCCGCGTCCTCCACCAATGCTCCCGCAACATTCACCTCTCTCCTCAAGGGCTTCGTTCGGGGAGCCAAGGCGCACAGCACGACCTCTTCCAGCGACTCGGGATCGAACATTTCGGCCACGCCGAGTGGAGCAAGCACGGCGAGGGCAGGGAGCCTGAGGGAGTCAGGAACACGAGCATCGCGGCCGGGCATGGTCGGTAGCTCGAGTCGCTCTGCGGGAGTCAGGCCTTCGCGGAGCGCGACCGTCGATCTGGTCCCGACCGTTCCCCGGCGTGAAGAGTCGGTGGTGGAGCCTCTCGATCCGCTGATGGGAACGGGCGCGACGAGGGGGGACGCGGGCGGCAAGGCTCTCCCAGGACCGTCGCGAGGAGGCTTCATCGTGGCGCCGCACCCCGCTGCAAGACAATCAACGAGTACCGTCGAAAGGCTCCACAGCAACGCCACCGCCTCGACCTCGAAGCTCAGCAGCGCGTCGGGTCCGTCGCGCCCTCCATCTCTTCGCCGCGAGTCGGTCGAGTTCGTCGAGCCCATCGTCCCCGCCGAGCCGGAAGGCGCACCCGTACTACCACCCTCCAAGATCCTCCCACGACTCTCCACTCTCGCGCAAGAATCCTCTGACGTCGTCAAGCTGGTCCCCCTTCTCCGACTCCTCTCGCAGAGCGTCGCGCTCTACCCCTTCCCTCCACCCTCTCTCGCCGCGACTTCTCTCTCCGAAGCTCTCGCCAGGCACGGCACCACCACCAACGGCCATCGCACACCTCAATCGGCCGAAGGGCTGTCCGTTCTTCCTACCCCCACGCCGCTTCAAATCTACGTCTCGCAATCCCATCTCCTTTCGTCCGCATCGCCGCCGGTGGTTCGGGCCGCGCTACTGGAGCTCAAGAAGGCGTGCGTTGACGCCAGCATTGGCTCCATGGGAGGGATAAAGGAGGGGGAGAAGGCGGTGTACTGGGACGAGGCGAGGCGCTGGTCGGACGAAGCGAAGGTCGAGGTCGACGATGGACAAGGCGGGACGCGATGGGTCCTGCCGGATTCCGAGCGGGAGGCGCTGGTGGCGATCTTGTCGTCGCTCACGAAGGGCGGAAGGGACTTGTCGGACGTTCCTGGCCTCGTCGCTCTCCTCTGCACCTATGTCACCGACTCCCTCCCCTTACCCCTCCCCATCTCTCCCCTTTTCGATCCGACTCTCTCAACCTCCTTCAAAAGAACGACACCTCCCACTCCCGCACCCCACACCAGCTCTCTCGCCCTCCTCACCGCCCTCCACAAGTTCTCCGCGCCACACATCTACACCGCCTCGACCCTTCTCGCCCTGCGCGCCGCTCTGGAAGTCGCTAAGCTGCAAGAAGAGCGCGATATCGGTGGTCAGAACGACGTCGGCGTCCTGCCCTTCCTCGGCGCCGTCGTCCGGTTCGGCGAAGTCACGGGCGGCAAGACGGCGCGGAAAAAGCAGGATCTGATGGAGAGATCCCGTGAGGGAGGTCCGCTCGGGGAGAACGAAGGCGACGAGATTCTCCGCGAAGTCGTCTCCGTTGTCGCGAGGATGATCGGCTGCGAGGGTCTCGTCGGCGTCGTCGAAGTTCAAGCCGGCAAGCCACTCGCCAAGGTCCACAACGAGCGCACGAAGCCCAGCGTCCTCCCTCTCGCCCTCGAGCTCATGCGAGACCTCCTTCGCTCGCCCGCCAACCAGGCCCTCAAATCTCTCCGCAACACCCTCGTCGCCCCTCCCTCGACCACTCCTCGTCCTCCGACTCCCGTCCTCCTCCTCGTCGGCGCTCTACGATCTCTTCGAAAAGCTCTTGCAGAGCACTCCGCCGACGCCGAAGCCAGCATCAGCCGCGGAGAGTCGACCTCCCTTACGACGGGCGAATCGCGATGGCCGAGCATGCTCTCCCTCGGACTCCCCTTCCTCTGGAGCGGGCTCTGCCGTGTTATGCAGTGGAATTCGCGCCACGTTGATGGCGAGGTCCTGCGGCTGATCGAGGAGCGTCTTGAGGCTGCCGCGCGTGCAGGAGCTCGAGCCAGGGAGGCGGCGGCGGCGTTGGCTAATACGCCGGAGGGAGTTGGAGCTCGAGCGAAAGAGCTTGACGAGGGAGAGGGAGGAGTGAGTTACGAAGATTGGGATATGGCGATCGATGCGTTGGATAGGACGAGGTGGCATATCAGAGCTTGGGAGGAGCTGAAGTGTCGACCCTGGGTGATGGATGATGATGGTGCGCGCTGTTTTTCTCTTCGCATACCTGCACGACTAACCTTGACGCTACAGACGCAGTCGACGAGCACGAGTCTGGTACAGCTCTTGCACAGACTTCTCTCAAGCGTGCCGCTAACACTCCTACCGACACAGATTCCGAGGACGAGCAGCCTCAGCACTTTACGCAGCGAGCCAGCGTCCTTACCGCCTTTGCCCTCCTCCTCCGGACGATCGTCAAAGCCTGGCACGCGCCAGGGTATTCGGGACCTTCAGGACGCCTCTTCACCCTCCTCATCTCCCTCGCGCCCCACCTTTCCGATACCTACGCCTTCGCCGTCCTCGAGCAGTGCGAGATCAACGGGCTCTGCCTTCCCTCCCACCCCGAATGGCTCGCTCGGATCCAGGAGGTCGTCAAGGCATTCTACGTCGTCCCGAGCGGCAGCTCGCGATTGAGCCGGAGGAGTGCGTCGCCCGCCACCCGACGAAGGACGATCCAGCTTCTCGCGTCTCTTCATGGCCACCTTCGTCTCTTCCCCACCGCCCGCGAGACGCTGGTCGGCACCGTCATCATGCCGCTGTTGGAGGCGACCTGCGAGATGGAGACGGACGTCAGCGTCGCCGACGTGCTCATCAAGTTGCTGGCTGAAGTCGGTCGGGACGCGCTCGTCGATGACGAAGATGCGGAGGAGGCGTCAGGAGCATTCGACCGCCTTCGACTTCTCCTCGTTCGCGTTGCGAAGGGATCCGTCAAGCCCGGCGATCGCTACTCCTCCTCAGTCCCTACCACGCCCAAGCCAAAGGCCGGCGCCGCCCTCTCCTCCCTTTCGAAGTACCACAAGGATAGCTCGCCGTCGACCATGCGATCCTCCCCTTCGATCTCGGCCCCCATGTCGAGCTCTCAGCAACTGCCTTCTACCGGCGAGTCCAGGGACGTCTGCGTAATTGCCGTCATCGCCCTCACTTCCCTCTTCCACGCCTGTCTCGCCCACTCGACTCGGCAGGCATCTGAGAAGGCCGTCGTCGTCTTCCGCGACCTCCTCGCCCTCCTCCTTCCCTCTCTCCACGCCGACTCTCCCGATAACGTCATCCCCGTACGGACCCGCTTCGCCGTTCTCCAGTGGCTCGTGCGTCTGCGAGCGGACGCCGCGCATCGCATCAACTGGGTCAAGGACGTCGACATTTCCGGCCCGGCAGCGATTCTTCGGCGGCAAGCAGACGTCGCGTCGGAAGCTGTCACGGAGGCGCTCTCTGTGGCTGTCGGTCGCCCTGTGGAGGAAGGCTCGTCCGAAGCGAGAGGAAGGACAGCGCGAGGACAACCTTCGGATCGAACGGGCAGGAACCTCAGCGGGAGTCGCCTTCGCCTTGGCAGCGAGGAGCGAAGCCCGAATCGAGGGAGCACCAGTCGTTCGCGAGCACCATTCGGAGCCGTTAGCTCCACTCCGACGCTTTGGACCGTACCGGAATCGCTCCCGTTCGACTTCGGGTCGGAGGTCGCGTCGATTGGCGGAGACGGTCTCGCTTCGTTCGACCACAACCGCCTGCGAAATTGGACGGAGGAGGAGGACCCAGGCACCGGGCTGATGAAGGTCAAGGAGGTCGAGGATCTCTCCGCGCCAGAGGATTGGATGGTCGTCCTTCCCGTCTCGGAGTACCTCAAGGCGATCAACCACCTCCTCCAGCACGAACCGGAATGGGAGCTCGTCTCCTATATCCTCTGCCACCTCCCCGAGCAGCTCAGCAACAAGCACTTCGCCTGCGGTCCTCGCGCGGCGCAGCAGCTCCACGGTCTCCGCCAGCTCCTCTGCGGCGGTCTGCGAGGCGGAGAGCGCGTCTTTCTCGCCGACGTCGTCCTCCCTCCCGGCCTCAAGCGTGCCGAGGTCCACGCCTTAGCGTACCAGTGCCTTTCGACGCTCATCGCCTACCGGAGCCTCTTCAACAAGCAGCACCAGGACGACCTCGTCGACACGTTCATGTACGGCCTCGGCAACCCTCGAGACACGGCCAAGCCGTGCATTCACGCTCTCGCCATGGCCGCTTTCGAGCTTCGCCCGTCAATGACGAAGCACCTCGCCGAGATCGTTCGCCACCTCCAGAAGATCATCTCCTCCGCGACGCTCGGCGTCCACATCCTCGAGCTCATCGCCGGCGTCGGCCAGCAGCCCGGCCTCTACGCCAACTTCACCGAGATCGACTTCCAGACCGTCTTCGGGATCGCGCTCAAGTACATCCAGGCGCACAACGAGCGACCGCCGGACAGCGAGGCCGAGGAGGGAATCGAGTACGCCTTCTCCCAATACGTCTTCCTCCTCGCCTACTACGTTATCGCCGCGTGGTACATGGCGTTGCGGTTGACGGAGAGGCCGAAATACGTCCCGTTCCTCACTCGACGGCTCATCCAGGCGAACGAGGGCAAGCCCGAGATCGACGAGCCGACCGAGGTGTGCTTCGACATGATCGCTCGCTACGCCTACTCGAACGCGGATCCTCGTCCTCGCCTGAGCGCCTTCGACAAGATGATCACGACGGGACGTACCGCGACTACCTCGTCGTCGAAGACGTGGATCGTCGGGCACGCGACCGTGACGGTCAAGAGCACGCCGGCGCCAGCTTGGGTCGAGGTCACGATTCGACGAGCGTCGGGAGTCGTCAAGATGCTCTGGGAGCTACAGAACATCAGCGGCGTGCAGGCGACGTCGGACGTCGACTCCATCGCGATGTACCTCCGCCATCGCGAAACCGCACAGGTCTCGCACGGACTCCCCTCCATCATCAACGAAGCCCTCTCTTCCCTTCCCACGTCGCCTCGACAGCCCCACCTCGGCCACCGCGCGCGATCGCAGTCGTTCTCCGGCACCTCCTCCTCGCCACTCTCCCCCGAGGCGATGATCCAGACAAATACCGTCTCGGCGGCTATCAACTCGGCGGCGACCATCTCCGCGCAACCGACGCTCGAATCTGGCGTCCTCGCGGTCGACCCGAGCTTCTTCACCCTCCAACTCTCCTCCTTCCCCGAATTCGGCCCCAGCGGACCTCCCCTCCTCGTTCCGAGCGACCCCGGCTCGCAACGAGGAATCACGGCGCTCGACAGGCTTCCCGTCGTCGACTTCCACAAGATCGGCGTCCTATACGCCGGCCCAGGACAGCGGACCGAGCGAGAGATCCTCAGCAACACGCACGGATCCAAGGCGTACATCGAGTTCATCTCGTCGCTCGGCAGCCTCGTTCGGCTCAAGGGGAGTCGGGAGCTCGACATCTACGCTGGCGGTCTCGACCAGGAGAGCGACATCGACGGTCGCTGGACGTACCTCTGGGACGACGACATCGCGCAAATGGTCTTCCACGTCGCGACTCTCATGCCTACGTCGCCCGAGACGGACCCGCAGGCGACGCTCAAGAAGCGCCACATCGGCAACGACTTTGTCAAGGTCGTCTTCAATGATTCCGGCGCGGAATTCGCGTTCGACACCCTTCCCGGCGACTTCAACTTCGTCAACATCGTCATCCAGCCTCACACCCCCGCCGGCAACCCCCTGGAGCGGCCCAGAAATGACGAACAACGCCGAGTTCTTCAAGGTGTCGATGCAGTGCCGCCCGGGCATGCCAGAAGTCGGACCGCTCGGCGCGTTCAAGATGGTGACGGGCTCGTCGCTCCCCGCCTTCGTTCGGCAGCTCAGCCTCCACTCGAACATCTTCGCTCAGATCTACCTCGCCTCGGTCGGGTTCGAAGCGCGGCAAGGGACGCAGAAGCTCGAGTACAGCTCCAATTGGCGCAAGAGGCTGCAGCAGATCAAGCTCCTCAAGTCGAGGATCCTCCAGGCGCAGGGAACCGCTCCTGTCGATCCGGTGGCGACGCCTTTGGATCTCGATGCGGCGGAGGCTTCGAGGATGTTTACGGCGTGGCTTTGAGGGTGCGTCCTTCTCGCTCTCTTTTGCGGGGCTGAGCTGACTCCTTTTTTTGCGCAGGCGAAGCTGGGAGAGGGGGAGTTCGCTCGCGCTTGGATTGTACGAAGATTGGAGCTGGATGTGCGCTGTTCCTCCTTTGTCGTCGGAAACCCAAGCTGACGTCGCTTGCAGAGCTAGGATGTTTATGGGAGGGAGCGTCGTATCGAAAGGGGGAGTCTGGAGTATCTTGGGAGGTCACTTGTTGCGAAATCACTCAGCGCTGCGATGGAACCAAGGCTCTCATCTCCTGCTCGTTGCTCGCCAAACTCGTTAAAGTCAAGCTCAGTAGCTCGGCTTCTTTGCTCGCTAGTGCTCAAAGGCTGTCATTTCGTCTTGCGGAGGATCAACTCGGTCCACCCCAGGTGGAAGATATGCCCTCTCTCCTGCCTCGAATAATACAGATAACTAACGGCACCCAACGAGACGCTCCCGAACGAGACCAGCGCAGCCCACTTGAACTGCGACGGGCGATACAGAACCATCGTGAGGGAGTACCTGCGTCGAGAGATCAGCGTCTTCGTCCAGCGGGCGAGAGAGAGACGTACTTGAGGAGGTCGAGAACGTTTTGAAGAGAATATTGGAGGGCGGTCCTGGAGTGGAGAGGGTTAGCGGGAAGAAGCGGGAGAGGGAGAGGGACGCACAAGCTGTTGCGGCGAGGGTGGTCTTGCAGCGTCATTTGAAGTTCCTTGAGCTGGCAAAGATCGAACGACCATAGCCCGATCCGCGATAGAGCCATTCCTAGATTTGTGAAGGAGTCAGTAGCGCAAGGAGGGAGACCGAGGGAGAGAACGTACCCGTGAAGAGCATTGCAGCGTTCCAGGCGACGCCTCGCTCGCCTTCCGGAGGCGCGCCGACGAAGAACGACAGAAGTACTGGGATCAAGCAGACGACTTCCGAGCTGTGCATGGTCCGTCAGCTTCGTAGAGGAAACGGCGAGAGAGAGACGCACAGGATGCTCCAGGTTCCTGCTCGCACGACGCCGATGCGGTTCTCCATCCAAGGCATTCCTGCAGGACGAGGTCGTAAGTAAACTTTCCTGAACGCAGGTGAGCGACGTACCGACGGTGCCTATGAGTCCAGTCGCGACGCAAGCTCCTCGCATTCCAGCCAAGAACGCGTCGTCCCAGTTGTGCGATTTTAGGAACGAGAGCATCGCACCGTCGAAGCTGCGAGACGGAAAATCAGAATCTGATTCACCTCATATCACAGAGCGGAGGAGCTTACGAAAGTACGCTGAGGTACAGCAGGGCGATAGCGAGGGAAGACGGAAAGATAGGCGAGAGGATGAACTCCTTCCAGTCGTTCGCCATCTGCTTGAGGCGCGGAAGAAACTGCTTGCGGCGATGGTCGAGGCGTTCGGAGAAACTCTGAAGCTGAGCGGTCGCGCGAGCTTCTTCACGGAGGCGGTGGCGCTCGAGGTTGCGGACTGCTTCTTCTTCGGCGAGGATGGGGAGACGGCGGTACACGACGTCGATCCCTGTGCGTCGAGGAGGTGTCAGAGAAGTCTTTATCGGAAAGGGAGAGCACGTACAGACGAACTCAAAGATCATCGAGACCACTGCGAGGAGGAGGGCGAGTTTGTCAATGCCCGAGATTGTTGAGCGAAATCATCAACGCACGACCGAATCCGAGCATGAAAGCGACACTGAAAGGGTAGGAAACGACCGTTGTAAGGAGAGACACAAAGAGCGGCGCCACGAGCTTGGTGATGAGGTCGATTCGTCGCAGATATCTGGGAGGAGGTGTCATCGGAGACCGAAAGTATTAGGGAGCTCTTAAACGAACGTATTCAACCGCGTGAGCTTCTTCGCGGAGCCTTGTGCGATCACGGTTACCCAGTCTCGCTCGATAGATACGCTGATGGCGATCTGCGCGTTCAAAACGTTAGCGACCCTGACCGGGAGACGAAAGCAGGCGGAATACGCACTGTCGCCAGATTCAAGATCGAGGAGAAGACGACCACCAGTCCGAAGAGTCCCCAGACGATCGTTCCGTCGGTTCCTACTCTGGCTGCGGTCCTGAGCTTTAAGAAGAGGATCAAGAAGCAGGCACTGCGAAGGCAGTCGTCAGCGGACGGAACGCGCGGGGAGCCCGTTCCAAGTTGAGCATCTCCCAGACCAAACGATGGATGACTTACTACGCCAGGCATACGGAGAACTTCTGGAGGACGATGCAGGACCGAACGAATCGCAGACGTGGTCGCGCATCGACGAGGTTGCCCTACAAACCGCAGAACGTTATCGTCTGGAGTAATTTCTCTCCCACTCGTCTCCTCTGCAATCTCACTAACGATCCAGCCTGCTCCGATGATCGCTAAGCCGGTGCAGCAGAAGCCGCTGCGAGAAAAGCGTCAGCTTTACTCCTCGCAATGGGGAGAGATCTTATTAACAAGATGGAAGCAGGTAAGAGCGTGTCGGGGAAGAGCGTGATAAGGTAGAGACTGGGTGGGCAGCAGGTGGTCAGTCGTGAGGCACCGCCGGGTCCCAAGGTTATGGGAAGGAGCAGCGTACTAGCTGGCGAACTCGTACGACCGCTGGCCCCAGGTGCTGTGAGCAGGTAAGGATGAGCTGTGCGCCGTTGCGGAGGTGGTGGCGGCGGCTCACCTGGAGACGTGCTGAGCTGCGAGAGAGAAGAGAGCGCGAAGGTCGAGGTGATCGTCGTCCGCTTCTTCTGCTGCAGTTGCTGCAGGCTCTGGAGGTTCGTCTGTCGTAGCTGAGAGTTGCTTCAGCTCGACTGAGTCCATCGGAGAACGCAGCGAAAGGAGAGAGAGAGAGAGAGAGAGGAGGAGTTGGCAATTGGAGCAAGGCGAAAGGGGAGCGATCTAAT
>KZ627157.1:1113601-1187489 GCA_002917775.1 Glaciozyma antarctica PI12
GCTTCAGCTCGACTGAGTCCATCGGAGAACGACAGCGAGGGAGAGAGAGAGAGAGAGAGAGAGGCGGAGTTGGCAATTGGAGCAAGGCGAAAGGGGAGCGATCTAATCGACAGGAAAAAAAAGAAAACCGCAACGGGGGTCGAATCCATCGCGTGTGCACTCGCTCGCTGCCCTGATCTTCGCTGATTTCGTTGCTGGTTTGGCGAACAAGTGGAGAGGCTAATGCCGAGCAAGAGACATCAAAAAAGGCAGACCCCGAACGCCAACGCTAAAGCTCTCCTCCTTGGGTATACATACAACTGGTTCCAGTGATGCAGTGGGTATTCAAGAGTATGAGGTATCGCTATCTCCTAGAAAGGGTGCCGAACGAGTTGGGGGTAAAGGTAGAGACGGGAGATGGGCGTTTCGGAGGGTGAGCCAGGTCGAACGCAAACGGCGAAACGGCCTCCTCCTCCTCCTCCTCGACCTCCTCCGGCTCCTCAACGACCTCTTCTAACTCCCCAGCTTTCACCCTCCTCCTCCACGCACTTCCCCTCCCCATCGCTTCCCCCTCCCTCGCCTCCCTCTCCATCCACAACAGCGCCTCCCCAGCCTTCCTCATCCTCTCCTCCTCTTCCCCCTCCTCCTCATTCCCAACTCTCCACCACCTCTCCTGCACCCCCTTTGCCTCCTCCCACTTCTCCTGCCCCGCCAACGCCTTCACCAATTCCGCACTCTGCGCTCCTCGAACCCTCACCCCCCTCCCCACCGCAGCGTCAAACGTCCTCAACGCCGCTTCCGTCCCCATCCTCGCGCGCGAGATGCGTGCACCGGCAAGTCTAAGGAATCCCTGGATGAGGAGGGAGAACGTCGTTGAATTGGGGACGGCACCAGCGCCGACGAGAGAGTTGTAGACCGCTCCTGCGCCATCGACGTCCGAGGCGTTGAGGCGGGGACGAAAGATGTGCGAGGCGAGGAGAGCGTTCCAGGTGTCGATGGTCGGGGAGTGGCCGTCGTCGACGAGGTGCTTGAACGCCCTAACGGCTTCGCGGCGACGATCCTTCGCTGAAGTCGAGAGGAGCCGGAGGACGCCATTGTACGCTTCTAGCGGAACTCGTGCGCTCCCCCTCCTCTCTCGACGACGGAAGAGCTCGAGCATCTGCAGGTTCTTGACCAGCCCTCCCGCGCGCACCGTCGCTCCCAATACCGTCCCCGCGATCCTCGCATCCACGCGTCCAGTCGCTTCGTAATCTACAATCACTCGCGCAGTCTCCTCGATACTCCCTCGCGCGCCGAGCGAGCGCCAGAGGAGTCCCCAGAGGCCTTTGGGGAGGGAGAGTCCGTCGGCGGACAAGTCGATGTAGAGTCGTAAGGCAAAGGGATGGTCGGCGTGCGCGCCTTCTGCAGCGTGGCGGAGGAGGTGGGCGAGGGAGGGGGAGAGGGAGGCGTGCCATGCGAAGGGCGTTCGCGAGTCGGGTGGGCAGCGAGTGCGGAGGGAGGTGTAGAGGTTGCGGGAGAGGGGAATCGAAGGGGCGTGAGTGGTCGCGGCGAATAAGAGGCGGTGAGATTGGGCTAGAAGGAGGGGCGGCGAGAGGTGGGTCATGGCGAGAGTGGTGGCGAGGGAGAGGGAAGGGGAGGGAGGACCGGGGAGGCGAATGCGAGAGGTGAGGGTGCAGGCGTGCTGTACGAGGGAGGATAGGAGGAAGAGGGATGAGATGGAATGGGACGAGGGGTCGTCCTGGCCAAAGACGGTCTCCCAGAGTCGAAGCGCGACAAAGAGCCATTGCTCCTTCTCGGCCTCGCTCAGTCCTTCGCGCTCAAAGACAATCCACCTGGCAAAGGCGAGCGTCGGATCCTTGGCTCGTGCTTCCTCCCGCTCCAGTCCCGCCAGTCGCTCCTCGAGCAGCGCATCGAGCCTCGACGTCCCTTGCGACCTCCCACTCCCGCATGCCGCATCGAGCGCCTCGCGTCCAACCGCATACGGATCCACCGTCGTCTCGTGCTCCCGCATAATCTTGAGCAGCGCAGCCTTGGTTGGGAGTTGGGAATGGTCGAGCATCGCATGGAGGTGGGTTCGCGCATCGGTGGGATCTCGGTGAAAGAGGGTGACGAGGAGGTTGGAGGCGATGGGAGATCGGACGGGTTCATCAGGCGGTCGAGTCATCGCCACCGCCCGACGGAAGAGTGCTGCTGAGGTCCTCGCGGCAGATTCGTCGCGCAAGACGACGATGAGAGCGAACCGTTCGAGCGTGGCCGCGTCCCGCTTCTCCTCCTGGAACGATTCCGACGGGAGCTCGAGAAACTCGTCCCGTAGTTCGGCCATATAAGCTCGACGCGCGACCTCAGCTGGGTCGTTGCCGCCCTCCGCCTCTCCCTTGCGCGCCTTGGACACCCGTCTCAGCTCGTCCCACCTCACGCCAACTCCAAACATGCTCCTCGTCTGCTGCACTCTTAAGCTCCATCCTCGCTCCCTGGCATAGTTCCGCAAGAGCTTGAGCACGCTCCAGACCTCGGCGGGGTTGGGTACTTCTGCTCCGAGAGGTCGGTCGGCGCGAGAGGAGAGGGCGAAGAGGGCGTCAAAGGTGGTTCGAGGGAGGGAAGCACGCTCGTCAGGGAGTAGTCGGGAGAAGACGGAGCGGCATAGGCTGCGATTGGAGGTGGCCAAGGCGGAAGAGAGGTCGTCGAGAGTGGTGGGAGAGGTCGAAGGGATGGGAAGAGGACGAGGCGCAGCCGAGTGAGGAATCTTGCTGGTCGAAGCCTGCGTATAGTCTCAGTTAGCGCCGTTGGACTGGGAGCTGTTTGAAGGGAGCTAGCCTTGGGAGACGCCTGCAGACGAGCAGAGGTCGTGTGCAACTCCCTCGCGACCTGCAAAGACGAACACGCGTTAGCTCCGGCTTCGAGCAGTGTGTTCAGCTAGGACGTACTCCATCCTTGTTTGCTCCTCCTGCTACGGTAGCTGCAGCGCGACTTGGACGAGGTTGAAGAGGCGATCCGCACTGGCAAAAGTTGCGAGGTTGTCGTCGGCTGTTCTGAGCTCGAGGGATTGATTGTCGGAGTCGAGGGAGCACTCCAGACATTCCCTTATTGTCGCAGGCACGCCCTATCGTCCAGGGAGGGGGGGAGGAGCTGGCGGAGCGGAGGAGCTCCGGCTCTGAGGACTTTTGCAGGGGGGCCGCCGGAGGCCCTAGGCCGACCTCGACTTCGCTTCGACCTCCTCTCCGCCCACCTCTTTCCCCTCCCTCTCCCCCTTCACGGCTGCGTCCGAACACACTTTAACGGCACCAATTGCAGGTAGCCCAACAACAGCTTTGTCCTAGTCCTCTCCTTCTCCGACCACCAGCAATCACCCAGGTGAGCCCGCGCCTTCCTTTGTTTGGCCTAGTTCGGAGCGAGGCACCGCTCCTTCAACCGTCGTTGCGACCAAGCCGACGTGCTCACAGTGACGCCGAGGTGTCGGCATTTATCTGGTGCGGTGGAGCGGGCGGGAGAGGGAGGACCACTGCTCGACGATGGGCGGTAGATGCATGAATGAGCATGAACTGATCTTGCTCTCCACAGGCGGCCTAACGCTCAAGAACCCACCCTAAAGCTACCCCAACAACCCTCACGAGAACACTCCCAACAGCGATGGCCCTCTTCTCCCGCTCTTTGATCCCTTCCTTCGCCCTCCCCTCCGCCCCCCTTGCCGCCGAACCCTCCCTTCCTCTTACACTCCCTACCGACTCACTCGACCAGCCGGAAGCAGAACCTCTTATTGAACTTGTCGAGGAGGAGGAGACCTTGGTGGAGGTGGAGGGCCACGAAGCAATGGACCTCGACGACGTGCCCGCAGGAACAACAACAACCGCCTCTGCCGTCCCCAAGTCCTCACGCACAAGCACAATCGGCAACGCCTTCTTCCCACCCCGTACGTTCCTCCCTGCTTATTCCCAACACCAGCTAACCCTTGCACAAATTTAGGAACCACCTCCCACCCGCGCCTCTCTCTCCCTACCGCTCCCTCCACCCGCGCCCCACTCGCAGCACGCAAATCCCTCTCGCCCACGCACGCTCAATCCCTATCCAACTCAGGAACTCTCGCCGCCCTCCCCGTCGCTCGCGAGTTCCACGCTCTCAAAGACCGGACCGCCTCCGCCGTCTCCTCCCTCGCGAGCGAGACGACTGCGCGGGCGGCTGAGATGCGGCTCGTGGAGGAGAAGATTGCGGGGCTGGAGAAGGCGCTGGAGGAGGCGAAGGTGGAGGCGGAGGGGTGGGAGGCTGAGTGCGGAAGGATGAAGGAGGGGGAAGGAGAGGTACGCCGTGTTGAGGAGGTGGAGAAGGTGTTGATGAGGGTGAGGGGAGAGCTTGAGGGGGAGAAGGCGAGGAAGAGGAAGTATAAGGAGGAGGGAGCGAGGTTGAGGATGGAGTTGGGAGCGAGGAGGTTGAAGGAGAGGTGGGAGTTGGGGATTATGGATGCTGAGGATAGGATGAGGGAGGCTGCGATGGTCGGACTCGAGTACGACCTGGCGATGACGAGGATGCAGCTCGGGATGGAGAAGATCCACGTCGAGGAGCTCGAGGTGCGTTCCTGCGTTCCCCTCTCATCTACGACCGACTGACGATCGTGTGCGTCCGCAGGAATCCAACCTCACTCACACCACTCGTCTCTCCGAGCTCTCCGCCTCCCGCTCCATCCTCCTCAAGTCCTTCAACACCTCCGAAGCGACTCTCGCCACCCTCCGCTCCGAGCTCACCTCCTCGCGCAAACTCGCTCAGGAATCCAAGTCCTCCGTCGCCGAGCTGAAGAACTCGTTCAAGGCGCTCGAAGGCGAGCTCGAGGATGGCAACACGCGGATCGAGGAGCTTGAGAACGAGGTGGAGAGCTTGAGGAACGAGTTGAACGCACGGGAGAAGGTTGATAAGGGTGAGAAGAAGGGCGAGGGGAAGGAGGTCGTCGAGGCGAAGAAGGCGCTTGAGAAGGAGAAGGCGAAACGAGAGAAGGTCGAGGCAGACGCCAAAGAGCTCAAGGTGCGTTCTTCGTCGGCCTCCCTTCCACCACTTCCTTACTAATTTCACTCGCCAGGCGACCCTCAAACAAGCCCAGTCTGACCTCCGCGACGCCAACAAGTCCCTCGTCACCGCCAACAAATCCGCCTCGCTCGCCACCAAAGCCGCCGAACTCGCTCAAACCTCTCTCGCCTCGACTCTCGCCCTCCACTCCCTCCCCGCCGCACTCCCCAACGCCAAGTCCATCGCCCCCCTCCCTTCCGTCGCTGTCCTCGCCGCTCGCAAGCGCAAGAGCCTCACGGCAGACGGATCCGACTTTGTCGAGTCGATGCAGGACGACGAAGAAGATCTCGAGGCGGACGAATCGATCCTCGGAGCTCAAAGCCGCCGCCAAGGTGCGAGCAAAGAAGGCGGTTCGTTCCTACGCGCGCTACGACGCCCGTCGTCGAGGGACCTCCTTCCCCGCTTTCTGTTTCGTCGACGGAGGATCTGTATCGACCTGTCAAGAGCAAGAGTCGTGCGAAGGTCGAGGAGGCGGTCGCGAAGCCTAAGAAGCGGAAGGCTCCTGTAGTGGAGGAGGGGAAGAAGATGTTGGGGGAGAAGAGTGCGAATGCGAAGAGTGGGGCGAGGAAGGAGGAGGGAGGTGGGAAGAAGAGGAAGGAGAAGGTGTTGGTCGTTGAGGAGGTGAAGGAGGGAGCTGAGGAGCCGAAGAAGAAGAAGAAGAGGACGCTGTTTGGAGGACCGAAGAAGTTTGAGTGGGGAAGTATCGAGGTGAGTTCTCGTCGTCGTCGTCGTCGTTTCATTCAAGAGGAGGAGCTGATGTTTGCGACAGAATGCCGACGTCAACTCGCTGGGACTCCCGTCCAAGCTCTCGCCGATCAAGGCGTCTGCAGGAGCACAACGCGCTTCGGGGATGGGGATGCTAGGACGGGGGTTGGTGGGTGGGAGGAAGTCCATCTTCGCTGCTTGAGGGAGGATAGTCCGAGGAGGAGGGTCGTTTTTCGCTTTTTCGAGCTCGAGTTTTTCTTAGTTTTACTTTATGCTCTACGGACGTGTTGTACGCCAGTGCGAATCTTACGCTCTCGTTACCATGCCATCGAACAGGAGACACGTCGACACAGCTGAAAGCGGGTAGGTTCAGTGCGCCGACGACCGGCCACTCTTGCCGTTCTCGTTTGTCCTCTCACCGTCCCCCTCGTTCAGGGCAGCTCTTCCTCGTTCAAGCGAATGAACTGCTAGATGAACTTTGTCAACCAACTCAAGTCATCAGCAGCTCGTCGTCGTCCTCGCATCTCCTCACCAACTCTCCTCCGCCAACCCTCGCCGACTCCCATCAGGATGAACGCCCTCTCCGCCTACAAGCAGGACCAGCCCAAGACTCTCCAGTTCCAGAAGACCCTTCCCCGACTGCCTATCCCCGCCCTCTCTTCCTCGCTCGAGCGGTACATCAAGAGCTTGCGGCCGATCCTCTTCGAGAAGGCGTTGAAGGAGGGCAAGGGTGCCGAGAGCGTCGACGCCGAGTTGAAGAAGCGTGAGGAGTGGGCGGCCGACTTTACCAAGCAGGGAGGACTTGGGCGACTGCTGCAGGAGAGGCTGAAGGGTGCGTCGAGCTGAGGCGGTGGTGTGGGGTACTCTGAGGAGCTCACCACTTCGTTTTTGAACAGACGTGGACCGCTCTACGCCTAGCAACTGGCTCGACGATGCGTTCTGGCTCAAGAATGCTTACCACTCGTGGCGCGTGCCTTTGCCGATCAACAGCAACTGGTGGATTCTCATGGCGGACGATGCTGGCATTCCCGAGAGCGTGAGGTCCTCGTTCCCTGCAACTGGTGAGTCGTGAAGCCTCGTTGAACGAGCTCAGGATCTCTAACCACGTGTTGCGCTCAGGCGAGTACACCGAGTGGCAGATCAAGCGGTCGGCCAAGCTCGTCGAGCGTCTCGTCGAGTTCAAGCTCAAGCTGGACCGGTGCGCTTCCTCTCCCGTGTCAACGCACTCTTGCTTACGCCCTTTCGTTCCACAGCCAGGACATCCTTCCCGATTCTTCACGCGCAGGTCCGTTCTGCATGCACCAGTACACTCGGTACGAACCCTCCTGACCTTCATTCCTCCCTTCCTCCCGCTGACCAGGCCGTGCGTCTCGCTTTTGGTTTGCCAACAGAGTCTTCGGCGTCACCCGTACCCCCCAAATCCCCGTCGACACGCTCGTCCACTCTCCCCATCCCCACCCCGCATCTCACATTATCGTCATCGCGAACGACCACTTCTACAAGCTCGACGTCCTCTCATCCTCTACCGCCCTTGATCTTTCCACTCTCGAGGCCAAGATCTGGGCCATCGCAGAGGACGCCAAGTCACTCCCCACCGGAGAAGGCGTCGGCGCCTGCTCTGGCGACGCACGCGATTCCTGGACCGTCTCGCGCGAACACCTCCTCACTCTCGACCCTCTCAACCGCTCAACCATCACCGTCATCGAAGACTCTCTCTTCGTCCTCTCCCTCGACGCCCACACGCTCAAATCCGAGTCCTACGCCTCTTCCTCCCCCGCGACACAGACTCCCGACCTCGACGCGCACATCCTCAACTCTTCTTCCTCGGCTGGAACGGGAAGGAACCGCTGGTGGGACAAGGCGGTCAGCATCCACGTCGAGAGCAACGGTCGCGCCGGGATGGTCGGCGAGCACTCGCCGTGCGACGCTTTGATCCCGAGTATCGTCGCGGATTACGTTCTCGCGGAGGGCGTTGGGCCTGCGAGCTCGAGTATGCGCGGGGCGGAGAGGGAGGTTGAGCGGCTGGGGTGGGTGTTGGATGCGAAGGCCAAGGAGAACGTCGTCAAGGCCCAGGAGACGGTCGCGGCGTTGGCGGCGGATAGCGAAGGAAAGATGCTCTGGTACGACGAGTACGGCGTCGAGTGGATCAAAAAAGTCGGTACGTTCCTCTTCCGCTTCATTTCGAGAAGATCTTGCGCTGATCGTACTCGCTCGCAGGCAAGCACTCTCCCGACGCGTACCTCCAGATGGCTCTCCAACTCGCTTACCACAAGACGCACAACGTCTCGGTCGCGACCTACGAGACGGCTTCGACGCGCCTCTTCCTCCACGGCCGAACGGATGTCATTCGCACGCTGAGCGAGGATAGCTGGCGCTGGGTTCAGGCGATGCGCGACGGCAAGAAGCATTCCGTGCGTCCCTCGTCTAATCATGCTTTTATCTCGCACTAACCAGCTCCTTTACAGCCTACGAAACTCTACGAGCTCCTCACGGCCGCCACGAAAGCGCACAACAGCTTTACGCGCGATTCCTCGACAGGCAAGGGCTGCGACCGTCATTTCATGGGCCTCCGCCTCCGTATGCGGGAAGGAGAATCGCACCCCATCTTTGAGGACGAACTCTTTGGCGAGAGCCAGGCTTGGATTCTGAGTACGAGTGGGCTGAGTGCGGGAGATCGGTTCTACGGGACTGGTAAGTCTCGTTTTCCCCCGAAGGGTCGACGATGAGAGCTGATGGGATTGTGCGCAGGATTCGGAACTGTCTGGCCCGAGGGATACGGTATCAACTGTGCGCTTCCTTCCTCTCTCGTGCTCGTTCTCCCGCTGATGATTGGTACCAGACCTCGCGGGGAACAAGATCATCAAGTTCGGAATCGAGTCGAAGCGCTCGTGCGCTGAGACGTCGACGGTCACGTTCAGGAACAACCTTATCGAGGCGATGCGCGAGATGAGGGAGGTTTGTGAGAAGGGACAGGTCGAGGGGACGCCCAAGCTGTAGGGAGCGAGCGAAGGATAATGAAGTTGCTTTACGTTACCGAATGGGCGATGTGCGAGAGAGGCAGCGTCGGCAGTGCGCGCCGCTGCAGTCGATTCTTCGGCCCCTGCGCGTCTTTCGAACGAGCTCAGCTCATCCTGAGCTGGGCTCTCGAGCGACTAGATAAGCAGCACAACAATGAACTCATTATGTTCTAACGAAAGCTCGAGCTCGCTACGCGCCCCTCCCCCTTCCCCTTGCACGGGCTCCCCATCCAGGCGGAGGGCCTCCCCTACCGCCGCGCCCACCGCGAGGAGGATGCATCGACGATGGACCTCTCGGAACTCCTGTACAACAGTGAAAGTGAGTATGAGTGGGAATGAGAGACGATTGAAATCACGCACCTTCGTACCGCCCTCGTCCAGCCCCCTGCGAGGGGGTTCCAGCGGGCTCGAATCGACCGCGAGGAGTTGGGTAACCCCTGAACCCAGGCGTGGGATTTGCGCTTGGCGGAGGCCACGAAGCTCGGTTCGGAGTGGCGGCGGCCGGCAATCCTGCGACGGGTGGACCAGGAGTTGCCGTCGTCGCCGACGCCGACTGGAATCCTCGCGGACCGACAGGCAGCGACGGCGAGAACACCGAGCCGCCAGGTGAGCCAAGATTTGGGGAGCGAAAGTCGTTGGGTGGCGGGACTGGAGCTGGACCGAGGTACGGAGAGCGAGGATGTGCTCCTCCCAGCTCTGGCGAAGGTCGCGCGGGGACGAAGCCGTGAGGTCGGGCTGGGGCTGGAGGAGGAGGGGGCCTTCCGAAGCCTGCGCGCGCTGCTCCTGATCCTGCTCCGGGCGAGACGGGCATGCCGCGAGGTGCGGTAGGGACGTCGTAAAGGGGGTCGTAAGGTCGGACTGGGGGGGAGGGACGAGGTGCCGAGGGTGGAAGAGGAGCGCTGTAGGACGAGGGAGTGGGTTGGAGTGCCGGTGGACCTCCTGCATGCATCGGAGGAGAGTAGGCGGCGTTGGGGAGGGGTCGCTCGTACTTGGTGGAGGAGTACGAGGATCCCTTGTAGACGGCAGGCTGGCGTCCGTACTCCCTTGCCGAAGGAGGTCCGGCATCGAGTCCAAGGCCGTTCGAGGGTCCTCGGTTCGACGCGTCGGATGCTGGCTCGAAGGTGGGGGAGCGAAGAGAAAGAGCTGGGGCGAGGTGAGGGGAGGTTTGAAGGGGATCTGCTGGCCGAGCGACTGGACGTGTGTACGAGAGGGGTCCCGAAGGCGGAGGTCGACCACTTGGGGCGCTCGACTCGCGCGCAAAGTAGTCGCCGATGCTCTTGAGGACGTCCTCGGTCGAGTTTAAGGATCGGAGGTTGAGCTGCAGGATACGGATACGGCCTTGGTGCATCGACGACAGCCGCAGCGCGAGGAGGGGAGAGTGGAGTGGGCGCGAGAGGTGGAGGAGGAGGGGGAGGTGGCGGCGAGGCGGCTTTGACAACCTTGAGCGCGTCATCGACGACGGGCGGAGTCTCCTCCTCGGGAGGCGGGGGTGGAGGAGGAGGAGGAGCCGCTGCTTCGACTGGCTTTGCAGCTTGTCGCTGGCGATAGGCGGCGAGTGAGAGGCGAGCGCGAGGTGGCGGTTTGGGAGCTTCGGGCTCGGGAGGAGGGGGAGTGGGCTCCTTTACTTCAACGACGGGGGTAGGGGGTTCGAGGATGGGGGGAGCAGCAGGTTCTGCGACAGAAAATAAGCGACTGAGCTGAGAAGCGATTGGAGCTAACGCACCTGGCACCACCTCTCCCATAACGATATCGCCGCTCGTCTTGCGCTCTTCGCCAGCTTCCGGCCTGCGTGCGATCTCGAGGAGACCGGCGGTGCGCACAGGGGGAGAGCCGCCTGGAGTCGACATGGTGGAGGTCGCAGGGGAGTCGAAGAGGCCGAGGACGGATCCAAGTCGAGGAGTAGCCGCCGGAACGCTCTTTGGAGAGGGCGAGCGCGACTGGCTCGGCTGGTCGCTAGACGAAGGGTTGCGGATCTTGGGAGACTTGCTCGACGACGGCAGGGTCGATCCTCGAGGTCGCTGAACGCTCCCCTTGACCGGTCGTTCCAGCTCCGAATCGTTCTTCTTCTTCTTCTTCGTCCGCTCCCGCTCGCTGTCCTTGTCAACCTCCGACTCGTCGCGCGAGACTCCCTTGCCCTTGTTGCCGACGTCGGCCTTCTTCTTCGGCCGCTCCTTCTCCGCCTCGAGACTCCGAATCTTCTTCCTCGCCGGTCCAATCTCCTTGGCGTTCCTCTTCGCTCCGCTGACGAGGCGACGACGAGGTGGTGGTCGAACGATCTCCTCCTCGTCGGAAAGATGCGAGAGCGGCTCGGTGAGGTCGGAATCGTCCGAGTCGACGTCGTCGACTTTCGGAGGCGGAGGTCGACGCTGCTTGCTCGAGAAGGACTTGACGACGGGCTTGTAGGTCGAAGCTTTGGGTACGGAAGTCGGTTCCAGCTCCATCGCGTCGAGGTTGACGGGAGTCGAGAGCGCCTTTGAGACGACGACGGCGACTGGGGGCGCGAGTTCGACCTCTTTGGCGACTTCGGGCGCAGGCTTGACGTCCTCCATCGGCTCATCCTCGTCGTCCATCTCCTCATCCTCGTCCTCCCCATCCTCAGCGACCGGCTCGACCTCCTTCGCGATCCACCCCCTCTCAATCCCCACCAACGGCCCAACATCCGGCTTCTTGATCTTCCTCGCCTTCCCCCTCGCTCCTCCCTCCTCCTTCCCACTCCCCAACGCGTTCATCAAGATCGTCGCAAACGGCTCCCTCTTCGCCGCCGCCGCCTTCGTCAACGGCGCCGTCGCTCCCGCCGCTCTGCACATCCAAAAGAGTGCGCAATCGCGCTTCTTGTCGCACGCGCAATCGGTCGTCCCGAGGAGCGTGTTCGTCACGGCGGCCATCTTGCGCGAGAGAGGTTCGAGGTCGAGAGAGGCGAGTGAGGAGGGAAGGGGAGGGGCGTTCATGAGCGAAGGTAGAGCGTGGATGACATGCTGGTCGTCCCAATCCCACGGGAGTACAATCTCCTCCCTCCTCCCAATATCCGCCGTCGCAAAGATCGCAAACGCCAATTCCGCTCCAACCTCTCTTCCCCGCACTTGATCCATCCACGGCGTCCCTCCGCGCGACTCTCCTTCGCTCTTCGCCACCCTGACGACCCGCACTACGGCGTTCGGGTGACAACCGCTCCTCGCGAACCGGACTTCGTTCCCAAACATGCGCGAGTCGATCGCGAGGCTCCAAGGTTGAGGGAGGACGCGAACGCCCTGCTTCGGGACGCCGAACATAGGGTACTGGTTGAGAGGGTCGAGGCGGTACGAGTCGAGGGAGATGATCTTGCCGCGTACGGACGAGATGAAGGTCCCCGCCGGGATCGGGTTGACGGCAAAGAGGGCATGAACGGTTGGGCGGGGGTAGGGGCAGGTGGGAGCTTGGTTCGAGGTGGGGACGTAGGTCGCTGCGACGGGAGCGACGAGCTGAAAGGAGGTAGTGGCGAGGGGTTTGACGGCTGTCGGAGCTGGCGCAGGGAGGACGTCGAGGTCGATGGGCACGGGGTCGAAGAGGGTAGGAAGAAGGGCGTCCTTGGTCGTTCGTCCTCGCGCACTTCCGGCGCCCCAAAGCTCCTTGGCCTCGCTCGGCTCCTCCTCCCTCATCTCGCTCAAGACCTTCTCCAGCCTTTCGACGAGTCGTCGCTCCGGCCAGAGGTTCTTCTCGACGGGCGTGAACTCGTACTGCCACGTCTCATACCGCTCGTCGACGCCATCGTCCTCGTCCGATACTGGTGCCGTGTTGTTGCCCCTCAGCATTCCGAGCGACGACAATCGCGGCTGGACGACGGGCTCGGGAGCGACTTCGACGACAGGAGCAGCGACAGGAGTGACCGCAGCTCCTCCTCGACCTCGCGCTCCGGTCCCAGGCTGCTTGCCGACCCTCCTCCGCCTCCCAATCGCGTCCCTGAGGACCGTCCCCGCAGTGAGCGGCTCGACCGTAACGGCCGGTGGACCAGCAGGAACCACCGCGGGAGTCTCCTCGCCGATACTCCTCCTCGGCTTGGCCGTTCCTCCGCTCGAGACTCTCCGCATCCCTTCTCCTCTCGTCTCGTTCTCCGTCCTCCTCCTTTGACCCTCCTCCGCTCTCCTCCTGTCGACCCCGCGTTCGCGCGCCGCGCCAGGATCGCACAACTCGCAAAGGTACTCTTCCGGCACGGCTTCAGGGCGAATCGAGACGCAGTTGGCATGCTGCCAGACGTTGCAGCTATCGCATTGGATCGTGAAGCCGTCGTCCGAGGTGTAGGAGCAGACGCAGCGAATGATACCGGCATCTTCGGGGACTTGGTACGAGGGTGGTTGGAGGGGGAGGGAGACGAAGGCGGGGAGGGGAGAGGGGAGAGGGGGGAGGGAGGAGGGGAGGAAGGAGATGAGAGGCGCGGCGGTTGGGACGGCGGTGAAGGGTAGGAGAGGGAGGGGCGGGAGAGTCGAGGGAAGGAATGAGGGCGGGGAATGGGTAGAGGTGGCGGCTTCGTCACGAGGGTGCTTGGAGGAGGAGCGAGGGCTAGGAGGACCTTCGTCCTCGGTCTTGTCGCCGTCGTCCGTCGCCTCCTCTGGTGCTGGGCTCTGCGGTGGAAACGACAATGGAGGTGCTTCGTGCAAGAACAGCAGTGCGCTCGCCTCGAGCACCCGCGCCTCCTCCAGCTCCTCCTCCACCACGAGCTCCGCCTGCATCGCCTGCATCTCCCCCTCTTCCAGCAGCGGCTCTTCGACCCGCTCGACGTCTACATCCATCGAAACGTGTCCTTGCCCTTCATCTTCGGCAGCAAGAGCGAGTGGCGATTGGACGAGGGGAGACTGGAGGAGGGCGGCAGAGGAGAGGAGGTCGAGGGCTGATGACATCTACAGTGATGGCGGTAGGAGGGAGGGCCGCGTTCTGTAAATGGGATCGTGTTAGCACTGTCCCTCGAGTGCTCCGTACGCTGTGCCTCCCGAGTCGTCAGGGAGGCAGGAATCCAAACAAGCCACCAGCCGTCCCATCACTCCAGGCTGGCTCGCCCCTCCTAGCTCTCCATCCCTGTCCAGTACTCACCCTCTTGTTCTCCCCCTTGCTGAGCCGAGAGAAGTTGCGATTGTGACTGAGACCGAGAGGGGGAGAGGGTGTTTGTCTGCAGGAGAGGCGTTTCGAGTCAGTCACGTCGGAGCGGGGTCGAGGCCTTTCGGGAGTGGAGTGGCTTTGACTGCTTACAGAGGAGTGTGTGCGCCTGCTGGACTGAGCGAGTTGGAGGGAGTGAGAGGAGGGAGCCCAACCGCTGCTTGAGCGAAGGCGAAGCTGTTTGCTCGCCGCCTCGCTTCTTCCTACCACTCACTTCGAGAAGGACAGCCAACTCGACTATCGCCAGCTGCTATCAAGCGATCACCCCTGCCCCTTCTTCGCCGCCTCCAACGACCTCGCTCGACGCCTCCCGCCTCCCCTCTCTCAACCTCCGCTCTCGCGTCCAGCAAGACCCTTCTCCAGCTCCCCAAGCCCACACGAGGACTCGCTTAATCTGAGCACCGATTGGGAAACCTTGGAACCTCACCAGCCCGCACGACTGCCAGAGCGGGACGAGGGAAGGAACGGCCTGCTCGCAGTTCAAGGGTGTGGGAGGGCTAGCCGGGTCGCGCGGGCTGAGTCTACTTGTTGACTGGGGAGAACGAGGAGGGGAAAAGCTGCTGGGCTGCGGCAGGTGTGGAGGGAGGGCGTGCGTGAGGGTCTCAGGCTCGCTCCGTTCGTGCGAGCGAGGGTCTAGGGAGGGCAAGCTGACGGCCCGCCAGTTCTGTGAAGTTCTGCGCACGGAATCGCTCCTACGTCCACTCTCGCGATGGAGCTGCCAGCCTGAACACACTGCTTTTCGGTGGCTGATCAGCTCGAAGGCTGAAGCAAGACGGAAGGGGCAGCTGTGCTGGTGGGTCCTTCCTTGCTGTGAGAAATTACGCTGCTGACTAACGGTACAAACTTACAGGCATCTGCTTCGTTACTCGGTGCCAGACTGACGGACGGACGGACGGGCTAGCTGTGCAATTGGGGGCGTGGTTGTGCGGGATGTGCGAGGGTGGAGAGGCGTCGTGAAGCTTCACTTGGAGTTGGAGCCTTCACTTCAATTGCTGTCTGCTGCTATGAAGGACTGAAAGTGTTCGCAGTCGTGAGCAAGCAGTCAAGAGGGCTGCGACGTCGGAAAGCAGCCTGAGCCGATTGCACCCCTCCTTCTCCTGCGCCGTTGCTCGTGCACCCACTCGATTCAAATGGAATCCCCTTCGATCCTTCTCAGAGCGCACAGGGCTCGCCGTGTACCGAAGAGCGAAGGTCGACGGGATCCGGACCACGAGCGCGACTGCGAAACAAGAGAAGTCCGCGGAGGAGCAGCCTCCTCGACTCGAGTTCAGGCGAGAGCCTCGCTTCCTCCTCCCTCCCAGCCACCGCACCTCCTCCACTCTCCCATCCATCCCTGCTCCCTTCTAACGGGCCAATCACTCTTCGCCAAACTCGACTGCTCTCGGCTACAACGCTCCCGGCCCAACTTCAGCCTTCTCTCTCCCTTACCGCCAGCAACAGCACCATGTCACAATTTTACACCGTCGAAGAGGTTGCGAAGCACAGCAGTGCGTAGTCCCCCTCTTCCTCCACCGAGGCGAGCAACAGCTAACGCCCTCCTTCCAGCCGCCGAGAGTCCCTGGATCATGTCCGTCCTCCTCCCGCTCCCAGCAGCACACTCGCTAACCTGTCTCTACCACCAGTATCGAGGGAGGAGTCTACGATATGAGTGAATTCCTCGACGAGCACCCCGGTCAGCTCTAACACGCGCCATTCCTCTCCGCTAAAGCTGACGACTCTCCCTAACAGGCGGAAAGAAGATCCTCCTCAAGTACGCTTTCCTCTCCCCCGCCGCGAACGCGAGCTGACGAACTCATGCAGCTCTTGCGGCAAGGACTCTACCGACAAGTTCTGGAGTACGTCCTTCCCCCTCCCCCGTCCACGGCATAGCTAACGCGTTCGACGCGCGCAGAGTTCCACAGCAAGAAGGTCCTCACCAAGACGGCCAAGCCCTACCTCATCGGACAGGGTGCGTTCTCTCACGCGGGCTTGAGAGGGAGGGGAGCTGATTCGGCGGTGGTGCAGTTGCTGGGACGGCGAAGCTCTAGAGGGAGGTTTACGCAGGCTGTACGGGTTCGGAATACATGCTGCCAATTTACGGGGTCGTGTTCGGGTGCTGGTGCGTTCGTGTGAGGAGGAGTACGGGAGGGGGCCCCGGGTTTGACGGGGGGGCTTCTGCGTGAGGCGGGTTGCGGGAGAGGATCGCTCTGCGTGTTGCGGGAGAGGCAGAGGAGAGAGAGCAGCTCGTTCTGGAGGAGGAGCAGCGGTGACCGGGTTCGAGGGAGAGCAGGAGTGCGTGCTGAGAGGGAGCGGGTGCGAGAGCAGCTGCTGAGCCGCACTCCGTCCTTCAGACCCCGCACGAACGAGCAGAAAAGGCTGGCCCACATCCATCTTGTCCACCAGCTCTCGACGCACGAACGCTCCGCGCGCCGCTCCTCCCACCGTCGTAGCTCCCAGCACCGTCATCCCGCGCAAGACGTCTCCAAACCGCTCCGACGTTCGCGTTGACCGTGTGTTTTAGGATTGCGAATGTGGATGGGACGGGGTATCAACAGAATGGGTATGTGTATGCAGGAGTCCGTGGGTTGGAGGGGAGGCGAGGCGAGGTGACGAGGGAATGTGCCGGGGTGGGAGGTGCCGGGGTGGGATGGGAAGACGTCGTCCGCTGAGTGCGCCCTCAGCGTAGCAGCTAGGCTTCCGCACTGCTAAGCACCTACACTCCAGCCTAATCAGCTCCCTCCCACCCCCTCCCTCGCGCACAACTCACCTCAATGGACCTCCACGTCCTCCTCCTCACTCTCCTCCTCCCTCTCCCCCCTCTCCCGCGCCTCCTTATCCCGCTTCTCATTCACCTCGATGTACTGGTAGAAGACGATGAGGATGACGGCGAGGACGCCGAGAGAGTTGGACAGGGCCGAGAGGAAGATGTCGCTGATGATGGCCACTGCGACAGAGTTAGTGGGAGCTAAGGAGGGGCAGGGGGGCACGTACTGCTTGGAACTGGCTGGGAAGGTGGCCGAGGTGGAGTGAGTGGAGGAGGGCAAGCAGCGACGACGAAGCTCGCGCCGACTGCTTGACTCTCTCCCAGTCACTCCTTGACAGCCCTCCACCTCTCCCCGTCACCCGCCCCGCAGGATAGGACAGGATAATTAGGTGAGTGCCCAGGCGACGCATTGGTCTTAGCAGTCCCGGCTCACTCGTCCTTCGCCCACAGAAACGCCCGTTCTTCTCCTCGCCAACACGCAACACCACCGTCAACTTCTGCTTGTCCCCTCCTCAGACACGACCAGCGCCTCCCTCACTTGAGTGACTCCTTCTCCATCTCTTCAAGTTCGTCGGCGAGAGCCTCGCAGTGGACGTTTTCTCGGCGGGTGGGAGGGCCAGAGCGCTGTTCTGCGCACCGGGCGCCCGTTTAAGCATGAGTCGCTCTCGTGGAAAAGCTTAACTCCCCGACAAAGGCTCTTGCGATGTGCGTCAGTTCTCTGTGCTCTGCGGGCCTGCTGCTTCCTGTTCGGCCACCGCGAGCGAGCCATCGGACGGGGCACTGCTCTCAGCAACACAGCTCCCATCTCGCGTTCCACTGTGCGCGCCTTAGCTCGGGGGTCTTCCAGACCTCAGCTTTCGTGGAAATCCTCGAGCGGTGCAGGCGGAACGCCTTCTCAAGCCGATCAAGGAGTGAGGTCGTCTTCGCTCCACCTTCTCGCAGCGTGATACGCCTCCGCTTTTTTTGTTCGTGCTCGATTTAAGTGGCTTGCCTTTCCAGGCCCGCTTTTCCAAGCTTGCGACCTTCTCGCACCCTTGTTGCGGCCGTCTCTGCTTTGGTCGCGTCCTTTGTTCGACCTTCTCTCGTGGGCGGTGCCACCCCGTCTCCGGCGTTGAAAAGAGCTCTCTCTTTCCGTTTCCTTTATCCTCGCACAACATGTGTCTCAAGACTCGCACGCAGTAGACGTTTAAAGGATGCCCTATCGACTGCCCGACGCGGATCAGCGACCTCACTCCGCACTGGCGTGTTCAAATGTGCGCCGACTACATCTGCAGGCTGCAGCGTTACCAATCTCAGTACACCGTCTACATGCGCGACTACCGTCGAGGAGAGCCCCCTCGGGAGCCATTTTGTCCCGGACCCTTGGAGGAGGTCACCCTTCATGATACGACAACGGGAAACTGTGGATCTCACAGTGGTACGTCCTTTCTACTTGGTTCAATGCCGCAAGCTGGTCCTGACCCAGGTACCTAGTTCCTGCGCCGTTGGATTACGCACGATTGCGTGCGGAATATTCAAGGCCTGAGACCGTCGTGGAGGAGGACGAGGATTGACGGACCAACCCGTCCACAGCTGGCAGTCTGCGGAGCGAGAGTACGGAAGATCGGAGGGCGCGTGAAGAGGAAGAACGCCTCGTCCGGCGCTGAGGGCAAGCCGCTCGAGACCGACTCTCACGACGAGGGGGCGCGAGTACGAGTGGGCGTTAACGTCGATCAAATCACACGTCGGTGAGTGCGTTTACACTGCGGCTTGCTTTGTCGATTCTGATCTCGCGAGGATTCCAGGAAATCACAGAGAGGATCGGAGAGGAGGCGTATTTTTTTCTTTCAAGGAGAGCTGGAAGGGATTGTCGATTTGTTATGCAAGAGGATTGTGAAGCCATATGCTTTGTCGAGAGCTGTGAATTCATATTAAGAAAGACACTCGCGAACAAAGGAGTTCTGCTAAACGCGCGCAGAAAGGAGGTTGGCGGCGCTTGAGCTCGCCTGAAGTTCAGTCGGAACCGCCTCTTTCTTCCCCCATCCTCCCACCAACACGATGCCTGCTCGCTGGCCCGTCGAAAGCAACGCCCTTCTTAGCCTCGACTGGGTGCGGAATCTCCCCACTCGCAGGAGCAAACCTCACGAACTGACGGCCTCTCTAGGACGAACCGAATTTGGGCGTCATCCTCACAGGTCCGACGCCCTTCTACGGACTCATTGGCTACGGCCACGACACTAAGACCTACCGCGTCTCGCAGGGAGTGTCGGAGAAGCGTCCGGATCCTCGTCAACCCCGCGCCCAAGCCCTCTGCGAAGTTGAAGCTGCGATCTACGAGCGATTGGGGGAGCACCCGCACATGACGCGGTACCTAGGACGGCTCGAGGACGGAGGGCTGCGACTCAAGTTCGTCTCTGGTGGGTCGACGAAGGAGCTGCTCGAGACCTACCCGGGGACCTCGCGTCCCCTCCGCCTCAAGTGGTGCCTCGAACTCGTCGAGGCCGTCGCCTACGGCCACTCGCGCGGGATCATCGTTGGCGACATCAAGGCGCTCAACACCCTCATCGATTACGACTCGCTCGACCTCAAGCTCTGCGACTTCGGCGGCTCAAGCCTCGACGGTTCTCCCCTCTTTGTCGGCGAGGCAACCTGCTGCCGCCTCCCTCGTCCTCCCTCCTCCATCGGCTCGATCCTCAGCGAAATCTTCGCGCTCGGCCACGCAATCTACACGATCCTTTTTGGCGCACATCCCCGCGAGCAGGGCATTTCGCCAATGCCGAGGCGGCGCTTGCGAAGGCGGACGCCTGGGAGGATGAGACGCAGCGCCAGTACGCGGCAGGGATCTTTCCTTCGCTCGAGCACTGCACTCCCGTCGCTCTCGCGAACGTGATCCAAGGCTGCTGGGAGCAGAAGTTCTCCCGCGCGTCGGACGTCTCAGAGGCTTTGGAGGAGGCACTTCGGGGCGAGAGGATTTACGGACAAGGTGACAATCGGTTGGCAGCTCTGGGACCTCGCTCCGAATTGCTGCACATTATCAGACCCCCACATATTCGGTACGAGGGGTGGACGGAGCATTTTTTCGAGGGGCTAGTTGGGCGCGAGAGGGAGGAAGTGGAGCTCAAAGCGATTGTGAGTCGTTTTCTTCCCCATCCTCGAGTCCGGATCTCGCTAACTAGAACTGCAGTTGGCCAACGGAGCGCTGGAGGTTTGCAATAGCGTTCCTGAGAGTCTCGGTGTGCGTGTGCGTACCTTCAGCTGCTCTCGCTTCCGAACGTACTGACGACGCGGAGGTAGAATGCGAGCTGCGACGTCGTGGAGCAAGGTGATGGGACGCGGGCGGTTGCGATTGCGGAGCGAGAGCGGTAGCAGTGTAATTGAGAAGGAGCTGTGACTGCGAGACAATCCCCGGAGCTGCTGCTTTTCCACGCCTGCTTCTTGCAAACCGCTATGCAAGCTCGTGTCGAACTGAGCGCGAGCACTTGTCACTCGACAGAGGGCCGAATCGCTATTCTTTTCTCCTTACTTCCTCTCCCTCTGCGAAACTGATGCACTGAACTAACTTCTTACACACGACTGGACCATCACCCCGAAGCCCCCTCCTGCGCAGCCCTTTCCTTCTCCCTGTCCACCTTCTTCTTCGTCTGCGACATCTCCCTCGAAAGCTGGTTCGTCGTCATTAGGTCGTCGGGCCACAACGCCGCAAGCTGCAGCAGCGAAGCGAGGTCAGTAGAGCGTTCGAGTGGCGACGACGATGGGAAGAGCGCACCTTGGCGTAAAGCGCCTTCTTGGCCGCGAGGATAGAATAGGGCTTCTCCTTCGCAGGTCCCTCCTTCTCGGTCGACTTCTCCAGCGTCCTGAAGTTAAGAGGCGTAAGCACCGTCGCGCCGCTCGCGTCGCAAAGCGGGCGGAAGAACGGGACTCACTGCTTCTCAATGATGAGGTCGGACTTCTTCTCCTCGATCGTGTAGACTTCGAGGACGGCGAGCTTCATCGCTTCGGACAAGCGGAACTTCCATTTTGGCTCCGGCACTGCGCACGACGCCGTTCAGCTCACAACTCCCGTCGTCACCACGCAGAAACGCACCTTCATGCTCCTCAGGCTTCGCCTCCCCACCTCCCGGCGACTTCGCCGTCGCATCTCCCGCCCCCTGTTCCGGTGTACCCCCCTCATTATCCTGCCTCATACTCTCCTCCATCATCCTCTTCCTCTTTTCTCCCGCCTCCTGATCCTTCCCCTTCTGCTCCTCCTCCCACTCCTTCTTCGCCTCCTCGTGCTCGGCCAACTGCCCCGGAAGAGACTCGGCGATGCCCGTGCGAATCGTATCGAGGTGGTCCTCCTGCTCCTCGTTGAAGAGCTCCATACGGCGGGCGAAGATCTCGCGCTTGACAAGCTTCTTGAGCGTGAAGAGGTTGTAGGGGAGGAGCTTGGGGAGCGCGGCGAAGAAGTCGTCGTCGTACTCGTTGAGCTCGATCGCGAGCATGGCGACGTCGGCGAGGAGGGGACGAAGGCGGGGAGGGAACTTGCTCTTGACTTGAAAGCTCTCTGCAAGGTCGACAGTCGTCAGCGGGCGAAAGGCGGTTGGAGTGAACAGACGCACCCTTGGCGATCTCGACCTTGAGCTTGTCAAACTCTGACTGCAACGCATCCGAGACTGCTCCCTACACCGAAGCGCGTCAGCTTAGCTCGCCTCGCACCAGGGACGAAGAAACCCACCCCAATCTTCTTCTTCTTCTTCGGCGGACTCATCAACGGCGCCTGAGCTCCCGCACCAAACGCCGGGACGCTCGAGACACTCGGAATATCGTCGTCGTCTTCGATGACAATCACGGAGGGCTGTTTGATGGCGTCCTTCTTCGACGCAGGCTTCGCTTTGGCACCCGCGGCGGTTGAGGTGGAAGTCGAGGCCACGGCTGAGCCCTCGGGAAGCTTGTTGGATCGACGGCGTGCGGGGATGAGCTTTCCGTCTTTGTCGTACTGTTCGGGAGCGGGGTTAGCGAGATCGTGCGAAACGCGGAGAGCAAACGCACCTTAGGCTTGTTCTTCGATCCGAGAGTGCGACCGCGAGATTTTCTGCAGAGCGATACGTGAGCGACCGAAGGGTGCGAGCAAGCTGAGCGAAAACCTACGCGTCGCCGATGAGCTCGAGAAGACCAGTGCAGACGAAGAAGCCGTCGCGCTTGGGACGGTGATACCATTGGGGCTGCGGCAGAGCATTAGCTACGAGCTCCTCGGCGAAGTTCCTGCCTTCTCACCTCGTAAAGCGCGATCTCGGAATCGTCGACGAAAGGATCCTCGACGTCGTAGCCTCCCAGGCGTCCCAGAATCGCTGCTGGTGCTCGCTTCCTCTTCTGCGAAGCGAATACGATCTCGTCAGCTCTCGTTCGGCCCATCACGCTCTGTGAAAGCTCACCGTAGGCACGGCAGGTGCTGCCTTGTCCCCACCCTCGACTCCCTCCATCTTGTCGTCCTTCTCCTTCTCCTTTCCCTTCCCCTTTTTCTTCGTCCCCCCCTCGCTCTCACTCCCACTGTCACTTCCGCTCCCACTCCCCTCCTTGTCCTTCTCGCTCTCTTCGACTCCGTAGCCGGCCTCGCGCGCCATCTCCGCGACGCTGTACTCGGGGACCTCCGTCACCGTCGCCACGGGGGGAAGTGTGAGAGCGAGTCGGATAGTGCGTGGGGGAGGAGCTGGCTTGGGAGGCGGAGAAGGAGAGGGGGAGCGTTGGCGGGCACGTGGGGCGGGGACTGGGGCTGGGGCAGGAGCTGGAGCTGGAGCGTCGGTCTTGGTGGAGGGGAAGCCGGGTGCGGGGGTGGGAGGGACGGAGCTGAGGGGGCTGCCTTCTGGGGGATGGGGAGAGGCGAGGTGGCCGTTGGAGGGGCTGGCGTTGGGGGCGAGGGTAGAGGAGCCTGAGACGTCCTGCATAATCGCGTCGCCGTGGTCGTCCTTCGCCGGTCCATCGGAGGCAGGGACATTGGAAGCATCCAAGCTCGGATTAGCCTCTCCAGTCTCCTTCGATACCTCTACCTCACTCGTCGCGCTCTGCTGAGGAGGAGGAGGACTCGTCGCGCTCCCACTCGCCGTCGCGTTCCCGTTCGCCGCGCGCTTCCCCTGCGAAGCCTCGTCGTCCGAGTCATCAATCACGACGACCGGAACGTTCTCCTCGCGTCGCGGTGTGCCATACAGGCTCGGCGTCCGCCTCTGGCTTCTGATGGGAGGCGCGATGACCGCGCTCACGGGCGCGGGAGCTGGAGCTGGAGGGGGGCCAACTTCGAGTCGCCGTTGTTCCTCGATAGCGCGTGCTTCGAGTCGGCCTAGTGGAGTGTTCTGGGCGCGAAGAGCGTCGGCGGCGGCGAAAGGGTCGCCATCAGGGTGAGTGCCGTTGGCGGAGGGAAGGACCATCTTGGGTACCCCGGTCGGGTTCGCGGTAGTCGCTGGGTGGTCTGGCAAGGCGCGGGCGTGTGTAGGATGAGTGTGTACACCGGAGGAGTGAGTTGGAGGCAGAGAGGCGAAGGAGCAAACACTCCGCGCCCTCGAGCGCCCTGGGCTCTTGTCTGCCCCCTTCCTCTCTTCAGCTTGCCAACGCTCAGAAATGGCTCCAAAGCGCAAACTCGTAGCACAGGTACGTTCAACTCCGCCTGGCTGTGTCCGTACCAGCTAACCCCAAGCTCCTCAGGCCTCCTCAAGCTCTTCCTCCTCCGCACCACCTCTTCTCCCTCCCAAACCCTCTCTCAAAACCCTCTTCGCCCTCTTCACCTCCACCCTCCCCCTCCTCGTCCTCTCCACCCCAACCCGCTCCCAGCTCTCCACCCTCCACACCTCCCTCTCCTCCCTCCGAAAAGGCGCCGCCTCCTGGAACGCGTCCTACTGCGCTCTCCCCTCCTGGGCGACCGACGTAGATGATCAAGGTGCTCAAGAAGCGAGATGCGCTTGGCATGAAGGATGCGAGGAAGGGTGCGAGGCGTTCCTTCGGCTGAGGGAGCTCGAGGGACTCTGTTGCGCTCTTCTCGCTGGGATGGAGGGAGCTACGACCAAGGGGAAGAAGGCGAAGCTGGACCTTGGCGCTGGGGGAGAGGAGCTTTTGGAAGAGGCGGAAGCGGCGGACGCGGACGTGCAGCTGTTCTGGGAGCAGCACCCATATGCGGATCGGCCGGAGGGACCTCAGGCGTACTTGGTCTTCTGGGGACAGATGTGTCGCCTGGTGCTGGACTGCAAGAAGGCTACGACGGCTTTGGCGCTCAAGATTATCGTTCACAAGCTCAGGGAAGACGTCCTCGAGTCGCTCGGGCAAAGCCTTACGATCCGTGGAGCTGAGGGCGCGTTGCTGGACGGGGAGAGGACGTACGGCGAGGCGGGGGTGTTGATCCTCGTCGTCGTGCGGACGTGCGTCGATATGGTGCGGAAACTGCGAGGAGCGGAGGAGCGCAAGAAGGGGCAGACGACGCTGCGAATGGCCGAGTACATCCTCGAGACGAAGGAGCTGGCGCCGAAGATCGACGAGGGAGTTTGGGAGTACGAGCCGGATCGAGAACTCCTCAAGGCGCAGATATCTTTGTTGCGAGTCGAGATGGAGCATGGCTTTGGGGTTGGCGCGAAGAAGTTTGAGCCGAGTCAGGCGGCAGTTGATGAGCGGGATAAAGGTGCGTTCTTCTCTTGCCTGGGAAGGAAGAGGCTAACGAGCGTTTTTGGCAGCACTGTTGGCGCTAAAGATTGCGAAGGAGGCGAAGGACGGAGCTGCGAGCGAGGTTGCGAAGGTGCGGAGTGAGCTGGGTCAGTCCGCGTTCTCCCTGGCCTTGTTCTCGCAGTTCCTAACTTCGCGCTGCTTCACAGGACCGGAAGATATCGCCGTCGTGGCGGAGGTCGAGGGAGGTAGCAAGGACAGTCCTGTCGTATCGGCGCAGACCTGAAATCAAAGACCGAGGAACCGCACGCCTCTCGCTCGTCCTCAATCACTGCTAACGGGCGTGCGTTCCAAGTCCGGTCTATGTACTCCAGCTCTTCTCTCATTCCTGCACATCAAAGCTGCTTCCTTCTCGACCCCTCAAAAGAATTCATCTTTTCAAAGGACCCGCGCCTGATCCCCGCTCGAGATCAGGAGGCACAAGGACCAATAGCCCTGCCAAATCTTGGAACTCGGAGGAAAGCAATCGCGGCAGCGAAAAGCGGCCGGAAGGTGGGCGTGACCAAGCAGGCCCAGGAGTGAGCCAGTGGGGAGCCGCCGGCCTTTCCAACGCCAGCAGTTAGTCACCAGGTCCCCTTCTCCCCCAACCATCATGTCGTCCACCGAAGCAACCTGGGAGTTCATAGCCGCCACGAAGAAGCAGCAGCAGACAGTCCTCGTCGAGGGATTCGGATGGCCGGCGCCGAATGTGGGGACGGACGTGAGGAACGTCGCCGCGTTGTCGCTTGAGGGAGTACTCTCGGAACGAGACTTAAAGATCACTGGGACGGAGATGGAGGTGCTGCTGGAGAAGCTTGCGAGCGGAGAGTGGTCGAGCGTAGACGTGACGGTGCGTTCGCGGAGGTCCAGCTCCCTCTTCCTCCCCCACTCACGTCGCTCCGCAGAGCGCTTTCTGCCACAGGGCACTCATTGCGCAGAAGCTCGTGAGTCCTACACCTTCGCGTGAACCCCTGAACCCCTGCTAACCCGCCTTCGAAAGACAAACTGCTTGACTGAGCTGTTCTTCGACCAAGCTCTCGTGAGCTCCTCCCGCCGCCGAGCTTCAAGTGCAACACTGACGCCAACTACAGGAGCGCGCCAAGGAGCTCGACGCGCACCTCGCTGCGACTGGGAAGACAGTCGGCGCTCTCCAGCACGTCCAATCCCTCCGCTCACTCGCTTCCGCTAACTCGTTTCCCCGCAGTGGACTCCCAATCTCTCTCAAAGATCAGATCGCCGTCAAGGGAGTTGACCTCTCGATGGGTTACACCGGATGGGTCGGACGTATCAGCGAGAAGAACGCAGTCCTAACCGACATCCTTCTCGCTCAAGGAGGTTCATCCTTCGCACCGCTTTGCGATCAGAGTCCAGGCTAACGTAGCTCGCAGCCGTCCTCTACTGCAAGACCAACATCCCGCAGTCCCTCATGCTCAGCGAGACCGTCAACAACGTCTTCGGAACGACGCTCAACCCGTTCAACCGCGACCTCACTTGCGGCGGCTCCTCGGGCGGAGAAGGAGCTCTCATTGGCTTCCGTGGAAGTCCTCTTGGAGTTGGTTCTGACGTCGGAGGCTCGATTCGGTGCGTGCGATGGCGGCTCGTTTTTCGCGCCGGTCCTGACCTGCTGCTTCGCAGGATCCCATCTGCTTTCCAGGGACTCTACGGCCTGCGACCTTCCTTCAACCGAGTCCCCTGTACGCCTTCGTTGCTCCAACTTCCTAATTGGGAGCTAAGAAGCTGCCACACAGACTCTGGCAGCGCCAACTCGATGTACGGGCAAGAAGCGATTCCCTCCGTCCTCGGCCCCATCTCCTCCTCCGTCAGCGCGCTCAAGATCTTCATCAAAGCCGTCTCCGACTCAAAGCCGTGGCTTTACGACCCTACTGCGCTTCGGCTTCCGTGGAACGAGGAGGCGTACCAGCTTGGCGAGCACGGAGGAGAGGGGGCGAAGCTCTGCTTTGCGTTCATGAAGGACGACGGGGTGTGCAAGCCTATGCCACCGTACCTCCGCGCGATTGAGAAGACGAAGAAGGCGCTCATCGCAGCGGGACATACGGGTACGTTCTACCCTCGCTTTTTCGCGTTAGACGTCGCTAACTCGACCTTCGCAGTCGTCGACTACACCTTCCCCGACCGCCGCCGAGGGAATGCAGCTCCTCGTACGTCCTCCCCTCGCTTTCTCGACCTCGCTAACTCTACGCAGCTCGACATTTTCACCGCGGACGGCGGCGTCGACATCGCCACTTCCTGCGCTCTCTCTGGCGAGCCCCAAACAGGCTGGATGATGCCCGTCCCCGGTCTAGCTCACCAGAGCACGTACGACTACTGGCAAATCTGTCTCGCGCGCACGAACTTCATCAAGAAGCAGCTTGAGGCGCTGCAGGCTACGGTGGCGATTTCGGGGACTGGACGACCGGTGGATGCGGTGATTTGTCCGCCTAGTCCTCATGCTTCGGAGAGATTGGGTCAAGCACAGTGAGTCCTCGCTCTTATTGCTTTCCTGTTAACGGAGACTGACGAGGAGCAGGTACCTCTATTACACCGGCTTCAGTAACCTCACCGACTACACGACCTCAGTCTTCCCCGTCACCGCCGTCGACCCCTCCGTGGACCTCAAGCTCCCCGCGCACGAGTTCCGTTCAGCGGCCGACAAGATGGTCTACGATCTCTGTGCGTTCCTTCCTGTCCGTCGGTGGGGATTCGAGCTGAGCGAGCACGCAGACGAACCGGAGGTGTACCGAGATGTTCCTATCTCGCTGCAGTGCGTTGGGCGCAAGAATGAGGAGGAGGCGGTGATTAGGTTCGTTTCGACGGGCTGTGTTGCGACGATGGCGCTCGCTGATGCTCGATGGTATTGTAGGATGACTGAGATTATCGCGGCCGCGCTCAAGGCGGCCGAGTGAAGAAGAGGAGGAGGATTTCGGCTCGACCACCTCTTCTTTGACAAAGGAATTTGCTGTAGTTGTAACTAGTTTATCGAGTGACTCTGTCTACCTTCCTGCTGGCCTCGTCGTTCGTTCGTTTTCGAGTAAAAAGACGCGAAAGGAGCGGGAGGAGTATGTAGGTTCACCCCCTCTCGCTCTCTCAGCTTGGCCCACTTGGGCTCACGCCAACACGCCCGACCCGCCTTCGACCTCCCGACCTCCAGCTCTTCCCTTGCCCCGCCCAGTCCCTCCGAACCTCCTGACGAATGTCCAAGGTGCGGCCCTCTACCCCTCCCGCTTCCGCCCAGCTAACCCTCCCTCACCCTCCCCTACCCCCTCTCAGGCCACCGTACGTGCCTCCCCCTCTCCCCACCTCCCTCCAGCAAGCCGCTAACTCGCCACACGCACGCAGTTCCTACGCGAATACAAGCTCGTCGTCGTTGGCGGCGGAGGAGTAGGCAAGAGCGCTCTGACGATCCAGTTCATCCAGAGCCATTTCGTGGACGAGTACGATCCTACGATCGGTGCGTCCTCTCCTTCCTCCTTCTTTTTCTTGCAGAGCTATTGGGTGGGCGCGCGGTGGGAGAGCGGTGGGAGGATGGGAGGGAGGCGGGTCGTGCATTGTTCGCGAGGGGGCCGTTTTGGGGTCTTTTGTTGTTGGCGAGTCGTGGGAATGGAGTCGAGAGCTACTATGGGCAGTTCAGCGGTGCAGGCATGGCGCATGGAGCTGAGGAGGTGCCGGAGGGAGAATCAGCGCTCAGGAGACGCAGCAGGAGGTGCAAACGCTAGTGGGACAGGCGCTAACGGCTCGTCTCTTTTGCGCGCAGAGGATAGCTACAGGAAGCAGTGCGTGATTGATGAGGAGGTTGCGTTGCTGGATGTGCTGGATACGGCGGGGCAGGAGGAGTACTCGTGAGTCTGCGGGGTGGATTGCGTGAGGTCGGCCGACTGCGCGTTGGCGGGAGGGGGTATGAGGACGCGCTGGGGAGGAGGAGGGGAGCTCACGTATTTGCGGCGGAGAGGAAGAGGTCTGGGAAACGGTCGGGCACGCGTCGGGGGGAGCAGAGGCCTGAGCTGTCCCTGTGTTGGAGCGGGAGGAATGGGAGGACCAGGAGCGGGAGCTGGAAGCAGTAGCTGACGACGGATTGGTTGTGCGTGCGCAGAGCGATGAGGGAGCAGTACATGAGGACTGGGGAGGGATTCCTGCTCGTGTACTCTATAACCTCGCGCAACTCGTTCGAGGAGATTGGTACCTTCCACCAGCAGATCTTGCGTGCGTGCCCGTTCTTTTCGTGACGGAGAGTGGAACTGACTAGCATGATAAAATAGGCGTGAAGGATAAGGACTACTTCCCCGTCATCGTCGTGGCGAACAAGTGCGATCTCGAGTACGAGCGTCAAGTTGGCGGACATGGTGCGTTCTCTCCTCTCTCGCTTGCAACGTCGTGATCACAGAGACTGATTGAACGACTACAGAGGGACGTGACCTCGCAAAGCACTTTGGCTGCCGCTTCATCGAGACTTCCGCCAAGCAGCGCCTGAACGTCGACGAGGCTTTCAGCAATCTCGTGCGCGAGATCCGGAGATACAACAAGGTCCGTTTGCGTCGTTTACGGTGCTGATCATGTTGCTAATCTATGTGAACGAACGCAGGAACAAGCAGCAGGCCGACCAGGAGCTCTGGGAACGACGCCGGGGCAGTTCCAGACGGACGAGCAACACAACAGCGGCTGCTGCACCGGGTGCACCATTCTCTAACGACTTTCCCGTCTTCCTTGACTCCCCACTCTCCATCTGTTCCTCATTCTCTCTTGCTGCAGTATACCCCTCCTTCTTTAACCCCACCTTCCCCCCCCCCCCCTCGCCGTTATCATCCCCTCACCTTGGCTCCACCTCTTTAACCCCTTCCCTACGATTCACCTGATTAGCTTGCCATGAATCTACACGCTCTGGTTGTTCAGATACTGCACTCTCGCTCTCGCTCATCGTCATGAGCCAAAATCCTGCTCTCTCACGCCGTCGCTGCCCAAAGGTCGAGGTCATCGATGGGCTCACAGCTCTCCCCCTCCCACCACCACAATGACTACAGGAACGTTCCCTCCCTCCCCCTTTGGGCAGCAACAGCGGCACAAGGAGAAAGGACTCCCAGCGTCGACTCGCCCGCCCTCTCCCGCCGTCTCAGGGACCTCGACGCCCCTCCCTCCGTCCCCAGGAACGAAACCTTCTCGACTCGCTATCCTCACTTCTGGTGGTGATTGCTCCGGCATGGTTAGTCCTCTTCCCTACTACCGGAGAAAGGGAGGAGCTGATCTTGATGGATGGGCAGAACGCGGCGGTTCGAGCGGTAGTCAAGATGGGTATCGCTCGGTGCGCCCTTCCCCCCTCCCTTTTTTCGCTAGCTAACGCAGCACAGAGGATGCGAGACGTACGTTATTCGAGAAGGGTGGGAAGGTCTCGTACGAGGGAACGACGCGGACCCTGTTGCGTCGACTGTACAGGCCGGAGCGCCGGCGAGTAGTACGCCTATCCCTGAGCGACGGAAGGGGGGTTTTGTGGCTACTTATGGGGAGGGAGAGCTGCTGAAAGAGGGAGAGGGGGAGCAGACGCTCAAGGGGAGGTATATCATTCGAGTGAGTGCGGTTTGAGGAGGGGGGAGGAGGGAGCTGATGCGGTTTGGATAGGTCGGGTGGGACGATGTTAGGGGGTTCTTGAGTGTTGGAGGAACGTTGATTGGGACGGCGAGGTGTGCGGCGTTTAGGGAGATGGAGGGGAGGAGGAAGGCGGTGCATAACCTCGTTAAGCATGGGATTGATGCGCTCGTGGTGTGCGGAGGAGATGGGAGTTTGACGGGAGCGGATAGGCTTAGGGCAGAGTGGCCGGAGCATATGGCGGCGTTGCTCGAGAGCGGTGAGTCGTTTTTGAGGCGTGGGAGGAGAGGAGCTGATGAGGCGTGCAGGCGATATCACCCAGGAGCAGTTCAACACGAGCCAGTACCTTAACATCGTTGGTCTCGTCGGGAGCATCGACAACGACATGGCAGGAACGGACATGACGATCGGTTCGTTCTCTCCCTCGCTCCCCTCTCTCCCAGGCTAACGAAAGCTCGCAGGCGCCACGACCGCTCTCCACCGTATCTGCGAAGCAGTCGACTCGATCTCCTCGACTGCCTCCTCTCACTCGCGCGCCTTTGTCGTCGAAGTCATGGGCCGCCACTGCGGTTGGCTCGCACTCATGGCTGCCATCGCAACCGGAGCCGACTACGTCTTCATCCCCGAGCGTCCGCCGACGCACGAGGACTGGCAGACGTCCATGTGCGATGTTCTTAGTCGTGTGCGTCCCCTCTCTCGCCTTTCTGGAGGAACGAGCTGATCTGTGAGGATAGCACCGCGACGAGGGCAAGAGGAAGACGATCGTTATTGTCGCCGAGGGAGCGTACGACTGCAACCTCAAGCATATCACGCCCGACGAGATCAAGGACGTCCTCACTGAGCGACTGGGACTCGATACGCGGGTTACGACCCTAGGACACACGCAACGAGGAGGCCGGCCCGCAGCTTTCGATCGAGTTTTGGTGCGTTATGCGATTTCATGCGCTCTTGCGAGATGGAACTGACTTGAGTGAGAGCGCAGGCGACGCTACAGGGTGCTGAGGCTGTCGAAGCGGTCCTTACGGCGAGTCCCGACAAGCCTTCGCCCGTCATTGGAATCAAGGAGAACAAGATCACTCGGCAACCGCTCATGGAAGCTGTCAAGCAGGTGCGTCGTCCCTTTCCTCCCTCTGCTCCAATGACTGATCTTCGTCTTTCGAATCCAAGACTCAAGCCGTCGCTGTCGCCATCGCCAACAGGGACTTTGACCTAGCAGTCTCCTTGCGCGACCCCGAGTTCGCCGACTGCCTTCACGCCTTCCGCGCTACGACGAGGCTCAACAAGACGTACCGCGTACCCGAGGCTCAGCGCATGCGCATCGGTATCATCCAGTGCGTTGTCCTTCTCGAATGAGGCGAGGTTCTCGTTGACGCCCCATTCTCCAGCACCGGAGCGCCCGCAGGAGGAATGAACGCCGCCACTCGTACCGCCGTTCGCTACTGCCTTTCCCACGGCCACACGCCCGTCGCCATGTACAACGGTTTCGTCGGCCTGCTCGAGGGGAACGTCGCCGAGCTCTCCTGGCTCCGCGTCGACCAATGGACTACGCGCGGTGGCTCGGAGCTAGGGACGAACCGCACGTTGCCCGATACGGACCTCGCGGGCGTCGCGGCCAAGTTGGCAGAATACAAGATCGACGGCTTGTTCATTATCGGCGGGTTTGAGGCGATGATCAGTCTCGATATCCTCGAGAAGGCGCGCGGCACGCACGACATCTTCAACATCCCTCTCGTTCACCTCCCTGCGACAATCTCGAACAACGTTCCGATCACCGAGTGGAGTATCGGGAGCGACACGAGCATCAACGTCCTGGTCGAGGCGTGCGACGCGATCAAGCAGAGTGCTTCGGCGAGTCGGGACCGCGTTTTCGTCGTCGAGACGCAGGGAGCGGGATGCGGGTACATTGCGATGCTCGGAGCTTTGGCGGTGAGTTCGTTCTCTTCGTGCGGAGGAGGGTGGGAGCTGATGGGAGTTTGATGGCGCAGACTGGAGCGAACCTCGTCTACACCCCCGAGACGGGAATCACGCTCAAGATGCTGCAGCAGGACGTCGAGTTCCTCAAGAAGCGATACGCACAGGACGTCCCCGGCAAGAGCGAAGGGCGTCTCGTCATTCGGTCCGTCCGTTCCTCTCCCCCTCCCCGCACTCGCTAACCCTCTTCCTAGCTCCGAGAAAGCCTCCAAGACCTACACGACCGAAGTCGTCACCAACATCCTCGCCGAAGAAGGCCAGCACAACTTTGACTCCCGTCTCGTCGCCCTCGGCCATACACTCCAAGGCGGCGTCCCCTCCCCTCGCGACCGAACCCGTGCGATTCGTCTCGCCGTCAAGTGCATCGACTTCCTCGAGCATCACCACAACCGTCATCTGCAAGGCCTGCTCGTCGATCCCAACAACCCGGACGCCGCGTCCATCGTCATCGAGGGACCGGGGATCAGGTTGGTCGGGATGAAGGAGATGCTCGGAGCGGCGGATTTGAAGAACAGGAGGGGAAAGATGGCATGGTGGGCACCGATGAAGGAGCTCGTGGATACGATGGCGGGGAGGGTCAACCTTGAGGATGTGCGTCGTCTTATTTTTGCGGGCTTCTCACGGTGCTGACGATTTCTTTTCTGCAGGCGCCGTTGAAGGCTTGAGGAGGGTGACGGGTTCAAGATATAGAGCTTTGAGGGGTGCAATACGGACTCTGCTGGTGTTTCCTGCTTTACTCGATCTGTCTTGTCTCCCTCGCTCCTGCACCGTCTCAAGTCCCTGCCTCGAAACCACCGCTTCAAAAGGCTCCTCCAGCACACCTTTTCGTGGGCACTTGTTCATCGCAAAGCCAGGGGAGGGAGAGGCTGAGCACCGCGACGGCGAGGGTCCCGGACTCCGAAACAGCTGCGTTTCTCGCTTCTCCGCCAGCCCAGGTCGTCGCTCGAGAGCCCACTCTTCCGTGCACTCTCTCGTCTGCATGGCCAAACTCCTTTATCATTATGAGCCTACGCAAGCCAAATTCCCAAATAAACACCCATTGTCGTCAACAACCCCTTACGCCTTCTCGACGACGCCCAAGTGCTTCTCAACGACGCGCTCGTCCTCGACAGCGTTCTGGTTGTGGCCGAGCTCGATGTTGACGATGAAGAGGGACGCGATGACGGGAATGACGGCGATGCAGGTGGCGGCGATGAGGAGGCGCTCCATCACGATATCGTACGCGCCAATGACTCCGTCGAGGACGGGAGAGCCTTCGCCGTAGGCTGCAGCGGTGGTGATACTGGAGGAGGAGGGTCAGCGTCGTGGACTCGAGAGATGGGTGAGGAGGAGAAGTGCGTACGATCCGAAGATTCCAGAGATCTCAGTCGTGTTCAATCCGAGGGGAGCGAGGCGGCTGGTGAGCTCTCCAGGCATCGTGTTCCCTTTGCGTGTACGTTAGCGAAAGACCTAGCGAGGTAGAGAGAGGAAAGCCCACTCCAGATGGCGCCAGCGATAGCAGTTCCAATCGCGTTACCAATCTCAGCCGAGAGCAGGTAAAACGCAGTGGCTCCAGCGACGTCCTGGTGAGAGACCGATCCCTGGACAGCAGTCTGGGAGGCGCAGGCAGCGATTAGCTCCTTCAGATACTTGGATAATCTGAGTGATGACGAGGCCAGCGGTACTTCCCGCTGCGAGGGGCGAGTTAGGGCACGGAAGGGCGTGGTGTGAGAGGAATGTACTTACTGGCTTCCCTTGGTGTAGATCATGACGCCGACGCCGAGAAGACGGATCAGGAGACCAGAAACGAGGAGCCACTGGAAGAGGGAGTCAACACGGGATTCTCACAGCGGTTTGGAGAGAGCGCGAGACGCACCTTGAGACGACCAAAGTACAGCTGGTAAGTACCCGCGCAGATAGCGAAGAAAGTGAGAGACAGCAGTTGGGTGTAGGCTGCGGAGCATCATCAGTTCTGAGAGTCTCGCTGGTGCGAAGGAGAGAGCCCACCGAAGTACCCTTGGTCGGCGAAGCTCCATCCGGTGTGAGTAATAAAGATGAAGGAGTCTGAGAGATTTGGAAGCGATCACCCTTTCTGCACAATAGGAAACGACGAAAGGGAACGCACATTGGTACGTGTACTGCAAATAGAAGGAAATGAAATCACAGAATGCGATGATGCAGGCCGCGACAACGGTACGAGACTTGAAGAATCGTCCAGGAATGATCTGTTGTGTTCGAGCAGTCAGCGACTGGTAAAGCCAAAGAGGCGGAAGAACGTACAGGGACCCTAGCGAACTTGGCCTCGTAGACGACAAAGGCGACGAGGGTGACGCAGCCGACGGTGATCATAGCGATAATATCAGGGCTTTCCCAGGTCTTGGTTGCGCGGTTGGTGAGGGTGAGAGGGTCCATCAGGCAGAGTACATACCGGACAGCGTAGAGGTCGCAGAACGAACAGGTCGAGGTCGGCGAACGACGTGTAGGCGCGGGTGAGGAAAGGACGAGTGTCGCGCTCCTGGACTTGCGACTGCGAGTTGTAGTTCGTGGCGACGAGACCGAGTCCCTTGGCCTGAACAGCGAGATCGTCAGCGCTGCGAGCGCACACTTGCGGACGAGAGACGTACCTTGCGCTGAGCCCAGATGAGAGTGAGAATGATCGGGATCGATGCGACGGGGATGATGATCGTGAACCTATCCGAGTATCCTCAGTGGCTGGCGCAAGCTGACGCTGGAGACCACTTACATCGCGTAACCCCACCTCCATCCGCCGCCGGCAATGATTTGGGCTCCGATGTTGGGTGCTACGAAAGCGTTCACAAAGAAGGGAAGAGAAACGAGGTTCGAGACGAGTCCACGCCAGCGGAGGGACGTGACATCGGCGATGATCTGCGGAGGAATGAGCTAAAGGTGCGCGACGGCGGGTCAAGCGACTCACAATCTGTGCGGGAGAGGTTAGCTGTGCTCGGCGCAAGATAGAGAACGTCAACGTACTTGTTGCAGAATTTGGATGGAAGCTTGTCCCTGAAAAAGACGACGGAAATTAAAAACGAGGTTGTTGCGGAAAGAAGATCAAACTCACGGCGGTGACGATAACAATGCCGCCGGCGTAGGTCGAAACGTTTTTGCAGCTGGCGACGATGATGAAGCCGATCACGTAGAGGAAGACAGCGAGAGCGTAAGCCTCAGCGCGACCGAAGACGTCTGGAGGAGCGGAGTCAAAGTCAGCTCGGCCGGCGAAGGCGAGGAGAGAGGACGCACCAGCGATCTTGGCGGCAGGAGGCTTCGCAACGGCGAGAACGATAGCAGACACGACTCCGATGGTGGAGAGGAGGGAGTGCGATGCGAAATCACTGGTCGCGAACGCCTGGTACTGGTAGGTCTGCGAACAAGGCGAGTTCAGCTGTGGGCTCGACGGCAGCGATCGTGCGAGTTGCTTACGGTGGTTCCCTCGAGCGAGTAGATGTATGCGATGAGTCCGATACTGCAGGAGAACGCAAGTCAGCTCGTGAGCGCCGTCGGATGACTGAAGTGTCGTCGTTGCCTTGGCGCGGAAAAAAATCGGCGTCGACGTTGAGCGGAGCGTTCCTGAGGACAAGGGAGTCCCTCCGCTGCCTCCTGCTCCCTCCCCATCTCGCTTCCCGCACCCGCAAGGCAGACCCGCCCCCTCCCGGTCGGGTGATAGCGGCATCGTCTCGAGAAAACGCAACGAGGACGAACGACTCACCCGATGAAGGTCGTGTGCGCGCGTGCGAAGACCTGCCTCTTCAGGCTGCCGCGGTTCCTTGCTTTCGTACCCACGCAGATTAGATCTGGGATCAGATGGAATCAGACGACCCACGACGCCCTCGCTGGTACTGGGGGCCAACCCTGCGTCCGAGCATACGTATGGTGCTGCTCCCTCCTCCCAAAGCGTTCCTCCTCCTCCCTCGCCTCCACCCCATCCCGTTCCCACTCTTCTCGCTCCCTCAGTCCTCCTCCGACCAGCGAGCCCGTCGCCGTAAGCTGGCACTCTGCTCCGAGCGGTGGTCGAGCGCCGTACCGCCGTCCGCGGAACGCCTCGCTAAGTGAGGCTGGAAAACGTGAGCAGAAGAGGCTTCAAGCGAGGTAAACTCCTCCTCCTGAGGCTGGTTGTTGCTGGAAAGCGTCGTCGATGTTTGAGCGGACCTTTCGGCGAGCGAGCGAGTCCTCGGACTGAGGATGCCGGCGGGCGGCGAGAAGAACAGCTGGGCTGCTTGAGGAGCGAGAGAAGAGTACTCGCAGACCCTATGATGCCGGTGAGAGTGGTGAGGTGGCCAGCAAAGGAAGAGGTAGAGGAGGAACTTCGTCTGCCGCCCGGACTCCTCCCTACGCGCCGTCTCCGCACGGCGCAAGACTGTTCGACCTTCTGGAATGCTGAGTCTGGAAACACTCTATTCAATCAATCACTCTCCTCCTCATCGCTATCCTCCATCAGCGCCTCCACAAACGGCTTCGCCCCCGCCCACAACTTCTTCCCCGCCTCCCCTCCAACATTCCTCGACGCCGAACTCTTGTACCACGCAAACACCGCCTCCTCCGTAATGACGTCCATATCGTACAACCCCTTGAGCACCCTCAGCCAGAACCTGTTGTCCTCCCCACTCTCGGCGACGACCTTCTGCGCACTGAGGATACACTCCTCCTGCGTCGCCTCCTGCGGACCCGTCAAGCTTCCCACCAGTCCTCCCCAGCGACTAACGACGCTCGCAACACCCGCAGCGCCGTCACATCGACCGAGGATGTAGGCGATCACGACGTCGCGCACTTGGCCGAGCGGGACGTTGGACGCCATGCGAAGCGTCTTGAGCTCGATCGCGGCGTTGTCGACGGTGTGATCTTCGGCAAAGGAGCGGTCGAGGGATTGGGTGCATTCGCTGACGAAATCGGATTGGGTCGACGAGGGGGCGAGGGAGGAGAGGCCGGCGATGGTGGGGGGTTCGTCGGTGGGGTTGGAGGTGGTGGTGGAGAGGGAGGAGGAGGAAGAAGAGCGGGAGAGCGACGAGAGGGAGGAAGAGGAGGAGGAGATTTGGAGGGAGGAGAAGGAGGCGCCTGTGGAGAGGCGTGAGCGACGAACAAAGCATGGAGGAGGAAGCGTACCTAATCGAGTTACGCCGTAGTTGCGAGGATCCACCGTATCGTCGTCGTCCGAATCTTCGTCTGGATCCACATCCTCGCCCGAAGGCCAAAGGAACCCAACGTGCCCTTCACCAACTGCGCACATCCTCATCAGCTCTCCACCCTCACCCAAACGCAGAAGCCGACGCACGCAGCCTTTCAGAATCCTCAGAATCCTCAACTCCGGCTTCTCAACCGCCACGCTCCTTCCGACCAACCTCGCTCCAGCTCCCACAACGACTCCAGCACCAACCAGCGACCCCTCCAGTATGCTCCCCTGTCCGACCTTCGCTCCTTCCCCGAGTACGCAGTTCTTGATCGTGCAGCCGTTCGCCACTTGAGCACCCTCGAATAGGTACGAACCGACGATGGTGCAGTCGTCTCCTACGCTGACGGAGGGAGCGAGGACGGAATGGGTAACGGAGGATTGGACGCCGACTTGACGACTTGTGGCCAAGAAGAGAGGTGGAGGCGATGGAGCTAGTTCTGCGGGAAAGAGTCGTGAGTGACATTCATGCGAGAGGGTGAGAGCGACGGACCGAGCGAGGTCGAGGTCTTTCCCGTAGTAGACACGCGCTCGACGTTGCTCGTACCGATCCGAGTCGGCAGGGACGTTCTCGTCCGGAGCGAGAGGGTAGGCACGACGAGAGAGAATGGCAGTGCTGTAGTTCCACTTCGGTCAGTCGCTATATCAGAGAGAAGGAGGGGAGGAGAAGCGCACGAGACTGCGTCGTAGGATTTGGCATTGCCGACGACGCCGGCCCAGGCAGCTGAGCGACGAGATCCACCAAGTTGAGTCGAGCCTTCTCCGATGATGGTGCAGCAGATCGTCTTGCCGAGGAGGTCGGAGGTGAGGATGCCGTTGACAAAGTCGGGGTAGAAGAATTGGTAGTCAAAGTTCTCCGTGAAGAGGGGAGGGACCTGGGGGAGTCGTCAGTGGAGTGTTGGTCCGGGAGTTGGAAACGCACCTCAGTACTGCAGATGGCGATGCCGATACTCTCGAGATCTGCTCGCACGGAGACGTCCTTGGGTCCGAGAGCATCGCGAGGGACCTGGATCGCCTTGAGCCTCGGAAACAGCGCCGACTCCTCGTAGTGATAAAGCTGGTCGTCCGCCGAGAGAACGTGCACAGCAAACTTGGACGTCGTCCTTGAGGCGAGAGCGATCAGCTAACCCTCCTCAGCAACGATTCAGAAAGACGCACGAATGCTTCCTGGGCGCGACTACGCAGCTCATGCTCAGCATTGGACTTGCCGCCCTCCTCGCTGCAAACTCCTTGACCTTCTCTCCCAGATCCACGTTCCCCACGTACCCCGCCTGCACGACCAGAAAGTCGGCAGGAGCCAGGATGCCTAGTCCGTCGACTTCACGAAGGACGTCGCCGGGCGTCATCGCTTTTGTTGGGCGAATGACGATGGAGAGGGGGGAGGTGGAGGAGTTGTAGGAGGAGGTACTGCGTTTGGACGAGGTGAGCTAAGGTCGGACGGAGGAGAGGAGCGCGAGAGACGCACCTGAGCCACGCGCGAACTTCCTCCACTCCGTCGCGCACAAAGACAAAGACCTGCTTAACCCCAGCTGCTGAGAGGCACTCGAGCGTGCACGCGAGGAGAGGAGTGTTGAGGAGCGGCAAGAGGCACTACAGCAGGTCATTAGCTCCTCCCTCCAGCTCACCCAGGTCCTAACTAACCCAAGGACGCTTCTCCCCCGTGATTTCTAGCCCTTCGAACTCCTCGTCGTCCGTCCGCGCGCGCCGAACGAGAGGTCCCCAGCGCGCTTCCTCTCCCCAGGCGTCGCAAAGGAGGATCGCTTGGAGAGGATGGTCCTGCTTTGTATCTTCTTTTGAGAGTCCCTTGGACATGTTGACTGTAGCGTCTTGCGGTTCTGCTACGGCCTGGTGGAGTGGGCGAGCTGGGAGAGGTTGGCCGATGAGGTTGAGGAGGAAGAGTCAACTCGCTCGCCGTTGTTCTTCTTCTCCCCTCTCCGCGACGGGAGCAGCTCGACTGCAAGGCTCACGAACGACACAGTGTAGACATGTCCAACATCCTCTCCATCTTCAACCCCGGCCCTCCCTCATCCAGCCCTTCCTCCGTCTCCACCACCATCCCTCCCCCGACCTCCAGCCCCGACTGCCTCGCCTGCCGCATCACCGGTACCCTCACCTTCTCCGCCGTCGGTATCTACGCTCTAGTGCAAGCGCGTCGTCAGGCCACGACGGGATTTGGGAGGGGAGCAGCAAGCCTGGCGGGGATCGGTGCGTTCGGAGAGGAAGGCCGAGGGGCGGAGCTGATGCGGTGGAGCAGGGTTTTTGGCGATTGCGGCGGTTAGGTGGTCGCAGGATGGTCAGGAGACCGCGCGGGAGCCTTGAGGGCTCGATCTCTTTGAGGATGAGCTGGGGTGGCGAGCAGGCGGATGGCACAGGTGAGTTCAGCTCCTGCTGCTGCGCTGGGAGGGAGGGCTACTAGCTAATGCTTTCCTTGTTGCTCAAGGCCAGCCCAATGTACCTGTTCGTCAAGACGTCCCAACGTGCGCGGACGACGCTCGCACGACAAGTTCGCCTTGCGACTGGACCGGCCGTGCACTCCGTCAGCACGCTGGACGAGGACAAGACGAGGATCTGGCAGCTTGACCATTACTACGAGAACCCGAACAACTACGCTGCTGAAACGTCACTCGTGGCTTCTTGATGGAACTGGAACTGGGTGGAGAGGGCTGCTTTTGATTCCCTCATAGCTAGCTACCTTCTCAACCCGTTCCCGCTCCTCTTAGTCAACCTGCTCGTTTCAAATCTGCGTGGTTGTGCTGAAAAGGCCCTGCTCTGCTTCATCCCTGCTCAGCCGTGACTTGCTCGCCTTCGCCAATCCTCCGCGATACTTCCATCTTCGCGTCTCCTAGACCCACAGCCAGCGCGTCTTTCGGTTCACGCTGCTCGCAAATCTGCTCTCCACACCTCTCAATACGGGACGAGACGAGGCGCGTTCACTTGACGCTGCTCCCTGTCCTCGTTGGGCAGCTTGTTCGAGCTCAGCTCTTCACCTCTGCACGGCTCGGTCTCCTGTCCTCATACTCCTGGACACTGCTCCGTCTACTAAGTCGTTGTCGTCCACACTTTCTCCAGCACTTCGAGGATCCGTCCCTTCGAATCTAACGGCCGATTCGATGACGCGCGAGGCGGAACGAGACCTTTTTTGGCGGAGTCGCTTCTCTTCCTTCGACCACATCCTTCAGCAACTCCCGTTCCATCCAGCATCCCTCCAGCGCCACTCAAGCTCTCTCTCCATGTCTGCCGCACCTGCCCAAACCGCCCCCACCGCGGCACCTCCACACATCAACACCAGCGCGCCAGCTGCTCCCTCCGAAGCTCCCGCCGTACGTCGTCCTCCCAGATGCACCGAGCGCCGATCGTAGCTAACGCACCACACCAGGCCTCCTCATCCCCCATCGTCGACTCTCCCATCCCCGAGACGCCTATCGCCCCAGCTCCCAGCAACACCGGCACCTCGGCGATGCACGTCGATCCCAAGGCGCTCAAGGATCAGAAGCAGTGCGTGCTTCTCCTCTCTGTTTCGATGGGCGAGAGCTGAGCATCGCGACGCGAGCAGGTTCGAGAAGGTCTTGGCGAAGGACGCGAAGGGGGATGAGAAGATGCTCAAGAACGCCGTGAAGGATACGCAGAAGGAGCAGAAGGCCGAGGCAAAGTCGGCGAAGGTGCGTGTGGTGGTATTGGGGTAGGCAAAGCCTGGGAGCTGATTCGAGTGGTGGTGCAGAGCGTGACGAAGGCGCAAAAGGCGGTCGAGTATGTCTTCCTTGCGCTGTTGCGTGAAGCTTTGCTGATGTTCGTATCGCTCTTTGCAGCAAGGCAACGGCAAAGGAGTACAAGTACAAGAAGGTGCGTTGAGCGTTGAAATCTGCCTCGGCAGCGAGCTGACCGAGTACATTCCAGGCTCTCACGAAGGCCGAGGGCAAGTACCACAACGCCGAGGTTGACCTCCAGAAGACCAAGGACATTCTCCAAGCACGTCCTTTCTCCTCCCAATTTGTACGCGAGCTAACGACTCCGGCAGACCAAGACGGAACAACACGCTCTTCACGCCTCGAACCGCGACAAGACTCTCCAGCAGCTCGACGCCACTCGCAATCTCAAGAGCCAGCACGACGTACGTTCTCCTCCCTCTCTGATTCGCGGAGGATTCTGACATTTTAATGGGCGCAGGCTCAGCGCCAGGCTTCGCTCGCAGCCAACTCGCCGACGACGGCGACGGCTTGAGGTTAATTCGGCGGATACCGCACCGCATCAGTACCCTTAGTCTATTACATCCTAATCTACCCGTATCAGTCCACCAGGTCTCTCACCATTTCACTTCGGTGCCTTCGAATCTGCTCTCGCCGAAACCTCCTGCTTTGGCCTCGCTCTTGCTGTAGTCATAACCTGTTCGCTTCCGTTTCTGAGATGAGGCTCCAGGGAAACTCACTGCGTGCGTGACGGCCACAGATCCCGAACCAAATACCTGCAAAGAGGGGCAGAGGGAATGCCACCTCGCTGCCGAGTTTGCTCCTGCGCTCAGAATCACATCTATCCTGGCTATCCCGATAGTCGACGCGCTCCGGCTTCATACCAGGTTCGGAATGGACGTAGACGTTGCCCAACAGCGGAGAGAGAGAGAGAAGCCATCACCAGCAGTTCGCTCCCGAAACTCGTCCTCGCTATTCCTCTCTTCCTCTCCTGTCCGCCTCATGAATCTCTCAGTTTCATGTTAATAGGGCAACAGGCCATCACTAAACAGAAAATTATGTTGGCAGAAGCTAAGTCATACAGTGGGGAGTTGGAAAGGAAGGGGGTCCATGGTCGCAAAGAGGAATGAATGGAAGCTCAAAAGAAGAGGACCGCAGGACCCGCGACCGTGTTCTCGTCCGTGAGAGCTCCAGGATCCGACTTGACGATAACATAAGTGCTACGATCTCCGGCATCAGTACGAACGAGGGCAAGCGGGGGAGGAACGTACACTCCCGCTCCAGCGAGCGAAGCCGGAATGCGGGAGACGCCGTTCGCACCGATCTCGACGGAAAGCTCTTGGTTCGACTTAATGTAGGTCGCATCGTACTTTAGCGCGCAGCCGAGTCAGGAGCACGTAGTGGTGCGGGGATGGAGGAACGAACGGGTCCGGTGAAGAGAGGAACGGGACCTCGCGGGATGAGACGCGCTGGCAAGCTCTGAGGGATGAGCAAGAACTGAGGGATGGACTTGAAGTGGAGCGCGATGTTGCCTCCTGCACGGGTTCTTGGTGGACTTGACCTGTAGCAAGATGAGAATCAGCGGCGGCGAAGGAGGCAGAAATAGACCTGCTCACCTTCAGCTTGGGGAAGGCCTTGATGCCGGGCGGGAGGGAGCCAGAAATTCCGCAGGTGCCAGGAATGATGAAGGGAGAAGCGATAGAGAAGACCTGGTTGTAGTTCAGGGGACCGAGAACGGTCGTTCGTCAGCTTCGGCCCTGCTTCGCTCCTTGCGAAAAAAGGAGAAAACAAAAACGCTCGCGTCGAACGCAATGGGGAAGCCCGAAGCTCCAGAGATCTCGTTGAGGTACGAAGTGTGACGGGCCTCGACGGTGAGGATCGATGCGGCGGCGGTGAAGTTGGCAGAGTACTCGATGAAGTCGGGAGTGGCTCCGAGGTAGGCGCTGGTTCCGACACCCTCGAGGACGCGGGCGACGGAGATGAAGCTTTTGACCGAGTCAAATACGAAGTCGTAATCGCAGCTGCAAAGCGGAAGGGCGTGTGAGCTGTGTAGCTCTGACACGACAAGGAGAGAGGACTAACGGCTGAACTGCCTCGGTTCCGAGCGTTCCGGACAGGAACGTGACATGGCTCGCCTCCTGCCGGCATATCTGGACGAGACGTGTGCGAACCCTGTCGGGAAACCCAGCGGCACGGAAGTCGGCAGCGCTGAACGTGGAAAGTCCCTTCAGGTAGAAGGCGCTTTCGAGGTGCTGCAGCTTCCACCGTCAGCGCTGGACTTTTGCACGCCAGGGAGGGAACCTCGCCTCGAGTGTGAGCGCGTAGTTGAGGATCTCGACGTCCGAAGGACCCGTGGCGGCCTGGCGCTTGACGGCCTGGTGCATGCGCGAGGGCTCGGCGACAACAGTCGAGGCGAGGGCCCCAAGGGCGGCGACGGCGAAGAAGGAGGCGGAGACCATGTTGAAAGAGTGTTAGTTAAAGAGCGTGGGGAGTCGATGCGAGAAGGGTGATGAAGGAGGAGAAGAGAGAGGAGAGGAACGCGTTCCTCAAGAACGTTTCCAGCGCGCGTGATGCCGGATTCCGAATCAGGGGATGCCTCAACGCGTCTTGCGAAGAAAATGATCAGCACACCCAAACGGCGATCTCAACCAAATATTCCCTTAGCCGCGCAGAGCTGTGCGCTTGTGCGTGGCCCTGGCACTTTGGCTCGTTGCGAGGAGGGGGGCGGGAGCAAGAGGCGGCTTGGAGGGAGGTGGAAGTGAGGAGAACGGAGCCTGACGCTGCCAGACCAGTGAGACGCGCAGACGCGCAGAGGATCGCCAGAAAGAGGATCGCCAGAAACTCTCTGCTGAGGGTTTGCACGACTCTAAAGCGAGCGGGGAATGGTGGGGAGGGCGAACCAAAGAAGAACAATCAGAAACGCAAATCCGCCCTTTCGAGAGTGCGTGGATGGTGCAGAGAGGAGCTAGGAAGAGGAAGAAGAGCGATTATAGGCTGAAGGAATACCAGGCGCGGCTTGGAAGAAGCAGCCTCAACGAAGAAGTAAACTCAATCCGCCGGAGTCCGAGACTCCCCCCGACCTTCCTCGATCCTTGACCGACGATCCGACATGCGCAACGCGCTCTTGAGGCTCTCCTATATCAACTCAGTCACGACCGGCTTCGCCCCCGTCCAGAGGTTCTTCCACCCCTCGCACATTCCTCTGCAACAGCCCTCACCACCGAGAATACGTGAAGTCGTCTGCTTTTCCTCGTCGGGTTGAAGATGGTGGGAGAAAAAGGGTGAAAGGGGTTGAGAATTTGCGTTGCGTAGGTCGGACGAGGCCCGAGGGGTTTCTCAAAATCCTGCATCACACTGCGCTCTCCTCTCTTTCGCAACTCATGCTCTCCAAGACGTTCAATTCCATAGGAAAGCGGGCAACAGCCACAGCTGAATAAACAATTGCGTCGGCAGCACCGAAAATCGAAACGTGTGTGGGAGGAGGGGGGGTCCAAGGCTGCAGAAGGGACGTATGCGATCAGAGGAAGAGGATGGCGGGTCCAGCGACGGTGTTGTCGTCGGTGAGGGCTCCAGGTCCGGACTTGACGATAACGTAAGTACTGCGAAGGCCGGCGTCAGTTTCAGCGAGGGCAAGGGGAGGGAGAGACGTACACTCCGGCTCCGGCGAGGGAGGCAGGGATGCGCGAGACGCCGTTGGCGCCAATCTCGATCGAAATCTGCTGGTTCGAGTTGATGTAGGTCGCAAAGTACTAGCAAGGGAGGAGGGTGAGGAACGTTCAGCGGGAGGGGGGAGGAAGGACGAACGGGTCCGGTCTGGCCGATGAGCTTGAAGTTGAGGGCGATGTTGCCTCCGGCGCGGTTGATGGTGGACTTGAGCTGTGAACGAGCGAATCGTCAGCGAGGGCGAGGGCGGAGCAAAGATGAAGACGGCGCACGTTGAGCTTGGGGAAAGCCTTGATGCCCGCGGGGAGCGAGCCCGAGGTTCCGCACGTGCCGGGAATGATGAAAGGAGCGGCGAGGGAGAAGACCTGGTTGTAGTTCAAGGGACTGAGAACAGTCCTCGTCAGCTGGGACCCCACGCTGATCCGATTGCGAAAAGAACGTACGCGTCGTAGGCGACGGGGAAGCCAGAGGCTCCCGAGATCTCGTTGAGGTACGAAGTGTGGCGAGCCTCAATGGTGAGGATCGATCCAGCGGCCGTGAGGAAGCCAGCATCATCAATGTCGGCAGCGGCTCCGAGGTAGGCACTGGTTCCGACACCCTCGAGGATGCGGGAGACGGCGATGAAGGTGTCGACAGAGTCGAGTCCAAATTCGTACTGGCAGCTGTAGAGAGAACGCGACGCGTCAGCTTGCGATTCGATTTCGGCAGAGAGGGGCGAGCGATGCGAACGGGAGAGAGGACTCACGATCCAACTCCAGCGGCTCCGAGGGCGCCAGCGAGGAACGCGACGTGCGACTTCTCCTGCTCGCTGATCTGCACGAACCGGGTCCTAACCTTGTCGGGGAATCCAGCAGCCTTGAAATCGGCGGTGCTGAACTTGGCGACCTTTCTACTTGTAGAAGGCGTTCTCGAGATGCTGCGAACGCGTCGACGGTTAGCTCGGGACTCGGAATGCGAATGAGAGAAACTTGCCTCGAGGGTGAGCGCGTAGTTGAGGATCTCGACGTCCGAGGGACCCGTGGCGGCCTGGCGCTTGACGGCCTGGTGCATGCGCGAGGGCTCGGCGACAACAGTCGAGGCGAGGGCCCCAAGGGCGGCGACGGCGAAGAAGGAGGCCGTGTTCATGTTGAAAGAGTGTGGGTTGAAAAGAGTGTGGGGAGTCGGCGCGAGAACGGAAAAAGTGAGAATGAGGACAAGACAGAGAGGAGGAACGCGATCCTCAAGTACCTTTCGGTCGCGTCGAACGCGAAGTGTGTTTGGAGCCTTGCGAAACATGTAAAAAGTAGGACGCGCGTTGCGGGGAGCAGTCTTCATCACCAGACTCGAACCACCCTGGCGATCCCCGATTACCATCGAGGGCCAGGCTGACTGAGTGTCCCGAAAGGCGGCAGAGCTTTGGCGCTGCGTTTGCCGCGTCGCTAGTGATTTGGCTCGTTCGACAGACAGCCCACCCTCCGTATAGAGCAGCGAGAGCAGTCAAGGCCGGAGGGGGGGAGGAACGAGAGAGAGCGAGCGGCGCCTTCGAGTTATGCTGCCCCCGTTGCCAAACTGGCGCGCGGCGTGTGGGCGTCTTTTCGATCACTTACATTCTCGTACGATGATCTTATCGTCCGGGGAACGCTTCACGGCGTGGAAGAGCTGCAGAGGTACTTTCAGGCGCGTCCTCTTAGTACCGCTTCCGAGGTGGTGTGCGGACCTCGATCTCGCGCTACGCGAAAAGGACTGCGAAGGCGGCGACGCAGTTGCGCACTCTCAACTAGTGCAAGTGCAAGATTTACCAGCAGCGAAATCAATGGAGGGACCGGTCGAACGAGGTCAGTCAAGTCGGCTCACTTGCAGAGCGCTAGGACCCGTGGAAGCCAAGTGCGGATCCAAGACGAACACGAGTCTCGCAGTTTTAGGTGACAACACAGCAGCATATGCAGTAAAGCAGGAACGGGTCTAAAGGGACGTTTGTGGAACAGGAGGAGCGAGCGAGGTCAAGCGAAGGAGCGAACTTTCCGAGCGCCAATCGTTCCTCTCCTCCTCTCGCCCAGTTGGCCTCCAGTACTCGAGCAGATTCGCGTGCAACGGAGAGAGAGAGATGCTTCAGCTGCCATGCAGGTCAAGCTTGCGAAAAAGGAACGACTCGAGCATAAAAATCGGGATCTTGCCCCAGAACTACCCCGTCGCAACCGTCTTTACAAACACAACAACGATGACTGCTCCTGAATTGTAAACCGGCTTCTCCAGGCCTCAGTATTGAAAGACGTTTCTCGGTATCGGAAGACGTGACAGAGGGAGGTGAAGGTGGACTGATTCGGGCGAGCGCGTTCACGTCTTTTCGACTCTCTCGCTCGCAAACGTCTCTGAGCCAACAGCAGCGCAGAAGATGGGGAGAGCATCAATACTTCATTTCCACCCTCACTTCCTTCAGCTTCGGCAATCCCCACTTCAACGCGCAAACGGCCTCCACATTCACGCAAAGGTCCTCATCGACCGATCTCCCATCCTCCTCTCCCTCCTCCTCCTCCTGCTCCGTGTTCAGCTCCGGAAGGTCGTTGACAAGATGGTGTGCCTCCGGTAGATGAAGGATCCTGAGGTGCACGAACGCAGCATAGGCGTCGACGAAAATGCTCTGCGAAAGACGGAAGCGAGTCAGTTCACTACTTCGGACGAGCGGTGGACTCGAACTCACCAAGTAAGGAAACTCGTCGCCGAAATCCTGCACGTCGCGGTCTTCTTCGAAAGTGTAGCTGCTCGCGGTGAGCCGTAAGTCTTCCAGCAGCGGGCAGGCGAGTGCGAGCTGCCTGGGGAACTTGAGCGGGCGATCGTACGCTACGAGGTTGAGGTGGAGGACCCGCAGCGTGCTCGGTAGGGGGAGTGATCCGGCGAGGAAGAGGGTGTCGTAAGGTTCGCTGGAGTCGGTGGATCGCAGTTCGCGCAGGGGGAGGGGAGGATTGATGGAAAGGACGAGTTGGATGAACGAAGAGTCCGCGTGAAGGACGACGAGGTTGGGAAACAGCCGCGACTGCTCCTCGGTTGTGAACCAGTCGACCTTGGGCGCAATACTGCCAGGGTCCGCGAATCTCTGATGAATCTCGAGTTCCTCTAGGGAGACCAACGAAAGGAGGAAGGCTCGCAGGTCCGCCGAGGAGGGAGGGTTCCAGGCGCAAGCGTTGATCTTGAGTGAGCGCAGGTGGCTGAGCTGGACGAGGGGTAAACAGAGGAGAGGGTGGAGGTTTGGGAAGCTGTCGAGCTTGAGAGAGAGGAGGGTTTCGGAGGAGGCGGCCAGCAGGTCGTTCGGAGTGCGCACTCCCGGAGCTGACGGGTTGTCTGCTGGAATCGTCAGCGGTTTCGGAAGTCCATGTAGAAGGCTACGCACGAGATCTAGGCCAATCTTGTGCCTAAAGGTCCAAGTGGAGCAGCCCACTGAGGGGAAAGGCCTGCGTCCGAGACGGTCAGCACACCGCTTTCTGATCCCCTCGCTCTGCTCACCTTGTCCTTGTCCGCATGGCTAGATACCTCCGCCGTAATCCTCAGTCCCAAGCGCCTAAGCTCAGGACAGCTCCTCCCGAGGAGGTCCCAGAACGCGCGGAGTGGCATCGTGCCAGCGCTCAGCGTCAGGACTTGCAGGCGCGGCAGCGACCAGAGTAGAGGACCAGAGACCATGAGCACGTCTTGAAATGTGTTGTTGGTGTAGAGCTCGAGGTGGCGGACTTGAGAGAGGGGGAGGAGGTGCCGTGAGGGACGTCGTTCGAGCGCCTCGAGCACCGCCGGCTCCTTGGGAAAGGCGGCCAGGACAAACGAGGCGAGCGTGTGGGTGTCCAGGAGGATGGGTCGCTTGAAACGCTCCTCGAGGGCGAGGGCGTGGCAGGTCGAGTTGCATCGCTCAAAGAGGAGGAGGGTCGAGTTGGGGAGGTTCGAGAGGACTTGTGAGACGAGCTCTCTTGGGAGCGGGAGCTGGTGGTCGTCGTTCGCGCTGCTGCTGTTGTCCATCGTTAGGCGCGCGCGTCTTTCCAAGGGAAGACCGTTCCGTGGCAGAGCAGGGAGGAGCTGCCGAGATTCGGACATTCGAAATTCATATTCGGCCGAGGAGAGTTCCCCCGCGTTCGGTACGTTCAGTCTTGGGGCCCCTCCTTGGTGTTGAACACAACCCAAGTGACCAAGGACCAGCTATGCCCTCCTACGACGAACTCCACCAGCTCTACCGTGAGTCCTGCAGCCTCCTCGTCCCCCGTTCTTGAGCTGACCCTCCTCGGTTAACAGGCGACGGACACCCTTGTCCTCCCGACTTCTCGTTTCCAACCCACGTGTTGGACGAATGGGCCAAGACGGACCTCTGCGCCATCCACTGGGTAGCGGCCGACTTCTCCAACGAACGCAAGGTCAGCTACCGTGAACTCGCCGACCTCTCGAACCGCGCCGCCATCGTCTTTGGCCGGCAAGGTATCGTCAAGGGCGACCGCGTAATGGTTCAGCTTCCGCGGGTGTGCGAGTGGTGGTGAGTAGCGTTGTTCTGAGAGGCAGGGAGGAGCTAAGCAGCTGGTAGGGTCACCATCCTCGGGCTCCTCCGCATTGGCGCCGTTCCTGTCCCCGGGACCTCCCTCCTCGTGGCCAAAGGTGAGCTTACGTCCCCTCTCATCCACGCTCGAGTACGTACCGAACCTCTCGTCGAACCAGACCTCAAGTACCGCGCGGTCTCTGCGAAAGCGAAGGCGTTCGTCGGAGACTTCTCCGCCGCAGCGCGCTTCGTTGTCATTGCCTCCGCCGTCGGGATCTCGACCATCTTCCAGGTTCGTATCCCAGAGGACACTGAACTCGGAAAGGGCAGGATCGACTTCCAAGCCGCTATCGAGGCCGTTCCTGAGGGCTCGTTGTGGAAGGGCGAGGCGATTTCGTCGTCGGACCTGTCCATGCTTTGTGCGTCGCTCCTTTCCGTATTCTTATGACGTGGTACTGAACAAGGACACACAGACTTCACCTCAGGTACCACGGGCTTGGCGAAGATGGTGCTTCTCGAGAACGAGGGGCTCCTAGGCCACCGAATTTCTGGCCACTGGTACCGTCTCGAGCCCGGAAAGCGTGCGTTCTTCTCGCCATATTCATAAGGTCTCCACTAATTGCATCACGCAGTCTTTGCCAATATGGTGCATTCCACCTGCTCGCTTCCTTCGGAATTCTGCTAATCCTCGCTCGCGTCGCAGGCCGACCTCGGATGGGCTAAAGCTGCCTACTCGACGTTCGGAGCGTTCAAGTGAGCATTTTTCGCAACCTTTTACTAACCCACTCTATCCCGTCCCGCAAGAACTGACTTCTCGCTCTGCCCAGCCTCGGAGCGACCCTCTTCGTCCAACCTCCTCCTCCTTCAGCCTTCAACCCCCTCGCCATGATCGACATGCTCCACCGGTACCCCGTCACGACACTCTGCTGCCCTCCCACTATCTACCGCTCTCTCGTCACCACCGCCGCATCGGCGTACTACCGTGCGAACCCTCCGCAAGCGCTCGAACACTGCGTCGGTGCTGGAGAGCCGCTCAACCCGAGCGTTATCAGGGACTTCCGCGATCTGAGCGGGGTTACGATCTGCGACGGATGGGGACAGACAGGTGCGCGATTCGAAGGAATTCGTTTGAGGTATACAGGAACTGATTCCGTTCGCGCAGAGACTGTTATCGTCGTGGGCAACTTTAAAGGAGTTGAGGTCAGGTTGAGGGCGTTCGATGGGAAAGGTGGCGCCCGGATTCGAGTACGTTCCTCTTCACACGTCGGCCCCGAAAGCGAAGCTGACGTGGTCGCGGCTGCAGAGTCGGCGTTATTGGGCCCAGCGGGGAGGAGCTCGCTGATGGTGAGGAGGGAGAACTTTGCGTTCGAACGGATGTCGGAGGAGGCGCGAACTGGATCTTCAAAGGTGCGTTCTTCCGCTTCGCTCATCGTCATCCGAACTGATCTGGTGATGTCGCGCAGGATACGTCAAGCCTGACGGCAAGGTCGACAAGCGCCAGAAAACTTTCGGGGGTAAAACTTGGTACACCACTGGCGACAGAGGAACGCGAGATGCGGACAAGTATTTCTGGTTCGTGGGCCGAGACGACGACGTGAGTCCCCCTTTTGCGTCGCTCTCACTCTCGCGTCGTTGCTAAGATGTCTTCGCAATAGGTCATCAGCTCCGCTGGCTACCGCATCGGTCCTTTCGAGGTCGAGTCCGCTCTCAAGGTCTGTATTCGCTCCCTCCGCACCGTGCGAAGCTCACCTCTTCGCATCGCAGGAACACCCCGCAGTCCTCGAATCCGCCGCCGTCGCTTCTCCCGACGCCCAGCGCGGCGAGATCGTCAAGGCGTTCATCATCCTCTCGGCAGAGTACGAGGACATCATGCGCGGCAAGGGACAGAAGGAGGTCGACGAGTTGATCCTCGAGATTCAGGTCCGCCCTTCGCCTCGCCCGCTCGCTCGCCCTATGCTGATCTCGTTACGAATGACAGGACTTTGTTCGCAAGAACGCTTCGCCTTACAAGTACCCTCGCGCGATCGAGTTTGTCGACACGCTCCCCAAGACCGTCAGCGGAAAGGTGTGTTCCCCTTCGCCCTCCCCCTCGCCTCGCTAGGTCGCTAACGTCAGCACACAGATTCGCCGCATCGAGCTCAGGGACCTCGAGTACGCGCGCAAGGCGCACATCGTCACAGCTCTCAAGGCAAAGCTGTAGTCTCCTCGTCCTCGCAACGTCCTCGCAATGAAGTTGAAAAGTATAAATAGACGATCCATTCCGTACGACATAGATACGCAGCTCCTCACGCCCTCCTAAGCCCCGTCTCTGGCATCGGCGGTACCTCCTCCTCGGCGCTCACCCAATCCGCATGCCCTCTCGAGCTCCCACTCGACCCTCCTCTCGCGCTATCCGAGCTCCCAAACCTCCCACTCGCAACACCACTACTCCCCTCACTCCCGAGCGTCCCCGTCCTCCCCATCATGTCCGTCCGCCCGATCCTGAACCCCTCCGACACGTTCGTATCGTCTATCGAATCGGTTCTCGTTTGGCTGTGGCCTTGAGAGCGTGGGGAGAGGGAGTTGCCGATGGAAGAAGAGCCGGATCGCATCGAGTAGGAGAGGGAGGAGGAGCCGATGTCGGAGTAGGAGGACCCGCTTGCGTTGTTGGATCTCGGAACTCGTCTGCACGCGAGGGTTAGCTTGCGAGCGAAGGTGAAGAAGATGCACGTACTGTCCCAGAGTGCCCGAAGCTCGAGGCCGTCTTCTGCTTCTTGTGTCCCTTCTTTGGAACGCTCGTCTCCATCTCGGGCGAGGAGGACTCGGCCTTGTCGTCCCCGAAGACGTCGTCAATTTCTCGATCTACCTCGTACGACGAGTTTGTGAGAGCTGGCGAGGCTGGGCGTGCGAAAAGAAGTGGCGAGGGGGAGTATACCGAGGGCGAGGCTGGTTCGAGAGGGGGAGAAGGCTTTCGTCGAGGTGCCTTGGCTGGAGAAGTGGTGAAGCTGCGGCGATGGGAGAGCGTCAGTAAACGGAAAAGTGAGCGAGAGAAGCGACGCACTGATCCTGACCGGCCTTCTCCTCCTCGTCCTTCGTCGTTCCTCCTCGCCGCTCCGCCGAATCCGAATCCCGCCAAAACTCCTCCCAGAGTCAACGCACTCTTCTTCTTCACGATCGTCGCGCTGCTCGTACTCTCCTGCATCGACCGTGGAGGGGTACAAGGGAGTCCGGCTGCTCGTGCTTTTGAAGGCGTGCGAGGAGGAGAAGGCGGGAGGCCGCTCTGCGAGGTCGAAGTTTGGAGAGGCTGAGAGCTAGGTGGTTCGCCGGAGTAGAAGGTGAAAGGAGGCTGGGAGAATACTGGGAAGGAGGGGAAGGAGTCGCGGTCTTGCAGCGAGGGAGTAGTCGACGAGCCACCGTGCCATCGTGGTTCTGGTCGAGCAACACGTCAGCAAACGACTCCGCTGGCTACCAAGAAAAGTACCCACTGGCAAAGAAGAGATCCGTCATACTCGAGCTGTCCGCCGTCCCCCTCTTGCTCTCCTTGCCGCCACTCCAGCTCCCGCTCCCACTCCCGCTCCCACTCCCGCTCCCACTCCCACTCCCACCCCCACTCCCCGTCGTCCCCGTCATCCCCGTCTCCCCACTGCTATTGGTCCCCTCATTCGTGATCTCCCTCCCCCCAATCCACCCCATCTCGCTGACCGTAGGAAACTTGATCCTCCTCGGCTCAATCCTCTTCTCCGCGCTCTCCCCCGTCCCGCCCATCGAGCTCGCCGCATCGTTCCATTCCTCCCTAATAACCGCCAGCGTCCCCGTCGCTCCCGCCGCCGCCGCCCACCCCCTCTCACTCGGGCGATACTCATCCTCCTCCTCGCTCGCGTCCAGCAATCCCTCCCCCTCCCCCGCTTTCCGGGGACTCCGAATCTCCAACACCGGCTCCTCCCCTTCCCGCATCTTCCCCTTCAGCTCCTCCCGCTCTTCCTCCCGCTCCTCTTGCTTCCCAAATAGCCCTCCAAGCCCCCAGATCCCCCCTCGCTGACCCGTACTCCCGAACGAGCTACCCGAATTCCGTCCCTGACCTCGCCAGCCGGATTCGCGGGCTTTGCGACGAGCTTTACGATGACGCTGGATGAGGAAGGCGAGGAGGAGGAAGAGGAGGAGAGCGAGTATGGTGCCGCAAACGATGCCCGCGATTTGGCCGCCGGAAAGGTTGGATGAGGATGAGGAGAGGGAGGTAGGAGTGGGGGAAGGAAGAGCTGTGAAGCTGTGATTAGCTTCGGTGCTTTGGAGGGGGAGTAGGACGCACGCGAGGGTGATTGCGAGTCCGAGGAGGTAGGAGAGGGCGTCGCTCCTGTCGGTGCGGATATCGATTGAGATGCTGCAGCTACTCAGATCCCCTTCGTTAGCTCTCCCGCGAGACACTCAGCACGTAAACTCACCAGAGCTACTCATCGTCTCCACCGTCGCAACAACACTCGTCAACACGACTCCCGTCTCCGCGCTCCCACTCGCCACCGCAGTCCCAGTCATCACCACACTCCCCGTCGCTCCCACTCCTCCATTCTCCGTCTCAACGGCCTCAAACAACCTCACCGCACTATCTCCCAACGTAAACACCCTCGTCTCTCCCAGCACTCTCACGACCGTCGGTCCCTGCCCTCCTCCATCCGTATAAGGGAACCCCAGTACGACTCCACTAGGCGCGTCGACCGTGAGCGGTAGCTGAAGGATTTCAGTACCCCATTGCGTGAGGACGATCGAGGCGATGAGGAGGGCTGGCGTTCCGGAGAGGAGGGTGGGGAGGGTGTAGAGTGCTGTGGTGGTGAGGGTTGGGGTGGAGGTGTAGGAGAGCCAGGCGGGGAGAGGGGCGGCGGGAGGAGTGTAAGTGAGGCTGAGAGGGGCTGCCATGGCCGGCACTGGAAGTGGACGAGGGGCGAGGGGTGAGGACTGAGTTGGGCGAGAAGCTCGGCGCCTTCGTCTTCGATCCCTCTGCTGGAGAGAGGAGAGGTGCTGCTGCTGATTAGGAACGTGTACGAGGAGGGGCTTGCTGAGTCGCGAGAGGAGGTCAGTTCAATTCCGTTCCTGAAGGGCTTTCCTCCTGGACTCACCCAGTGAGGACGCTGTGCCTTGCTGGCAGAAGCTGGTATCGCGGCGGGCAAGAGAGCTGTTCAGTCGTGAGGAGGCAGCCGCGACGAAGGCGAGTTTCGGTTCAACGAGAATTCTACCAAATCGTTTTGCGATCGACGGCGCGTGTTCTTCGCGTCAACAGTTGCCAGCTGGCGGGTACAACCCCCTCAGCAACGAGCGAAAAGGAGAGAGGAACAAGGCTTGGAAGACGGCTTCGTGGAAGAGAAGTAGCGACGCGCAGCGAGGGCGCAGGAGCAAGCCGCACCACCGTCTGGTCCCCTTCGTCTGAGGCAGAACGCCAGAACCTGCTCTGCAAAGTGTAGCATTACAATAGTCGTGCGACGCGTCACACAATCGAAACGGAAGCCGACGCGTTGCTCGTCGAGACGTCGAGCGTCGAGCTCGCTGCTCCCTCTCCACTCGCAACGGTCCCTTCGACCTTGGACTTGCTCTGTTCCTTCCAGGTGACCGTGTGGATCGCAGAAGGAGCATCGAAATGAGCCTCTCCGTTCGAGGTCGATACCTGCGAGAAACAATGAGCAATCGCGCAACGCATGCGAAGCGAGAAACGCACCTTGAACGACCCAACGAACGGCGAATGGTCCTGCAGCTTGACATGCCCATTCGACGACCTCGACTTCGCATCCAACACGACTCCCCTCGGATGACCAGCACAATCACATCAATCACCCCGTTCGTATTCTCCACCACCATCTCCACCCTCCCCCTCGCCACCGGCTCCTTCTTCGAATCCAGCAACTCGGGCGTCCCCTCCCTCCTTCCCTCCTCATCTCCCAATAGCTCCACCGTCACCTCGATTGAAGAATTGAGCGTCTTGAGCCTCAATTCCTTGCCAGCGCGGTACGAGCCCTTGATCGCTGCGTTCACGGAGCGAACGACGATCCCTCCTGGAGCGCTGAACGTCCCTCCAACAGCGCCATTTGCATTATCCACGACGATACCTTCGCGCGCGGAGAACCGTCCTTCAACAGCGGCGTTCCGAGTTGAGACGCTCAGGACCCCGACGTTGTATTCCCCGCTCACGGAGCCGTTGTTCGTCTTGATCTCGCAGCGGCCTTCAACGACGTAGGAACCGCTGATCTCAGCATTCACCGTCGTAGCGTCCAGCTCTCCGGCCTCGAATGTTCCAGTGATAGTGGCGTTGGAAGTGGAGAGGTGTACGACGCCGGCTCGGAGGGAGGAGAAGGAGATGAGGGCGTTGGAGGTGGTGATGGAGAGGGTGTGGATGAAGAGGGTCGAGAGGGTGGGAGAGTCCGAGGGTGGCGCCAGTGCGTGCCTGAGGTGCGGAGGGAGTGTGTGAGGAGAGGAGGGAAAAGGGGGGAAGAAGAAGGTAATGTGGAAGGAGAGCTGGGAGGCTAGTCGGGCTGGAGATATCGTAGGAGTCTGTAGCGCGCCGTCAGCTTCCACAGAGCCGCGAGAGAGAGCACGCACCACCACCCTCAGCTCCACTCCGTCCTCCCCGACCTTCCTCAGCCCAATCTCCACCTCGTTCCACAAGCTCTCATCACTCCACCTCGCCTCCACTTCCCCCTCCAAGTACCCCTCTCCCTCGCCCAGCTGCGGTCCGCGCGCCTTGGAGTCCTCCGCCGTGGTAGCAGAGACAGCAAGGTCGTAACTCGGCGGCGCAGCGCTCTCCCGTACGGAAAAGAGGACGGTACCGTGTGACCAGGAGCCGCTGGAGGTGAAGGAGAGGCGGGTGAGGGAGGAGATGGGAGCCTCGAGGCTGGAGCGGGTGACGGTGGAGCCGCGCGGAAGGGGCGTTGAGGGTTCCCAGTCGCAGGGCGGGATGCGGATGGCAGGCGTTAGGTAAGAGGCTAATGCGGAGAGCATCCTGAGTGTGTCGCCTGTAGGAGATGTCGCATGTGAGAGAGAGAAGAGAAGTCGGCGCCAAAACAATCTCTTTGTTGACTTCTTCTCGCTCGGCTCGGCTCGGCCGGACGTATCTCTGCGCTCTCTTCTTCATCCTGTAGCGCCTGACTGGTCTATATAAGTATTGCGTCGACCTCCCAGCACTAATCACGCTCCAATCCTCTTCCTAAACGCCTCCCACTCCTCTACCGCCAACCCAACCGCCTCCGCCCCCTCCCCCTCCAACGCCCTCACCACACTCCTTAACTGCATCTTCTCCTCCTCCCCAAATGCACTTCCAACCTCGTCCAACTTCTCCGCCAAATTAACGCACACCCTCAACGCCTTCTCGCGGTAATCGAGATCCACTTCTCCGTCCCCGTCTGGGCCTGTTGGGAGAGCGGAAGGGGTGAGAGAGAGGAGGAGGGTGGGGAGGAGAGAGGGGCGGAGGGAGGCGAGGAATGGGAGAGGAGGGGATTGGGAGGCGAGCTGGCAGAGGAGGAAGGCGGTTTTGGTTCGGAGCGTGGCGGAGGGGTCTGTTGAGGCGGGAGAGAGTGGTGGGAATAAAAGGTAATAGGAGGGGAGGAGGAAGAGGTCAGCGGTGATTTGAGAAGGAGGCACGGGAGGACGCACCAAGGAGAGTCTGGTGCAGGACGTTCCATCCGTCGAGCTCGGCGAAACGGTTCACTGCAGGCTCGGATAGCTTGAGCGTCGATGATAGTGCGTACATGGCCTTGTTACGGGCTGCGGGGGAAAGAGTGCGGGAGTGCGGGAGACGAGATGATGGTGGGGAGGGGGTCGAGTTCGAGGAACTGTGGCGGTCAGTGATTAGCTGACACTCCTCGGTCTTGATGGGAGAGTACGTACGGCGCTTTGTGCTCGAGGGTTGTTCTACAAGACGTCAGCTGGGGAGTGGGAGCGCGATAGTAGAAGAACGCACCTGCACAGCGGTGCCGCACACCCAGCAGGCTCGGAGAGCAATCTCCTCATCCTCGTCCGTCGTGTACTTCAATACGGGAACCCAGAGGTTCAGGAACTTGAGATCTGCGCTCGTCGAAAGCTTTGGTCAGCTCGCCACTCCCCTTTCCAAAAAAGCTCTAGGACAGCTCACCATTCGCATTGTCGAGGTCCTCGACCAGCTGCTCACCCAGCCCATCAGCTCCTCCCTTAGCTCCAGTCTCAAGCGCAAGCTCACCATCTCCAAATCATCCCAAGCCCTCAACCGATCCTCCTTCGTAACATCCGCATCCTTAACCCCTCCACCATCCCTATCCACCCAGCGTCCCTCAATTACCTCGACGCACTCCTTCATCCTATCCGCATCAGTCGTCCCCATGATCGCTTTGAGCATATCCGTGTTGAGGTCGGGGCGAAGACCGGCTTTCATGTCTTCGGCGAGCTTGGGGAGAGCGCCTGGGGCGGCGTGTTCGATGCCCCAGCGGAGGAGAGATTGGGTGCCGTCGCTCATGTCGTTGCTTGGGCGAGGATTAGGGGGGTCGGGGTGCGAGGGTGTGGTTGGTGGCAGAGAGAGGTTTGCGTCGAGCTCGTCGAGAAAGCGACGAGAAACGCATCGAACGATGGGCTCCTTCACTCTCCTTATCCCACTCGCCTTGACTCAGCGTGAGCACCAGGGCTACGGCTGAATCAGCACCGCACAACCGCCGCCAACCGCCCGCGTAATCGAAGCTCAAGCGCACCTCCCACCAGCACTCCCCCTACCTACTCCTGATCCCAGCGCTCCTCCACCGCAGGCCCGCCGCGACGCCGCCATGTCAGGTCCGTTCCACCTCCCATCTCCAGCTTATCCAGCTCACGCCCCACCCCAGACGTCCACTCCTTCGGCGACACAGACCCCACCTCCGACGCCCTCTCCCCTTTCCTCTGGATCCCCCTCGTCTCCACCGCCCTCCTCTGCGTCCTCTTTATCTGTTTCCGCCGCGCCCAAAGCCTAGAGCTCTACGAGCGTTTACGCACCTAGTCCGTCTCTCCCCCTTCTTACCCGGGATCGCACTGACGAAAGCGCAGTACCCTCTCTCGCCTCCCTGGAAGCATCTACCTCCGAGGAACAGCGGCGGACGATCTGGAACTGGCGCTCGATTCGGAGTCGGATGAGGAGGGAGGGACAAGGGAGAGGGACGACGACGACGAACTCCCTTCGGCGCTACCGCCACCACGGCCGACGCTCCTCCAGCGAGGGACGAAGGTGCTTGAAACGCTGGGATGGATAGGGGAGGGGAAGGAGCGTGGGTGGAGTGAGGGGAGGGATGGGGGGATTGCGAGAGCGTTCTGGGGGGTGCGGAGAGGGGATCGAACGGGGGGGATTCGGTTAGGAGGGGAGGAGGGGCGGGGAGGAGGACGGGGGTTTGGAGGAGCGGTTTCGGAGCGTGTGGGAGATGTTGGGCCGCCAGCAGCTTCGAAATCGGTGGTGCCGCCGTCGCCTAGAGCGAGTTCGAGCCCGACGCTGTTTGATTTGGGGGAGCAGGATGAGGAGGCGGATGCGGTGGAGTTGCCGATGGAGTTTGCGTTACCAGTGGAGAGGCCGTGGGGTGGAGAGCGAAGGTCGAGTGGGCAGAGGGGGATGCAGAGGATGGAGTGATGCGATGCGATGGGTCGGAGTTTGTTGTTCATTCAGGCGGTTCCTGCTTCGGTACTGCTCTGTTTTCGTATTCTACGCTGCTCGCTACTCGACTTGGCCATCGCTCACTGCACCTCATCGCCGCTTGAACGACACTGCGAATTGTCCACCAGGCCCCTGCCTCGCTGCTCTCGTACGAAAGTGCGATCAGCCTGTCTCTGTCTCCAGTCCTTTTCGGATATTCTCTTCGCTCAGTTACAGCCCCCTCCAGCAGCTTGCTCTCGTCGTTGCGAAGAAAGAGAGTAGGTGCGGAATTCCGAGTCCTTTTCTCGCTCGCTCGGAATCACCAACGCGCCAGAGTGAGCCTCGGAAGAATCAAGCTATTCTGTGCTTGTACAACTCCATCTCCACCTATGCTCCCTTGGGGTCCATCGCCAGAACCGCGTCGCGTCGACCGCCAGCGCGCCAGCAGCCGCGAATCTCGATCGCAGATCGCTGCTGTCATTCGAGTTCCTCCCTCGGTCTCAGCCTTTTTTCCTCTCGACAGCTTCCCCAGCCACACAGCGATGGCCGAGCGAACTCTCCTCCTCCGCCCATCCACCCCACCTCTCCCAGCACCCGTCCACTACCTCCAAACCCACCGCGCGGTCGTCTACCAGCTCACCTCCCTCCTAACGGCAGTCGACGGTCTCGCGGGCACGTACGCGCTCAAGCTCCTCAATAGCAAGGTCCTACTCGCACGGTCGTATGGAGCGACGTTGGATATCGGGAACGCGTGGTTCGCGGGCTTCCTTCTCACGGTTGCTGGAGCTTTGGCAGGGGCGGCTTGTGTGAGTCCTGTGAGAAGGTGGGGGGAGGGGAGCTGACGCGTGGGAGCGCAGGGGATCTTGTTCCTTGTGCTCATGCTGCATCCTTCGCATGGGGAGACGAGGAATCGCGTCCTGGCGAAGGAAGGGGTGTTTGCGGTGTTTGCGAGCTTCTTCCTCGTGTCTTCCGTCTTCTCTACCGTAAGCTCTGCGCATGCGTCTGCAGGGAAAGGAGCTGAAGTCGTACTGGACGCAGGTCGTGGTCGCTACGGGCTCAGCAACGCTCTACACGCCCCGACTATCGGACGTGATGCGGCAGTACGTTATCGAGAAGCTCGGAGGGTCTCTAGGTACGCCCCTCTCCCCCCTGCAAACTCCCCAGCTAACCCCCATCCAGCGTACCGAAACTTCGGCCCAGCAATCACCTTTGTCGTCCTCGGCTGGATCTCCTGGGCCTCCCTCACCCTCTCGTGCGATCATTCCATCATTCCCTCGCGAACGGCTCTAACCTACCTCCCAGGCTCGTCCTGGTATCTCTCGCAGGCCGACACGTCCTTCACCGCGGTCCAGCCCTTGGCGTCGTGCGCGGTCTTCCAGAACGTCTCGCCGCGAAACATCTCGCACCGTATCTCGGCATCGACCCGCTCGTCGTCGGTGGAGAATCTCACGAGGAGCAGTAAAGCCCGCTATAGATTGTAACAACACGCAGTGCCACTCATTGCACTGGCTCTGTCTCTATCAGCCCTACCCACAGCGCCTCCTCCCCACATTCCACCTCTCCCAAACTCCACTCCGCCTCCTCCCCCGCGAGCCCCAATTCCTGCAACGGCATCACCAGCTCCGTCGGCTCGTAAACATGCATCAACACCGTAGGAGGTTTCGCCGCCGCCGCCAACGTAGGGGGAGAAGCGGACGCGATCGTCCCCACGCCCAATCGTCCATGAGCGTTGTTGAGCCCCCATGTCCAGAGGGATGAGGCGGTTCCTGCGTCTGAGAAGGGATGAGTGGGAGTGCGGAGAGGGAGGGAGGAGACGGACCTCGGATGGCGGAGGCCCAGCCCCACCCTGCGCGAATGCGGTTTACGCCTTGTCCTTCGAGGGAGTCGATACGCCTGACGAGAGAGGTTTCGAGCGTTTTGGGACCGAGACCGAGGGCGCCGAAGCCTGCGGCGTAGACTGAGCCGCGGTCTGTGATGGAGTCAGCTTCGAGTGCGGGAGAGCGAAGTGGTTGAGAGATCAGGGAGACTGGGTGGCTTTTTTTGAAAGCCGAGAAGACGTCTCTATATTTCCGGATGTGTAGTTCTTCCACACTCCTTCCTTCGCTCGTTGGATCCTAGGACCCGCAGAAGTGAAAGAAGAGCGCGTCCGATGGCCCCGGCTTCGTTCATCACTTCTCATGCGTGCGGGAACGGAAAGAGAAGCTCACCATCGAGGACGAGAGAGAAGGAACCACCGCAGCGGAAATCGACGATTCGACGAGAGGAGGGAAGGAAGGAAGAGTCGATCTCGGTCGGCGAGTGAATCTGGTCGATCTTGCGGCCGTGTAATCCTTGAGCGTATTCCTGCAGCAGGCGGCGTAAGGAAAGTGTCGCTGTAGTAGGAGAAAGAACCTACCGAGTTCCCCCAAGTCCACACCCTCCCACTTGCGGTGATGAACGCCGACGTATCCGCTCCCGCTCGAATCTTGGCGATTCCTCCCTCGGCCGCGATTTCGCGCGGTAGTTCCATCTTGCGAAGCTCATACACGTCCGTAACGACCTCGGGGCCGAGTCCTAGCTGACCGTCGGTGTTGCAGCCGGTCCCGTAGACTTCGCCGGAATCTGCAAGGATGGGATCAGCGAATGCAGGAGCCAAGGGAGAGGACACGCACCCGTCAGCAGCAGCAGATGCTCAAACCCGGCTGCGAGCTGCTTGATCCCCTTGATCTCGGGCGGCAAGTTGACCAGCGTCGCTCTGGACAGCATGTGCAGCTCTGGCTCATGATCATCGGGCGTCCGCTCGCTCGGCGCATAAAACGCTGGCTGTCCTAATCGTCCCCTCTGCAACGATCCCCAAGCATAAAGCGCCGTGCTATCTTTCACGGCCCTCATTAGCTCGACTCCCCTCACAAGACGCGGACCAGCGCACCCTGTCTCCGCAAGAGCAGATAGCTACTCTGCACCGACGCCGTCGCCTGCAGCACTTCCTCCCCTTCGAAACCCTCCACAAGCCCCCTCGTCCCCTCCTGCGAATTAAACCCCAGCCCCAATTGTCCCACCTCGTTCCTCCCAACCGCGAAACACCGATCGACACCCTGACTCCTGTAGCTGAACAAGTTGTGCTCCAAGCCGGACGCGAGACCGGAGGGGAGGATGGACCAGCCTTCGGCGACGTCTGCGGCACGGCCGATCGAGCCGAGCCAGGAGGAGATGGGAGCGGGAGTGAGAGCTGGGTTGGAGGGGGATTGGCGGGAACGGGCGGCGTAGGCGAGCGGGGGGGAGAGCGGGTTGTGCCCTGCTAGGAGGAGGTGGGAGAGGGTACGCCGGGTGGGAGTGGGGCGGACTATCGACATTGTCGAGCGAGGTGGAGGAGGGAGAAAGGTGAACACGATGAGAGGTGCTCTCCCTCCGCCCTCGTCCCCTACCAGCCGCTCGCCCTCCCTACACTCCGATTATAAGCTATGGCGACTCCTCTCGATTCCTCAGAGCGACCTCTCTTCTCCGCCGAGGAGTTCTTCGCTTCGGAACCTCCTCCAGCCCGACTCGAGGAGCATCTCGAGCAGGTCCGCGAGTTCGTGGAGCGCAACGCGAGCGCTGGGAAGCGAGTGGTACTAGTAACCGTGCGTTCATTTCGGCTGCTGTAACATGGGAGGAGCTGGGGACGGAGCAGAGGCGCCGGCTCGTCGTCACTGGGGTTTGTGGGGGGAGAGGCGGGGGGCGAGTCTCTCCGATGGATCAGGCTGGTCTGCAGGCTGGGGTTGGGGAGAACAGACATCGCGCTGTACGGGATGTTGGGGTGTTGGGGTGGAGACGGCGGCTCGTCGTTCGCATCTTCTTGCGATCCACAACAAAACCCAACAACAGCGAATGCACCGGATCTACTGCTCCTTGTCGACAGTTCCGCACGCCTGAGCTCCCCAGCTGACCCGCCTTGAATTTTCAGAGTGGTGGAACGACCGTCCCTCTCGAGCACAACGTGTTCGTCCCTCCTCCCAAGTCTCCTTCCACGTCGCCTAACCCCCTCGCAGCGTGCGCTTCCTCGACAACTTCTCCGCCGGAACCCGTGGCTCGTCCTCCGCCGAACACTTTCTTCGCACGGGGCAATACGCCGTCATCTTCCTCCACCGCCAGCACTCTCTCCAGCCTTTCTCGCGACACTACAGCCATTCGACGAACCCCTTCCTCGACCTGCTCGAAGTTGTCGGAGGACCTCCAACTTGTCCCACCAACTGCACTCAAGGGGTTCCTCTTCCCTCCCGTCCCCGTCGTCGCGCACCCTTCTCCCACTCCCGTCGAGCGAACGGCATGCCAGGACGGGGAAGCGCAGATCCAGATCCCTCCACCTCATCTCAAGCCGATGCTCTCGCTACTCAAGTCGTACAAGCTCGTTCAGCGATTGGGGATCCTGCATTCGATCTCGTTCACGACGGTGGACGAGTACCTCTTCCTCCTTCGCGGGGTGAGCCGAGTTATGGGGACTGCGAAGGACGCGCGGGGGAACGCGCTGGGACGGAGGGGGATGTACTACCTTGCGGCGGCGGTCAGCGATTTCTTCATTCCGAGGCAGAGGATGGTGAGTCCTTCTCGCTGGATCCGCAGGTCGCGTCGCAGGAGCTGACCTCCTGTGGCGCAGTCGGAGCACAAGATTCAGTCGGGCAAGGGCTCGCTGATCATCGAGATGGATCAAGTCCCCAAGGTCCTCAAGGCGATGGTCGACGAGTGGAGCAACGACGGCTACATCGTTTCGTTCAAGGTTCGTCCATCTCCCCTCCCCTCCTCCTCCTCGCCTGACGTGCCTCCCTACCATAGCTCGAAACTGACATGACTCTTCTCGTCCCCAAATCCCACGCCGCTCTCGAGCGATACGGGCACCAAGTCGTGATCGGCAACACGCTCGCCGACCGGAAGCACGAGGTCGTCTTTGTCGAAAAGTCCGGCGAGACGTGGGTGCGGATTCACGCCGAGCATCGAGGAGCTATTGGGAGTGGAGGAGAGCTGAGGGAGATTGAGGAGGACATCGTGGCCAAGTTGGTGGAGATGCATAGCGGGTGGATGGAGGAAGGGAAGACGACGGTGTGAAGTACTAGCTATGTTATTGCCGCCCTCGTGTTTTACTGCAGCCTGCGTACCTCTCTGTTCTCTCGGTGAGGTGCTCAAGCAGCGAGAGGACTGGACAGCTTATCAGCTTGAGGAGGACGCGACTTGGGCGACGCGAACCTCGTCGTTGTCTCTCTATCTCCTCCCTCCGGCCGCTCACCCTTCTCAGACGGGACGACAAGCTACTCGAACGTTTTTACGCTCAACCAGGCCCCATCTGCCCTGGCCTACATCCCCCTCCTCTCCTGCCGGCTCGCCCACCACCCGAAACAACAACCGCCATGGCGCCTCGCCTCTTCTACGACGCTGCCAACCCCCGCATGCTCATGGACGACGAGATCGCCTCTCTCGGCGCCGCAGACGTACAAGCCGCGTGCGATCAGCTGGACCAGAACACGGTGGCAGTCCTGCAGCAGATCGACGAGAACTTCGCCAAAGCGAACCTGATCCTGAACCAGCGCATCCTCCCCGCCGTCCAGCGGTACGGCGAGAATAGCTTGCAGATCTGGGAGTCGGTCAAGGTGCGTCTCAGGCTACTTTAGGACAGGAGGGGCGGGAGCTAACTGACGCTGGGGGACGCAGTTCTGGAAGTCCTTCTTCGAGGCGTCGGCGAACACCAAGCTCTCGGATCCGTACACGGGGGACGAGTCGATCACGTCCGAGAACCCGCTCGATGTGCACGGAGGCGCAAACGAGTCCCTCTCTTTCGCCCAGGAGGACGGCGCTTCGAACGCGTCAGGCTCAGAGGACGGCAACACTCCTCGACCTCCTCCTCGCGCCGACCACAAGTGGTCCGACGACCTCAGCCCTTTCCAGACGCTTCAGAAGGATGTTGATGGCCTGGCCAACGTGTCGGCGGACTCGTCCGTAACGCAGGCGATCAAGGACGTCCAGCGATTGCGACTAGGCGACCCGACTCGCCTGACCTCGCCTGACCTCCCTCTCCCGACGTTCGAATCCTCGCTCGACATCTACTCCAAGGAACCTAGCAGCGATACCAAGGGAAAGGCGCGCGCGTACGACGTCCTGGCGACCGGCTCTCCCCTCCCTCGCACCCTCAAAGCCGGCGCAGACAAGCACCACCCCGCACTTCTCCAGAAGCTCCTTCGCAAGAACGTCGCCTCCCCTCTTCCTGCCACTTCCGCCGCCTCTCGCGCCAAACAGCTTTTCCCAAACGACGTCCCAAAGGACTGGGACGGCCTCGCAAACCTCTCCAACACACCTCTCTCCTCGTTCGCCTCTCCAACGAAATGGGACGACGCGCTCATCGCCCCTCCCGACCTCCTTTCCTCACCCCTTCCCCTTCCTCAAATGTCCTTTGCCCTCCCAGCCGCCACCTACTCCCAAACGCCCTCAAAGGAAGCAGCGCGTCGCGTCGCTCGAGACGTCTACACGCACGCGACCTCTCCCATAGGCCTCGACAGCCCTCTCATCGAACCGCCTTCCGTGCTCAAGGAATGGGCGACGAGGGGGTACGATATCCACCCTGACGCTGGGCCCGCCCCAAGTCCAAGCGAGGGGAGGCGCAAAGGATTTGAGGAGGAGCAGGAGATGTTCAACGAGGCGGACCTTGAGGAGGATAGCTTTGAACTCCCGCGCGTGCAGGGTTCGTTCCTTGCTGCTGCGGGAGGGCTGGCGGAGTATGGGGGAGGGACGACGGCGAGGATCGAGGATCTGCTAAATGAGGATAGCTTTGCGAGGCTCGTTGACGATGATGAGGGAGGGTTTGGGAGGCCGCTCGAGGAGGAGGAGGAACTTTCGTATGTCGAGGTGGGTCATTCGTATGTCGACGAGGGGCAGTACGTCGAGGAAGGGCATTCGTACGTCGAGGAGGGGATCTCGCGAGACGGACGAGGACGAGGAGGACTCGATGGACCCGAAGATACGCTGTTTGGGATGCCGCAGAAGAAGGCCACGTCGTTTATCGCGGGCGAAGAGGACGACAGCTTTGATTTCGAGGTGGGGAAGGGGCAGGGGAGTGGGTTCAGAATGATGGGGCCGAACGAGATGGACACGCTTCATGGTGGCATGCTCCTGGAGAGTGAGCCGTTCGAGGTGAGTTGTCATTCGCGTGTTTCTCTCCGCTCGACTCGTATTGATCCTTCCTGTAGGCATCACCACTTGCTGGGAGGGCGAGGATGGACTATTGAAGGAGGCTGCGAGGAGGGATGTTTAGAGCGGGAATACCAGCGATTGTGCGATATCCACGTCGCTTGCTGGCCACGAAGCTCTCCCTAGCATGGCCTGGTGTAGTTCTTGAAGGCGAGTTCAACCTACACACCCCAGGCGCGCGACTCCCAAGTCCAAGTCGACCGTTCTCCTGGCGCTCCTCTCTCGATCACTTTCCCCCACCTCACTCCTCACTCCTCGGCTCGAGAGCTCCACCGACTCGACAGAGCTCCCGTTAACGCCTGGTGAGGACCACAAGCACGCAAACGTCCCTCGAGCCCCACCCGCCTCCCGCGCGATCACCCCACTCCCTAATGTCGACCAGCAACGCGACTCTCGACGACGTGACGCCTCCTTCTACCGACCTCTCGCCTGAGCTTTCCGAAGAGGACGAGGAAGGGGTGGTGGTGAACGGGCAGCCGGTGGAGGGAGGAGGCGAGGGGAGTGCTGCGAAGAAGAAGCGCAAGAAGAAGAAGACGCCGGCGCAGAAGAGGGCGAGCGCAGAGGCTGTAGCCAAGGTAGCTGCTGCCGCTGCTGCTGCTGCTGCACCTCCTCCTCCGGCTGTGCTCAAGATCTCGCGCAACAAGCACATGAAGGTGAGTGAGCCGGGGGCAGGATCGCGAGCGCGGGAGCTGACCTCTTGTTATGCAGTACATCTCCAGCTATCACGTACGCGTTGAACGAGGGCTATCGAGTGGAAACGAGTGCTCACGCTGTTCTTTAGGGACCCTGGCTTCAACTCCCTCACGAAGTGCTCGACTCCCTCCTTTCTGTCAACTGCGACCCCGAAGCTCTCCCCACCGTTCGCGGCCTCATGGAAGCCAAGTCGTCCCTCGGATCCAACTACGAACGTTCGTCGCGCTACAAGGCCCTCTCGTCCTCCTCCGAACCTCACCCTGCCTTCTCCTTCCTCGGCGGCGACGACGACGAACGCCTTCCCCCTCCCATCGACCCAGCCGTCTTTCGTGGCGTCTCAGAGATCCGCAAGCTCGTCGACGACGCTTCCGACCTCGCTGTGCGAGCCGCGTCGGGATTATCGGCTGCTGCGCTGGGTGCGCTCAATATATCGAATGGAACCGGCTCGCTCGCGAATTCGCTCGGGATGGAGGGAGGGCCTGGCGGACGGAACGCTACCATGTCGCCGATTCGGCAACACAGGCTTCGGAGTCTGGCGGTGTCGAAGCTCGCGGAGGCGTACAAGATCGATGAGATCGCAGCGAGCGTGGCGGTCATGCAGGGAGCGACGGGACTGGACGACCTGGCGCATCGCGTGATGAAGTACGAGCCCGACAGCTTGGACGCTCAATACGTGCACTTTTTCCACGAGAAGATCCCTTCCAGGTGCGTGTTCAAGAACGCGGAGAAGAGGTCGCGAGGCTGACTTTGCGAATCAGAACTCTCGCTCTTTCGACCGATACGACTCTCCTCGACCAGCTCATCGCCAGCAATCCTCATCGCCTCGAGTACTACCGCACGCGCGGCATCGTCCACGGCTTCAAGCAGGACTACCTCTCCGCCATCCGCAACTTCACCCAAGCCCTCACGCAGGCGAAAGCCGCTCGCAAGGCGAAGCAGTACCACGCCGGCGATACGGGCGGAAAGACCTCTCGCAAGAAAGGCAAGGGCGGCAAGTCGAACGGGAAGCAGAAAGAGAGCGCACCGACCGAGTCTGCGTCCGTTCCGGCGCGCGAGGAGGCGACGGGGATCGGGGATGACCTCGGGCGATGACCTCGAGCGGCAGATGCTCTTCCACCGCGGAATGGCGCACTTCCACTACGCCTGCACGCTCATCGAGGAGGCCGTTCTCGATATCGAGGAGGTCGAGCATCCTCAAGGCGGACTCTCAAACGAGGGAGGCGAGCTCACGCTTCGCAACGTCGGGATCAACCTGAAGGACGAGGTCGCGGGCTTGTACGGCTGCGCGTCGGCGAAGAAGCAGGAGCGGTATCGCACCGTCCTCGGCGATCCCGAGCTCAAGGAGAAGGTCACGACGCTCCTCCGCAAGAGCATCCGGGACCAGGAGCGATTCCTCTCCTACTTCGCCATCTGGGAGGCTCCGCCCGGATCGATCCTCGAGGAGGAGAAGCGCTTCGCCAACCCCCGCTCGACCGACAAGCCCCTCACGTTCCGCGGTCGGCGCCTCATCCACCATCGCTCCCTCTCCAACCGCACTCGCCACGTCGACCCTCGACGCAGCGACAACTCTCTCGGAGGGAACCCCGAGCCCGCCCTCCTCACGACGTACCACCCCCTCCTCATCGAAGCGCACTTCTCAGTACTTCTCAGTCAACTCCTCCTCGGCGACTTTGCGGCACTCGTAGGACAGCACTACAAGATCGCTCGCCTGATGGACTACCTCGAGGGGTACCCCGTCTTTCTCCCCGCGCGCTCGCTCAACCAGTCCGAGTACGCCGAGGTCCTCGAACGCCTCGCCGTCACCTGGCTCAAGAAGCGGGAAGAGGGCGGCGTCCCTGCGCCGGAAGGGACGGAGGAGGACGTCGCGCGCGAAGGAGATCTCAAGAGCTTGCATCACGTTCTTTCGTTCTTTACGGAGGAGTTTGTCGAGGCGCTCGTCGCGGCGGCAGAGGTGGCGGACAGGGACGCGAAGGAGGAGGCCAAGTCCAAGGCGTCGAGTAATGCGTTGATGGCGCTGCTGGAGCAGTCGGGGTCGAAGGAGCCTAAGGGGACTTGGGCGGAGGAGCGGGAGAAGGCCGAGGCGGAGAGGAGGAAGATCGACCCTTCTTGTGAGTCTGCGTTTCGTTCTTGCGAAGGAGCAGAAGCTGATCTTGTGAGGTGGCGTAGACGCGACGTACAACACTGCCAGGGCTGAGGTCGCGCTGGCGTGGATGACGGCGGTCGTTCTTCCCGAGAAGGAGGCCGAGGAGCGAGCGGGAAAGGGGAAGGGCAAGGCGCCGGCGGAGGAGAGGGCGAGTGCGAATGGGTCGGGATCGGGTTCGGGGTCGAGGATGAGGATGGAGGACGAGGAGGATTAGTCGCGTTGTTCGCGTACGATGGTGCAGGCTGGCGTGAATGGAAGGATCTCCTTCTTGTTGTCGCGAATCTGTCGAGCAGCGAGAGAAGAGCTGGAGAGGGCGAGAGGAATTCAGTCAAAATGTGGCTTGCGAGGAGATGCGTAGTGTGGTGGAGTGGGGGAGACGAGTGGGGGTAAACTAATGGGTGGACAGTGCTGGAATCGGAAGGAGTATTGAAGGAGGGAGCTAGACAGGTGCAAAAGTAAGAACAGAAACCTCCCTCCCTCTCAATCAATCGTGATGACCTCCATCTTCCCCGTTCCCGCCTTCGCGTCCACCACCTTCTTCGCAGGCATCGCGTACTTGGCTACGAAGCGAAACCACAGTCAACACTCCGTCACTCAGCAAGGAGGCAGCTCACCGGTCCACTCCCGCGCCGCCTTGTCGTGTTCCTCTCGATTCCTCTTGAATTTCTGAGCGATGTCGGGCATGAGAGGGTCGTCGGGGTTCGGATCCGCCAGAAGGGAGCTGAGGGAGAGGAGAACCTTGACGATCGAGCTGTGTTGGTAGCGTTAGCCAAGTGCGAGTGGGAGAGCAGCACCGGGACGAACAGAGCAGGCGACCACTGCGACTTGAGAATGTCCAAGCACACGCCGCCTTGCGTGTTGATGTTGGCGTGGTAGATCTTGGTCTTGAACGTAACCTGGTGGCAGGCGTCAGCTGGATTGAAGGTACAGCAGGCTGCAAGCTCACTCGGCGGACTCCGGAATGGGTAATCGGGAGGCAGCGTGATCGCTATGTCGAATATTCCCCCTTCGTAGCAAGAATCTGGATAATCAGGTAGGTCAGCTCGCCTGCACAGAACTGCAGGAGCAGCACGAACGCACCTGGAGGTCCCTCTGTTCGTGGCCCAACAACCCAGTCAGCTGCCCATCCTTCATCGCCACCTCCCGTCGCCTCCAGCCTTCGTAAACCTACTCACCGATCTGTGCCGTCCATTCGTATACTGAGGCGTCACTCGTAGGTCCAGCTCTGCAAACGACGCGATCAGCACCTCTCCTCCCACCGCGTCAGAGACCAGCTCACTTGCAGCCCTGTGGCAGCTCCTCCTTCTTCAGATCTGACATTTCCCTAGCGATCCTCTTGGCGCTCATGTTCTTCGCCATGGTGGGTGCGGGGTCTTGGACGGAGTGTGGCGGGTTGGCGATACGATCAGGAGAGGAGGTCAGTTCCGTAGGTGGTGAGTGGCGGACGCGGGAGGAGGTGATGGGCTGGTGGCGGCAGATAGAAGCTGGGAGGAGGTGCTGCTGAAGCGGCGAGAGAGTCGAGGTACGGGAGGAGGGAGAAAGGGACTCAGCCGAATCAACGCCAGGACGACTTCGCGCCGCGGCCGCCGTCCTCAATCTCGGCCTCCTTCTCGCCTTTCGCCACGATCCTCCGGCACAAAAGACTTCGCGTTTCAGCACGAGGATCATTCGTCTCCGTCGTTGGTATAACTCTGCTCCATCTGCCCCGTCAAACTCGTCAACGGCGGCCTGACGACCTTCGCCTCGGCGTTGCTCCTCCCCAGCTCGCCCACCAACAGCTCGAGCGCCTTCTCGATCCCCGCCAGTCGCTCCTCGAGGCCCTTGTTCATCTTCACCTGCTCCCCCTTTGCCTTCTTCTTCCCTCGCTCCTCCTCCTCGGAATGCTCGACGACCGATTGCAGCGTGAACATTCTGCGCTCATCATCAGCTCCCTCCACAGCCCAGTGAACGAGAAACGAACGCACCTGGCCAACGGACTAGCCAAACTTCCCATCCTCATCGCCTGCCTCCCGCCCTTCAGCCCCTCCGCAAGCGTCTTCAACCTCCTCTCGACCATCTCCCCTCCCTCCTCCCTCGCCTCCTGCTGATCAATCCTCGGCACCTCAATCGCCCTCGGCGTCACCTCCCTCTCGAAGATCTTTCCCACGCTATCAACCGCTCCCTCCCAACGTATTCCGCGAGGGAGGGACGCCCAGGCGCGTTGAGTGTGGAGGGAGATCTTGGTGGCGGTGGGGCCGTAGAAACCTTTGTGGATGTAGCGGGTTTGGAAAGCGAGGAAGAGGAGGATGGGGAGGTTGAAGGATTTGGTGAGGAAGACATTGGATTTGTGGAACCAGCTGTGGGAGGAGCGTTAGTGGGGAGAGAGGAGAGGAGCGAGGACGGACCGAGGAGTGAGGAGGTAGCGGAGGGGGAGGAGGATAAGGAAGGCGACGACGTTGAGCTGGGGCATGTAGCAAGTTAGAGCGTCGCTCTTGACCCGCTCGATAGTTCCTGCAGTCGAGCGTCAGCACACGTCTTCGAGAGATGCGAACGAACGCCGACTCACGAAGCGCCTTTTGGTTCAGAATCTCCGTCTCGGCGTTCGCTTGCACTGCAGCAAACGTATTCGACAGCAGCGAGATGAGAATCGTAAGAACTGCACCAACCATCAGCTTCCCGCCCCCCGCATCAAGGCTCAAGAACGCACGAAGAGTCTGCGAAAGCAGCGCATACAACACAATCAAGAACGGTCCCAGCGCGGGATGAAAGCTCTGCGCCGCTTCGAATCCCAAGAACGAGTTCCCAAGCCAGATCTACGCTCGGTCAGCGAGCTTCTCTCCTCGTGCGCGCGGGAGAAGCACCTTGAACATCAGCCACGCAATCTGTCCGACGTCCCACGTTCCACGAGCGAGTACGTGAAGCGCGACGAGAAACCCGCTAGCCGTGAGCGACGCCAATCCCATGAACAGCCTGCGCGCCCATCAGCTCGCCTCCCTCCCGCGCCGAAGAACCCACTTACACGAATTCCTTGATCATAGCGCTCAGAGCGAGTAGTACGACGTTCCCGCGGATCAAGCTGATACTGAGACGAGGGAAGAGGATACAGGCTGCGAGAGCGAGTGTGTCGAAAGCTAGTTCGGAGAGGTCGAGGTCGTGCGTGAGAAGGCCTTGGATACGGAGGCCGAGGAAGACGAAGAAGACGAAGCAGAAGAGAGAGTCGAGGACTGCTCTGCCGAGGGTTAGCAGGGGAGGGGAGTGAGGGAGGAGTACGTGCCGTTGTACACGCCATACCAATCTGCCGCGCAAGGGTTAGTGGGGAAGAGGAAGCAAGGGAGAGGACGTACAGGCCGTGATACCGTTCTCCCGCATGCTAGCGAACTCGTCGAGCGCGAATCCCAGACTCCAGAAGATGAACAGCCCCTCCCAGATATTGATCCGCTCGTCATCCCGCGCTGCGAAGCACATCAGCACTTCGCTCGATCCTCATCCCGAAAGTAACGCACTAGTCTGAGTGATGAGGAACAGCACGAGGATCGCGGAGAAGGTGAAGAACTCGAGTCGGTTGCGAATGAGCGGAACGCGAAGTCGGGACTGATCGAGGAAAGGCCGCTTGCGCCAGTCGTACAGATCGATGACAGGTTTTCGCTTGTAGTCGTCCTGGATGAGCGAGCTGCGTCGCGAGAGTCAGTTTGAGATAACTTGCGTCGAGGAGACGTACTGACGTACTGAGCGCCTTCGGGCTGGTAGGTCACGTCTCCGCAATAGATCGATTGGACGACCTGTGCAGGCACGAATCAGGCCCGCGTTAAATGTGGAAGAAAGGACGACGCACCTGCTGCACGAGAGGTGACTTGACGAACCGCTTCGCCTTGGAGAAGATGGCGAGCTCAAGCGCGTTCGCAGCACTCGCTTTCCCCCACTCCTTGATCTCCTCCAACTCCCCTCCCACCACCCCTTCCTCCTTCACAAACATCTCCTCCGTCGCTCCCATAAACGGGTTAAAGCTCTTCGTCAACACATCGAGCAGTTCCAAATTCCCCGCCGACCCAAACGCCGACAACAGCTTCACCGCCAGCAATTCGCACAAATCCCCTCGCGTCGTATTCACTCCACAGAACGCCAAATCCGCTTCTGCCTCATTAAGGAACTGCTGTCGATTGATAAGGAGGCAATAAATCAACGACGCAGCCGGTCGGTCCCCTGCGCTCAACTTGGCCTTCAGAGGGCGGACGATACTGAAATTGATAGAGGGGGTCTTGAGCTGTTCGTACGTGAGGGGCGTATCGATTATGCTGGCGATCTCGTGGCGAACGCGTTGGAGGAGTGGGAAGACGGGTTCGGAGGAGAGGAGTGGAGAGGCGTGGTGGTGGTGAGAGTCTTCGAGGTCGGAGAGCGGGGAGGGGGGAGAGGTGGAGGTGATGCTGGCGGTGCGGCTTCCTGCGACGTTGGTGACGATACGCGGCATTGGTGGTGGGATCGAGAGAGACCTGAGAGGGAGCCGTTAGCTTGCGCTCTCCCTCGCTCCTTCTCCAGGCCGTTGGGCTGGGATTCGGATAAGCTACACGGGGCTGTAGAAGCAGAATACTGGGGCTAGGAGGCTCACCTCTCTGCGGTTCCTCGTGCTCCTCCAAGCTCCTGGGAGCTCGTCTCGGAGCTGCTGCTGGTCGTTGAGGCGGACTGGGTGGTGGAGGGGTTCGTCAGATCCTGGTGCTGTTCTCAAATCCGTAGCCTTGATCTTTGCTGCTGAGCAGGAGTGGAGAGAAGCAGAGAGGCTGCAGCACCGCAACCTGATCCTGAGCCAAGTTTAGCTCTCTCGCTTCTCCTTCCTCTCTCCCGCCTCCCATGTCGCAAGAAAACATATGGACAGCAGCCAGCGAAGGCGACTTCGCTCGCGTCGCCGCCCTCATCGAATCAGGTCCGTCCTTTAACCCATCTCATCCCCTCCTCCTCTTAACGCACCTCAGCAGGTCTCTCCCCCTCCATCCCCGACGAAAACACCTACACCCCCCTACACGCCGCCGCCTCCTATTCGCACGCCGATATCCTCCGGTACCTCGTCTCGAAAGGAGGGGACATGAACACGGTGGATGGGGATGGGGAGACACCACTTTTTCTGGTAGAGACGGCTGAGATGGCTCGCGTGGTCGTGGAGCTGGGAGGGGATGCGAGATGGAGGAATAAAGAGGGTATGACGGTGCGTTTCGTTTGCTCGCTGGGATGGGAGGGGAGCTGATGGAGGTGAACAGCCCGCCGAATCGCTGCAGGAGGAATACCCCCATATCGCTCTCTACCTCCGTTCCCTCACCGGAGAAGCCGCTCCTGCCTCAGAAGACCCCTCACCAGACCTCGACACGCCGACCGATTCCCTCCTGCACGTCGTGAGGGGTATCATGGAAGCGTCCGAGCGAGGGGAATTGAGTGCGGAGGAGACAGATGGGAGGTTGAGGGAAGTGGTGGAGAGGGCGGTGAAGGGGCAGGTGGAGGTGGGCAGGGAGATTGGGATGGTGAGGGAAGGTGAGGGAGAGGGAGG
>KZ627157.1:1187606-1307481 GCA_002917775.1 Glaciozyma antarctica PI12
AGTAGGTAGGAGGAGGGAGGTAGGAGGAGGAGGAGGAGAGGAGGAGGGAGGAGCCGGGGAGGTAGTGCGCGTCAAGGGAGGAGGGTGTAAGTAATTCGTTTGTTAGGGATTGGTGTGGGAGGATTGGATGTGATGAGAGGGTGAGCGAGGGGTGTTTGAGCGAGGGTTGAGGATTCCTCTCTGCTCGTTCTGCTGGCGTTCTTCTGCTCTACACGACGCATTGGGATAAACCGCGTTACATGGCGACGCTTTTGAGGTCCTGGGTGCGTGACTTGACCACCCGAATCGCCAGCTTCGCTCGAAGCCCCTTCGCCACCATCCTACCTCACATTCCTCTCTCCGCCTCTCCAACGCGAGGCCTTTTTCTGCTCCTCCTCCTCGTTCCCTACATCGTCAGTGTGAGCGCTCCAGCGCAGAGCCTTCGTGCGCGCAAGCCCGTCCTCCTAAAGGCACGCGCTCCCCTTCCCTCCACACTCCAGCCCCTTCCCAGTCCGCCCCACATTCCGCACGTGCAAACCCATCACATCGTAGGACCCAAGCAAAACCCAGCCTAACCCGGGCGCGCGACCGGAACAACGCTTCGCTACGACGCTACCCTCATTCTCGCGATGACGCGTTTCGCAAGGTCCGTCGTGCCTTTTCCTGAGATTTTGTACGAGGACGCGCAGGGTTGAGGAGGTGAGAAGAGGAGAGGGGATGGTGGAGGTCGGATGGTGGCGGTCGAGGAGGTGGCGTTACGTCTCATGGACAGGGGAGGAAGGTGGGCGGAGAGTGAAGCAGGGGGTGTCGCTGGGAGAGCGAAAAGGTCGTGGTGTGAGGAGCGTTCTCGCCAGGAGGAGCGTTGAGGTGGTGCGGTTGGGGACCAGGAGCGTTGGGATCAGTTCAAGTGGAGCATGTGAAACAGCAGCCGTCGGAGAGGATGCGACAGGGCAGCGTGTTCGTGCGATGGGGTCGTTTGGTCGTTTCGAGGTCCAATTGAGGAGGGAGAACGGTAGCGGGAGAGGGCTGCCCTACTAAAAAAGGATATTGACTCTCCTCCCGAGGACTCCGCTGGAAGCTCATGAGCTCTGCCGAGACTGAGCTCGACGATCTCTGGCAGACGAGTTTCCTTCGGTTTTCTTTCCTCTCAAGCCAGCTCTGGTGCTACCAATCAGTACTCAGTCAATCTACCACCACGGCACTCGAACTTGAACGAACAGGGAGCAGGAGAAGAACAAGTTCGGTAAGCTAGGAGAACCGGGGTTACTCTCGCGCTCTGGCTGACGTACAGCCCTTTTAACAGCTGCCACCCCAGTTCAGAGACTCTCGCTCACTCTCCGCCACTACGACTACCTCGTCAGGCACGGCACTCGGATCGAACGAATAAGAAAACAACGGAGGACACGGCCCCTCCCGTCAGACGAACCCTGAGCCCCCGCCTCTCACCTTCTCACCTTCTCCTCGGCCCTAACTCGACCCTACTCAAGCCACTCTCGCCAAAAGGAACGACCACAACTCGCCAGGACTACACCATGGCGCCGCCACCAGGCAGGGACAGCGCTTATTCCCTCGGTGGACACGGCAACGCCTCGACCAACGGCTCCTCGTCCAACCCTCAGCCGTCCAACTTCAACACGGGCCAACAAGGGGGACTAGGACTCTCGCGCTCCTCCCGCTCAAACTCTCTCGCCCTCCTAGCCGATCCAGCAAGCTGCCCTTCTCCTTACACCGTCGACTCTCCCTCGTACAGCCCCTGGGATGGCTCAAGTCGCACCAACTCGCCTACACCTTCCTCGACCGCACCGAGCAGCCAACTCCACACCGGTCCCTCCTCCAACACGGGGTTCGTCGTCACCTCCCGCCCTAGATCCTACTTCCCCCCGACGGCACCTCTCCCTTCCTCCCCCTCCTCCCTGCCCTCCTCCTCTCCCCCCGCCCCTCCTTCACCCCTCCTCAATCCCACCCGACCACTCCACTCCTCTTCCCTCTCTCACAACCCCTCCAACTCTTCCTCCCTCCGCTCTCGACGCTCCTCACCTCCCGCATCTTTCCGCCTCCAACCAGGCGGGTCACCTCCACTCTCCTCCGCCCCTCTCTCCTCCGCTTCGGAACCCAAGACGACTCTCACTCTCAGCTCGACTATCGATTCCCAAGGACGAAGAATGGTGAACCAGTACGTTCGGCTCAAGACGATCGGGCAAGGGAGTCATGGCAAGGTCTGGCTCTGTGCCGAGCCTTCGCTTCGAGAGACGGACGACGAGGAGGAGCGGAGAGGGAAGGAACGTAGTCAGTGGGAGGAGGAGGAGGAGGGGGACGTCAAGTATTGTGCGATCAAGAGTGTTGCGAGGGAGGGAGCGGGGAGGGGGAAAAGCTTGAAGGCTGCCAAGGGGAGGAAGGTCGGAGGGAGTACGGGGATTGGAGCGGATGATAAGGTCAAGAGGGAGGTCGCGATTATGAAACGACTCGACCACAAGAACGTCGTTAGGCTGAAGGAGGTTATCGACGATGTCAAGAGCAAGAAGGTCTTCATGGGTGCGTTCCTCTCCCCTACTAGCTGCGCATGGAAAAGCTAAAACGTCGCTGCAGTCCTCGAGTTCATGGCGGGAGGTCAGATTGTCTGGCAAGACGAGAACAAGCGACCGACGATGACCGTCGACGAAGCGCGTCGGACCTTTCGCGACGTCGTTCTCGGTCTCGAGTACCGTGAGCTCCTCCCTCTCCCCTCCGTGAGCAACAGCTCTAACGTGCGACGCAGTACACTACCAAGGCATCATCCACCGCGACATCAAGCCCGCCAACCTCCTCTGGACCGAGGACCACAGCACCGTCAAGATCTCCGATTTCGGCGTCTCGCACGTCTCGGACGCCCTCCTCCGCGCCTCCCCCGGCGGGACCGACGGCGAGGACGACAAAGCCCTTCGCAAGACCGCCGGTAGCCCAGCGTTCTTCGCACCCGAGCTCTGCCACCCCGCCGAATTCTCGACCCCGACTCCTCAGCCACACGACGATGATCTCGAGAGCTACTTCTCGAACGGAGCATTCGGGACTTCTTCGACGATTTCGACACCTTGCGCTTCGTCGCCTACGACTCCGAATGGACTCACCCTCTCCTCCGTCATCATCTCCCCTTCCCTCCCCTCCTCCTCTCTTCCTCGCGCCCACCCTACGATCGGCAAAGGAATCGACGTCTGGGCATTGGGCGTAACGCTCTTCTGTCTCCTCTTTGGGGATACGCCCTTCATGGCTCGAACGGAGTATGAGCTGTACAACGTCATTGTGAGAGAGGGGGTTAGGGTGCCGGAGAGGATGGGGAGGGAGGGAGCTTGGACTGGAGTGGGGAGGGGCTGGGGTGGGTGTGGGGGTGGGGAGGAGGGGAGGGAGGTGGTGGATCTGTTGAGGGGGTTGTTGGAGAAGGATCCTAGTAAGAGGATCTCGTTGGAAGAGGTCAAGGTGAGTTTTCCCCCTTGAGCGTTGTGGAGTAAGACCTGATGAGAAGCAGAAACATCCTTGGGTGCTGAGGAACCTCTCGTCGCCCGAATCGTGGCTATGCGATACCGACCCCGCTCAGAGCGCCGCCGTGCGGATCACGGACGAGGATGTCGAGCATGCGACGCAGGAGCGAGGAGCCGTCGATCAGCTTCCGAGGATACGGAACCGACTAGGCATTCGTCGAGCTCTCAACGCCGCTCTCGTTCGCTTCCCTGCGTTCTCGAGGATGACGAGACGACAAGTTGGAGGGAGCCCGAGGTCGAGGAGCAAGAGCGCTAGTTCGGCGAGTCAGAGTTACGGGGATGGGACGAGCGAACCGCCGAGTCGACATCCCTCGGACGGAGCTTCGAGGGGGAAGGAGTCGAGCGAGTATGGGCAGGAGATGCGCAAGACGATCTCGGCGTACGAGGGGTCGGGGAGTAGGGCTTCTACGCCGGGAGGGAGGAGGGGGTGGGGGAGTCGGGGGAAGCAAGGGAGGGAATTGACGAGGAGCCTATCGGCGTCGCCGGTCGCGAACGGCAGGCCTACGATCCCATCTCACCTATTCCCTTCGCGCAAGAACTCGGATCCCGTCCCCTCACCCTCTCCTTCCATTCGTACCGCCTCTCCCGCGTGGCCGACGTCGGATACCGAATCGACGGGACGGAGGACGCTCACCAAGATGCTCTCCCGTCTCAGCGGTCGAGCTCGGACGCCCAAGCCTTCTTTCGAGGAGAAAGACGCCTCGGACGACGACTCCCTCACGACGTCCCCCATCGACTCGCGGCACTCTTTCGAACGGCACGCGACCTTCGTCGACGAACTTCCTTCACGGACCGCCATCATCCAGGGCGAAGTGGCCGACGTGGACGATTTTGATACGAGCGATTTCGACTATTCGAGTGGCGACGACGACGAAGATTTCGGCAGCCCTCCTCTCGGTCGAGCAGACGGGATCTCGGGGTGGAGCGTCGGGGTGCGGAGCGAGGATGATGACGAGTTGCGCGATTCGCACGAGGGGAAAGGGTCGAGGGAGTTCAAGATGGACGACGCGACGCCTCGAGCTTCTGCGCACGTTGCGCTCGTGCGGGGGATCGAGTTGGAGCCGGAGCTCGAGGTGCCGGGGTTGGTGACGCCGAGTCGGAAAGGGAGGGATGGGAGTATTCGAGCGGGGGTCGAGGGGAGGTTGGGGACGATGGAGAGATGAGGACGGAGGTTTTTGGGACGGAGATTTTTGTGGCGACGAGGAGGAGGAGAGCGACGACGGGGGCGTAGGAGGGAGGAGGTTTGTTTAGTTATCCTTTTCTTTAGTGCATACGTTCTTTCCTCCCCCTCCCTTCTTCCACACTGTGCATAGTCTTTGTGCATAGATCGTCCTCCCTCCCGACCCTCCCTTGTTCATCTCCCTCTCCCCTCTTTTTCTTTATCAGTAGTAAAGCAGGAACCCATTGTTGTACCGGGATGATAAAAGCGAAAGCAGTTGCAGCGAACTCTGGCTCAGCGAGATCGGGAGAGGAAAGTCGACTCGGTGCGAAGGAGTCGGCGCGCAGGCTGCCCCACCTCTTGCGCTTCTCCCTCCTCCCTCTCGCTTCAACTGGGATCGGAACAACCAAGATCCACGACGATGCTACTCAGCACCGCACCACGCTCCCGCCCAGCCCCTCGCCACTCTCCTCCACGATCCCTCCTCCCCGCTCTCGTCATCGCCCTCCTCTCCCCCCTCTCCCTCGCCTCCCCTTCCCTCCTCGCCCAATCCCTCTCCCCTTTCCCAAACGCCTCCATCTCCCTCTCCCGCCCTGCCATCCCATCGACACTCTTCCCGCCTCCCGCTGAGTGCCCGCCGTGTAACCCGTTCAATTGCGTCTTGCCCGCCTTCACTTGCCTCAACACTGGTGCGTTCGGAGGGGGGGGCCGACAGGGGATGGGAGCTGATCAGTGTGCGAGCAGGGGCGTGTAATGATTATAATGGACAGTGCGTGTGCCCGTCGGGTTTTGGAGGGGAGGACTGCTCGAAGCCACGTGAGTGCTGCTGCGCTAGTTGAGAAAGGGAAGGCAGGAGCTGACCTTGTGGATAGTGTGTGGATCGCTGGCGGATGGGAACGATCGGTTCCCTCGAGAGGGGAACAGCTGCGAGTGCGACGAAGGCTGGAGTGGGCTCAACTGCAATGGTGCGAGGTCCCTTCCTCGACTGGATGGGATCGTCGGAGCTAACGACGGACACAGTGTGCGAGACGAACCAGGCGTGCGAGGGGTTGGTGTTGCGCGATCCGGCGGCGTCGCTCAAGGGAGGCAAGGACGGCGATTCGGATGGCTCGGATGCGGTTTGTTACAAGGAGGGCTATGGGATCAACGAGATGTTCCAGATGTGCGATGTCACCAGTACGTTCTTTCAAGCTCCCCGCTCGCACGAGCTAAGCACGCACGCAGACCGCAAGATCCTCGATATGCTCCCCGACCGACCTCCGCAAGTCACCTTTACCTGCGATATCCCCTCGTCCACCTGCGGTTTCCAGTTCTGGATCGGCAAGGTCGAGTCGTTCTACTGCGGGCTCTCGAAATGCACCGCGACGCTCGACGTTGGGTACGAGAGCAACTACACCGAGTACAACTGCGCCAAGATGGAGTGCGCCTGCATCCCTGGCAAAATGCTCTGTGGCGAGGACGGGAGTGTCGGTACGTCTCGTCTCATGGGACGTCAAGAAGCCCAGCTAACGAGGAACGGCAGACATCTCCGACTTTCTCACCGAGGAGATCGCTGGGCCGGCCAAGTTCAGCTCGCGAACGGGCGAAGGCAGCAGATTTGAGGAACCCGCGATGAACCAGCTCATCAACGACATCTTTGGCGACAGTTACATCACGCTCTCGTGCGCGAGCGGAGAGTGCATGCATAGCTCTGAGGTCCCAGGCTTCGTCGTGCGTCCCTTCATGCCGGTTTTGACGAATGCCGCTGACCTCCAGGTATCGCAGCGACCTCCCAAGCCGAACGACAGGTGGTGGGTTATTATCAGCATTGCTATCGTTGCCTCTATTCTCCTTATCGGTCTCTTCCGTGCGTTCATACTCCTCGACCCGTGAAGTCACCTCGCTAACCCCTGCGCAGTCTTCTGGTACCTCGGCCGCGCCTCCTCGACCTCGTACACTTTCCTCGGCGGACGTATCCAGCTCCCCGACGACTTCTCCAAGTCCCTCCTCGACTCGCACATCCCCGCCGCTCTCCAATTCACCGACCTCTCCTACACCCTCCCCTCGAGCCTACGCGTCCTCGACGCCATCACCGGTTCAGTACAGCCTGGCGAGATTATGGCTGTTCTCGGAGCGAGTGGAGCGGGAAAATCGACCTTCCTCGACTTGTTGGCGAGGAAGGCGAAGCGCGGATCGGTCGAGGGTGAGATCCTCGTGAACGGGAAAAAGGTCAACGAGAGCGAGTATCGTCGTGTAGTCGGGTTCGTCGATCAGGAGGATACGCTGATGGGGACGTTGACGGTGTACGAGACGGTCCTGTACTCTGCGTTGCTGAGGTTGCCGAGGGAGATGGGGATGGCGGAGAAGAAGATGAGAGTGTTGGAGACGATGCAGGAGTTGGGGATCTTGGGGATTAGGGATTCGAGAGTCGGGGAATCAGGGCAGAGGGGGATTTCGGGAGGGGAGAAGAGGAGGGTGTCGATTGCTTGCGAGCTTGTTACGAGCCCCTCGATCTTGTTCCTCGACGAGCCTACCTCTGGTACGTCCTTTCGCTCTCAGAGACGGGCTTGTCTCTGACGCGCTGAACGCAGGCCTCGATTCGTACAACGCCATCAACGTCGTCGAATCTCTCGTTCAGCTCGCAAGGACCTACAAGCGCACTGTCGTCTTCACGATCCACCAACCTCGCTCCAACATTGTCGCGCTCTTCGACAAGGTCTGCCTACTGGTCGGTGGTCGCATGGTCTACTCGGGCAAGGCCGACGCGTGCCAGACGTACTTCTCTAGCATCGGATGGGCCTGCCCTCCTGGGTTCAACATCGCGGACTATCTCAGTGCGTCCTCATCGTTCCTCCTCTCAAATAGCTCCTGACCGTCCTGCAGTCGATCTCACGATGCAGAACGACTCTCCCTCGATCACTCTCGAGGCGGAAGCAGCCCTCATCGAGCTCGAAGGCGAGCAAGACACCGTCTCCGACCCCGAGCTAGGCGTTCGCCGCACTCGCGCCATCGTCACTCCCTCTTCCACCAGCGACGAAACCGAGCTCGAAACGCGCCTCAGTACCGCCAGCGGGAACGGCACTCTCTCAGCCGCCAAACGCCTCTTCAGCTCGGGACGGAACTCGCCCGTCTCCCCTGGGTTGTCTGAGAGGCTTGCGGTGCTCGTCGAGGCGTACGAAGGGTCGTCCATGGCGGTGGAGGTCATGGAGGAGATTGAGAAGGCGCGGAGTGAGGCGAGGGAGGATGGGAGGGCGGAGGGGGAGCAGGTCGTGCTCAGGGCGTACAAGCGCGCGGGGTGGTGGACTCAGTTCACGATTCTGAGCGGGAGGTCGTTCAAGAACCTGTATCGGAACCCGATGTTGATGCTCTCGCATTACGTCGTTTCGGTCCTCGTGGCTTGTGAGTCGGTTTCGCTTGCGGGGGTGCGGAGCGGTACTGATGCGCGTTTTTAACAGGCATCTGCGGCTTCCTCTTCCGAGGATTGACGTGCGTTTCTGCAGGCCCGACGAGAGCTCGAGCTAATTCGCCTCCTTCGCAGCAACGACATTCCAGGATTCCAGAACCGTCTTGGACTATTCTTCTTCATCCTCGCCGTCTTTGGCTTTGGCTGCCTCACGACTCTCAACGCCTTCGCTTCCGAGCGGCTGCTCTTCACCCGCGAACGCGCGAACGGTTACTACTCCCCCATCACCTACTTTGCCGCCAAACTCCTCTTCGACATCGTCCCTCTCCGCGTCATCCCCCCCTTCGTCCTAGGCGCCATCATCTACGGACCCGTTGGTCTCGTCCCGACCGTCGATTCGTTCTGGAGGTTCATCTTCGTCCTCGTACTATTCAACTTGACGGCGTCGAGCGTTGTCCTCCTCCTCAGCGTCCTTATCAAGAATGCAGGAGTTGCGAACCTCGTCGGCAGTCTCGTCATGCTCTTTAAGTGCGTCCTCGTCTCTCCCGTCCTTCCTTCGCTCGCTAAACCACGCTCGCACAGCCTCCTATTCGCGGGACTCCTTATCAACCGCGACAAGCTACCCTGGTACCTCCAATGGCTCGAAACGGCCTCATTCTTCCACGCCGCCTTCGAAGCGCTCCTCGGTCAACGAGGTCCGGTACCTATCCCTCAAGGATCACCGCTACGGCGTCGATATCGAAGTCCCCGCCGCTACGATTCTCTCCATGTTCGGTTTCCGCGCCAGTGTGAGTTCGTTGTTTACGATGCGGGGGAAGAGAGCTGATGGGAGTGCAGGCGTTCTGGTTCCCGGACGTCGCGTTGCTGGTGGGGCTCTTTGTGAGCTTCACGGTGGCGTCGTTTGTTGCGCTGGTCGTGCTTGTTCGGGAGAGACGGTAGAGGAAGGAGTCGCGTAGAGGTGTTGGTTGTAAATCGTTTGTTGGGCGACGTTCCTTGAGGGTTTTCGGCTGCGTGCCTGTCTGTGTTGACTCAAGCTACCGTATCTTGGCTGGAAGGAAGGAAAAGGAACAGGCTCGAGACGTGCAAGCGAGACATTCCGCCGCAAGTGCTCGAGACGGCGCGCGCGAGGGCCTGATCCCTCTTCCCCCCCTTACTCTTTCTCCTCCAACTCCTCCGCCAGGCTTTGGTTACGCCCACGCCCACGCTTCCACCGCGCCACCGCTCACACAGACACCTCGATCACCCTCCCGCAGACCACCTCTCCAACTGCCGCGCTCCCCTCTCCACGAACGAACGACTATCCTCCGCCCAATCTACGGCGACCTCCTCCCTCCAGCTCAGATACGTTCTGGTCCTCCTCTGCACACCTTTCCCTCCCAACCGCCCGCGCCCGATCCTTCAGCTCAGGTCTCTCGACCCGTCGCCGCCTTTTCAGCCTTCGAGCGCGCGCACCTTCTATCGCGCGCACTCCCGCCTCGCTCTCTTTCAGCTCAAGACGGAGCTCTAGCATTACCAAGCATCGACCTTAGCGATGGGAGCCCTGTGTTGTAGGCCAGAGGTGAGCTTCAGAACCGGTTCTCAGGGACGAGGGGACAAGAGTCTCACTATGTGTTTCGCCGTGCAGAAGATCGACTTTGACGGTTCAGTTGATCTGTACCACTTCTACTTGCTGAGATCCGTGGGCAAGGGAGCGTTTGGCAAGGTGAGCAGCTCCCCGGTGGACGCCTAGGCCGCGCCGCAGCTGCCAGAGGACCTGAGCTCACACGCTGGCTCGTGTCGCAGGTCCGAGTGGTTCAGCACAAGCAGACGAAAGCGCTGTACGCCCTCAAGTACATCAACAAGGCGCGGATATCAAAAACAGCGTGCAGTCAATAACGTGCGTTCGTCGCCACGTTCTTCCCCACGCTGCGCATCGAAGGAGACGTCTTCTTCTTCGTGAGCTCGAGCTGAACCAGCGTGCAGATTATCCAAGAGCGTCGCTTGCTGGAAGAGATTGACTCTCCCTTCGTCTGCAACCTTCGCTTCGCGTTTCAGGACGACGAGAACCTCTTCATGGTTTTGGATTTGATGCTGGGAGGAGACCTGCGCTTCCACCTTGACCGCTTGGGCGCATTGAGAGAGGACGTCGTCAAGTTTTACGTGGCGGAGATGGCATTGGCGCTGCAGGACTTGCACGCTCGAGGGATCGTTCATCGGTGAGTGGGTCGTGCTGAGACTTGTGGGAGATGCGAGCGTCGTTGTGGGAGTGAAGCTGACGGAGTTGACGTCGAATAGGGATCTCAAGCCTGACAATATCCTCCTCGACGAGCGAGGGCACGCCCATCTTACCGACTTCAACATCGCCGTCCACTTTACGGAACGGAGAGCTCTCACCAGCGTCGCAGGCTCGATGGCTTACATGGGTGCGCTCCTCCTTCTTCCACTCTCACCTTTCGCTCACAATCTCTCCGCAGCTCCCGAGGTCCTCGCCAAACGCGGCTACTTCGACACGGTCGACTGGTGGTCTCTCGGCGTCGTTGCGCACGAGCTCCTCTTTGGCAAGCGGCCTTTCCGTGGCAAGACGAACTCGTCCCTCACCCAATCGATCCTCAAAGAGGCGCTCAAGTTCCCCGAAAACGCGGGAGAGCTCGTCAGCGCCGATGGACTGGATTGCGTTCGCGGAGTGCGTTCATCTCGCTACTTTGATTGCGGAGCGTGGGCTTACGATTCGTGGACGAGCAGTTGCTGCAGAGGGATACGAAGCGGCGGTTGGGGTGCAAGAATATGGGAGGGATCGAGGCGTTCAGGGCGCATGCCTGGTTCAAGGACTACGACTGGGAGAAGATCGAGGCGAAGGAGATGCCGCCTCCGTTCGAACCTGACGTGCGTTTTTCTCTTTCGTATCGTTCAAGCTGCGCTGACCTTGGCAATGTTGTGCAGTCGAAAAAGGCCAACTTTGATGCGACTCACGAGCTCGAGGAGCTATTGCTCGAGGACAACCCGCTCAAAGCTAAGAAGCGAAATCCCAATATCGACATCTCGGAGCTGTCTGCAGATTACCGGGTGATGGAGCAGAAGTGCGTGCAGCTTTTTGTCTTCGTCGTTGATTCGTGGTGCTAACGTTGGCTCGCAGCTTTTTGTCATACGACTTTGTACGTTTCGTGCCTCGCTTCCTCGTCGATCCTCGACTCACGCGTTCTCCCTCGCAGACGAAGCAAGGCCGCGCCTCGTGGTTCGTTCTCGATGCTACATCACCTCCCGCCGCCAACTCTCCGGTCCCCTTACATCCCAAGGCGATTGGGCTCGAAGACCAGCCTCTCTCCGACATGACGTCCTCTAGACCAGGCGCCGAACGTGCGCCCTCGGCCATGGGATCGTACCGCGAAGGAGTTGCGACGCCGAATCTCAGCGTCGAGGGACAGTCGTTCGAGCAAGACCGGAGCGGACTGCGACCCGACAACCTGAGCGCACGACAGTTGAGGTCAGAATACTAGGTTCGCCACCTTTTGCTCTCGCTTTGGTCGATGAAGTGTGATTGAGTTTCAGAGAACAGCCGCTGACGATCTCTCCCCTTCGCAGACCACCTTCGGCTCCTCCCTCCGACTCCCTCTCCTCCCACACTCTCCCCTCCCGCCTCTCCGAACATTCCGCCCGTCGCCCCCGTCGCCTCTCTCGCACTCGCTCCACTTCTTCTCGCAATACGCCCTACTCCTACTCCCTCGCCTCGCAGTCGACCCCCATCCTCCAGCACCCCTACGCATACCCGCCACCCATCTCTCCACTCCCATCCAGCGAATCCCTGCGACCGACTCGCCTTCCTCCTCGCCGTTCGTCGTCGCTTAAGCGCACGCGAAGTAGCGGTCACGTCGCCGCATGATTGTTCTATCTCCCTTCTTTATAACCCCGATTTGCGTAGCCACACCCTCGTCCTTGAGCCCCCTTCCGTGTATCTCCCGTTCTTAAAATCTCCCTTAGCCTTTGCATTCCTCAGCATTACCACCCTCGCCGTTCGTGAACCGCTAATCTTGAAACGATACCCCTCTGCCGACGCCTTCGAGGCTCAATTCGAACCGGAGCAGTGCGCCGATCCGAGAGACATGCAGTCTATGTATTGCAAAACGTGAACGGGAGTGAAGGGGATCAGAACGCAGCGCTACTTCGCTCGCGCCTTCGCTTGTCGTTTTTGCTCCGCAGCGCGACGGAGAGCGTCCTGCTCCTCCTCGTCCTCCTTCGCCGCCAATCTCGCACTGTATACGCCGTATTAGAAAACGTTCACCAGCACACCCTCGAAGGGAAACGACTCACGCTCTCTGCTCCTCGCGCAAGACGTCCGCGCCACTCGCCTCCATATCGTCGTCGTCACTATCGACATCCCGCCGCATGTCCCTCTCGCGATTCCGTCCCATAATCTCGTAGATACTGAGCCCTCCATGCTCCTTCCTCCTCCTCGGTCGCTCCTCTTCCTCCTCTTCCTCCTCTTCCTCCTCCTCGCTAGACGTCTCCTCCCGCCTCCTCGACTTCTGCGGCGCCGACGAAGGCTTCGCGCGCTTTGGAGCTCCGGAACCTTCGTCGGTCGGTCGTCGCATGGCGGGAGATGAGGTCGGTCGTGCGGAGGTTGATGAGCTGCCGGGTTGGCGCGCCTTCATGTCGCGCTCGATCTCCTCGATCGTTCGTCGGTCCCTTTTCTCCGTGTTGAGCCGAACGAAAGACGTCGCGTCGAATCCTGCTTTGAGGCGGTCTCGAGCGGTCGTAGGGGGTGGGTTCTTGGGGTTGCGGGAGGAGGAGGACGGGTTGGACGTCGGCGGGCGGACCGACTTGGATTTGGCGGAGGTGGGGGTTCGCGCGGGGTTCTTGGACGAGGAAGCGATGCCCGAACCACCGTGGCTCCTCGCTTCGGTCCTCATCTGCGCGCGGGCGAGAGCCATTCCACCGCTCGAGGGGTCGTCGTCGTCGGCGCGGAAGAGGGAGGCGCGGTGCTTGGCGGCTTTCTCTTCGCGCGTGAGGGGGCCACCGTCCTTGGGTTTAGCCTTGGGGCGGGAGAGGAGGGAGGAGGCGGACTTGGGGACCTGTGCCAGGTGCGCGTTAGCTCCTTCCGCCTCGAGAGCACCACGCGACGGACTCACCTTGGTAGCTTTAGGATGGTCGTCCTTGCCATCCGGATCTATCCCCCTCTTGATCCTCTCCTGCTTGAGCGTGTACAGGTTCCTCGTCTTGGGCAGCTCCCTCTCCTTCCTCTCCTCCCTCCTCTCTCCTATCCCTATCCCTCCTCTCCCTCTCCCTCCTCCTCGCCTCACTCGCCACCTTCTCCGCCGCCACCCTTTTCGCCTCCACGGCCGCCTCCTCCTTCTCTCGGATCTGCCGCAGGCGGTCCTTCTCTGTCGCCTCAGCTTGGTCCCGCTTCGTTTTGGCGGCCGCCAGCGCGAGCATGGCTTTGTACTGCGCGGGGCGTTAGTGGGGCTTGGAGTGAGGTGGAAGGCGGCGGCTTACATCCATGCTGGCGAGGGGACACGTCGACAGGTGCGTGGCAGGAGGAAGAGGACAGTTCGTTCCCCGCGATTCGTTCTCGTCGTCTTTTGTTCATTTTCTCTCGCTAACCTGCAGCTCCTCTGGTCAGTGAGTTATCTTAACAGAAGTTCTCCTCCTTGCTGCGCCGACGACGCGTTCAGTTCAGAGTAATCTGGACCTAGTCGCGTTCACATTCCTTAAGGCTCTGAGTTCCTGCCCCGCTTCCCTAATCGACAGCCGGTGTTCGACCGACACAGCAAAGCCCTCAGGGGAAACCAGAGGCCTCCAGCCGAGAAAGCGAGCGAGAGGAGAAGCAGAAACCGAGCAACTCGCCCGAATGTCCCCTCGCGAACTCCAACTGCTTCGCAACCACCCCCTCCTATCCCCTCGGGAAATCAGGCATCTCAATCTGCCGCAATCCAACCCCCGATTCCTCCATCACCCTCCGACTCGCCGCGTCCATCGAGTACGAGAGCGAATAAACGACCTCGCGCACGCCGCACTGGACAATCTTGACCGTGCACCTAAGGCAGGGACACCTGTCGAATCCCAAAAAACAATCAGCTCTTTCCCCAGACACACGAGCGAGACCGACGCACGTATTGCAATAAAGCACCGCCCCCTCCGTCCCTCCTCCACTGACCCTCTCCCTCCCCGCCTCAAGCAAAGCGTTCTCCTCCGCATGCAAGCACAAGCACTCGTCCAGCCCCTCTCCCATCCCCACCATCTTCCCCTTCTCCGAACCTCCGAGCCCATCGCCGTAGTGGTTGCATCGCCCGCAACCGCCTTCGGAGCAGTTGGAGACCCCGCGGGGTGTGCCGTTGTAGCCTGTTGAGACGACGCGGCGCTCGCGGACTAGGACGGCGCCGACGCGGCGTTTCTGTGGTGGGTGGGTTAGCTCGTTATGAGGAGAGGAGGAGGAGGGGACGTTCCATGCAGTTTGAGCGTAAGGACGCTAGGCTTGCGAGCAGCATGAAATAGGAATCCCATGGTGGTCTTAGAGCTGCTTCCAACGCGGGGAGATCCAGGGAAGCGAGGAAGGGCTCGAACTCGAAGTAGGGGTTGGGGAGGACGCGAGTGGAGAGATGAAGGAGGGCGGCGAGAGGTTCGTTGGGAGGGGGGAGGGGGGAGCGAGGTCGGGATGGAGAGGGCGTAGGAGAGGGGGGGTCGTGCGTTCTTGGCGTGAGGGATTTTTGGGGCGTCGACGGAGGGCCGGGGGAGGTGGAGGCGGAGAGGGAGGGAGAGGAGGAAGGTGAGAGACCGTAGAGGGAGAGGTCGTCGGCTGTTACGAAGGATTCGAGCGAGGGGATGGGGAGTCCATCATCTTGTGCTCTGCGAGGGGTTAGCTAGCGGTAGGAGAGGAGAAGAGAGAGGTGCGCACGCGGCGACAGCGCGTCGATAGCGGATCCTGAGAGGTGCCTCCACGCCGACGATGACCACGAAGGGGCGCTTGGAGAACTCGACCAGCTTGGTCCTGCTCCTCAGATCGGTCGTGACAAAGTCCTTGCGCCAGTTGCGCGTCGCGTAGTCGAGGAAATCGGAAGAGGAAGGGAAGGAGAGGGCGCCGGTGGCGGGAGGGGAGCTTGGAGCGATGTGGACGCGCGTGAAGGAGTGTGCGGTGGTGAGATGGTTGGCGAGAGTTGCCTTGCCCGTCTGAGGGAGGCCCAGGATGGCGATGAGCACTGGGAGGAGGGTCAGACGCGAGCTGGGTGGTGAGGGAGGGGAGCGACTCACTTGGAGGAGCTCCGTCGGTTCTCTAGGCACAGTGCCGAGGTATTAAGGTTGTCCTTGCTTCTTGCTGGCTTCGACCTGAGCACGCGGTGACTGCAGAAGGGAGAAGAGCGACGCGACGACCGTGTCGCCTCTTGACCTCCTCCGTTCACCCACGCTGACCTTCATACACCACGTCCGCTCCTCCCTAAGACGTATTACTCGACGCCGTAGCGTAGCTCAGTAAACCTGGCGCCTCCAAACCCCCTCTCGCTCACGGCGCTCACCCCCACCTCGATCCCCTCTCCCGATTCCGACTTCCCCGCCTACGCCTCCTTCAAGTCCACCCTCCTCGACTCCTCCACTGCTCTCGCACGCTCCTTATCTTCCTCCTCGCCAGAGTGGAAGCAGGGCAAGATCTTCAACAAAGCCGCTGGCCTACCGACCGCGACCTGCGTGTCGAGGAAGCCGCCGGGAGGAGGGGGGACGCAGGGGTTCAAGTGGCACGCGCGCACGTCGAGGCACAAGGAGAAGTGGGAGACGTTCAGGGATGCGCTGCTGTTGAATCATTCGGTGAACGAGAGCAAGTACATCGAGGACTGCGTCGAGGCGAAGCGGATTCAGGTCTTTGAGGAGGGCGTGCTTGAAGGTGAGCTCCCTCTAGAGACTCAAGTGTACTCGGAGCTAACCCTGTTGACAGTCTGGCAAATGAGCTGTGCGTTCCAAGTCCCAGCTCTCAGTCCCAGCGCAAGCTGACACAGGCTTCGCAGACCACCTCCCCTTCCCCACCACGAACCGCGATTTTGTGATCCTAATCTACACCATCGACACCTCCCACCCCACTATCCCCGGCATCCCTCTCTCGCCTCGCTCGTTCCAAGTCGTCTCGGTCCCGTTTGAGCACCCCGGGGCGCCGGTGCGGAAAGGTTGGGTACGGGCGACGTACGCATCGGTCGTCGTGGTCGTGGAGGTGGTTTGTGAGGTGGTTTGGAGGTGCGTCACACTCTGTGTGAAGGTGGTAGAGCGAGGCTGACGAGAGTGCAGGATGGCGACGGCTTCGAATGCGAAGGGAGTGATTCCGAGGGCGATTACGGAGCTTGCCATGTGCGTACCTTTCCCTCTTGATTGAACTTGCACTGATGTGTATTGTGTAGGCCCAGCAAGATATCGGAGGACGTTCCAAGCCTCATCACTTGGCTTAAGAAGCAGGGTGTGACGGCGTAGTGTCGCGGCGGATGTGGTTCGTCGGTATGTCGGTATGTCGTATGAATAGCTGGGTGCAAGCAGATTAATCCGCAGGCTGCGACGAGGGTTGTGGATCCAGCTGGTGGCGCGAGCTGCGTCGCTTCGTTGAGCAGGCGGATCAGGACTCAGCTGCTCGGCTCGTTTCCCAGCTCGCTGCCTCCTTCTGGTGCCGGTACCCACTGCTTCTTTCGGTCCTGGATTTGCGCTGCTTCCAGGGATTGCTGGCGGGTGCTCTGCCTGAACGCAGCAGGAACCAGCAGCGAGATTCGGATCTCGTCGCTCGCAAGGCCGAGGAATTTCGCAAACAGGTCGTGTCCCTCGAGCCTCGAGCTCCAAAAGAATACGCTCCCTGTTCGCTGTGTAAACAACAAGGCGAGGACCGAAAAAGGAGAGAAAGCGTGGTCCTCGGAGTCGGCTCGAACAACCGCGTGCTCGCGAACGCGAGAGCGTGGTGTCTTCTTCCTCCCACTCCTCCACTCTTTCAGCCATTCTTCCCCTCGCTCTCAGGCGAGTAACAGCTCGTACTACAGCAGTCAGGCTCTCGACTCCATCCTTCCCCGCACTCGCTCCGAAGCTCCAGGTGCGCTAGTCCTCCTAACTCCCCGCTCCCTCCAAGGCCGGCCTCCTTCCTTCCGTTGGCTGCGTCTGGGCACTGGTGCTACACTAGCAAGAGCTAACCATCCTACCGTACAGCTCTCCGCTCGACCTCGAACCCAGCCCGCCACCAAGCCCTCCCGATCTCGCGCCTACTGCATCCACCACAGCACTCGCCTCTCCGCCCTCGCCTCCTTCCAATCCGCCATGTCTCCCAACGAAGTCGCCAACCGTCTCGGCACGGACGTCGTGTGCGTCCCCTCCTACCCTGCGGCATCTCCTCAGCTGACCTGGTGGCAGGCCCACTCACTATGAGATGACCATCAAGACGGACCTCGAGAAGCTCAGGTTTTATGGAACCGCGGAGATCACGCTTGATATCAAGGTCCCTACCTCGTCCATCGTCCTGAACGTCGCCGCTCCTGTTTCCCTCAAGGCCGCCGTCCTCTCCCACACGGCGCTCAAGACCGAGTCGGCTCGCCCGGCGACGAGCTTCACGCTTGATGAGAAGCGCGAGCGCGTGGAGATTGCGTTTGCTGGTGGGGAGGTTGCGGCGGGGACGGTCAAGCTGGGGTTGAGGTGGGAGGGAGCACTCGAGGTGAGTCCGTACAGTGTGGGGAGCTGAATGGTGCTGATGGGACGCAGCCTTCGATGATGGGGTACTACGCTTCGAGCTTCAACACCAAGGAGGGAGGAAAGGGATCCTACGGTCTCACCCAGTTCGAGCCTACCCAAGCTCGCCGCGCATTCGTACGTCGCTCTCCGGTGGCCAGCGCGGACTGAGGGGCTGATGACGTGCACGATAGCCCTGCTTCGACGAGCCTTTGATCAAGGCGACCTACACTATCGCCCTCATCTCCCGCACTGGCACCGTCTCGCTCTCCAACACCGCTTCGACCGCGACTACGCACCTCGGTGCCGGAGGAGAGTTCCCCAGGACTGACCTCCTTACCGACGCTTTCTTCAAGAGCAAAGTTTCGGCTGACAACATTGAGGGGAAGACGGAGGGCAAGACGGAGGGCAAGACTGAGGGAAAGACGGAGGGCAAGACGGAGGGCAAGACGGAGGGCAAGACGGAGGGAACGACCACTGCCGAGTCCGCAAAGGACGACTGGGAGTTGACGCAGTTCGGCAAGACCCCCAAGGTGTCTACCTACCTCGTTGCGTGGGCGAACGGAGACTTCAAGTACGCACATTTCTCCTCATTGCAAAACAGCACTGATCTCTTCGCTCAGGTACATCGAGTCGTCTTACACCTCGCCTCTCACCGGTCGCGTCGTTCCTATGCGCGTCTACACGACCTGGGATCACATCCAGCAGGCGAACCTCGCTCTGGAGACCAAGGTGCGTCTCCCATAGCTCCCGCCCGTTCAGCGCACGCACTAACGCGCTGCACCAGGTCCGCATCATGCCCATCTACGAGAAGATCTTCGATGTCGCCTACCCGCTCGACAAGCTTGATACCCTCGTCGCGGAGGACTTTGACGCCGGGGCGATGGAGAACTGGGGACTTATTACGGGCCGCACGAGCGTGTACCTCTTCGACGAGAGGAAGTCGGGTATCGCGAGCAGGAAGCGCGTGATTGGGGTTCAGTCGCACGAGGTGAGTTGCTCTGCTGAAGCGTGCGAGAAGGGAAGCTGATGTCGGTCCGCCAGGTCGCTCACCAATGGCAAGCTTGATTTCGGGAGTGAGGCGAGGCAGGAGCTAACGACCCTCGCAGGTTCGGCAACGTCGTCACGATGGCCTGGTGGGCAAGTAGTCTTGTTCGCACCATCGGTAGCGAGCTTTCTAACACGAACTCTGCGCAGGACAACCTCTGGCTCAACGAGGCGTTCGCGACCCTTGTCGGCGAGGTCATCCTCGTGGACATCATCGAGCCTAGCTGGAAGGTCCAGTCGAGCTTCATCTCCGAGCACCTCGCTCAGGCTCTCAACCTCGACTCGCTCCGCTCTTCGCACCCCATCGAGGTGGGCTTTGATTCTCGCGCGAAAAAGTAGAGCAGCAGCTGATACGCTCTATAGATGCCTTGCCCCGACGAGGACACGATTCAGCAGATCTTCGACGCCGTGTCGTACTCGAAGGGAGCTTCCGTCTTGAAGATGCTGGCGAACATGATCGGGCAGGACACCTTCCTTCGCGGAGTGTGCGTCCACACGTCGCCTTGCTGAACGTCGGAGCATCGCTGAGATTTTGTTACGCTCGCAGGTCCATCTACCTCAAGGCTCACCTCTACGGAAACGCCGTCACTGCCGATTTGTGGGCTGGTATCTCCGAGGCCTCGGGCAGCGACGTTGCTGGCTTCATGCTCAACTGGACGAACAAGATCGGCTTCCCCGTCCTGACCGTCGAGGAGACTTCCGAGGGCCTGAAGCTTACTCAGAACCGCTTCCTCGCTACTGGCGACCCCACGGTACGTTCCTACTTCGCTCGTTGCGGAAGGCCGGCATTGAGACGCTCTTTCACAGCCTGAGGAGGACCAGACGATCTGGCAGATCCCTCTTGAGCTCAAGACCGTCCAGGCTGGCAAGTCCCACATCGACCACTCCAACCTCCTCGTCACGCGCGACGTTACGCTCCCCATCGCCGACGTCAAGAACGCCATCTACAAGCTCAACGCCGAGACTTGCGGTGTCTGTGCGTCGCTTTGCCGTCTCGCGGCGACACTGGACTGACAATCCTCGCAGACCGCGTGCTGTACCCCGTTGACCGCCTTGCGAAGCTCGGAGACGAGGCTGGCAAGCCGGATTCGGCTTTCTCCCTCAACGACCGGTGAGCCTCTCTCGCTTTACGACGTGTGACGGGATTGACGAAGGTATCTGCAGCATGGGACTCGTTCAGGACGCCGCCGTCCTCGCTGCCTCTGGCTACAGCAAGACCAGCGGCGCTCTCACTCTCATCGCCAAGCTCGGCGGCGAGACTGAGAACCTCGTCTGTACGTTTTCCTTGACGGCTTCCACGATATTGCCGGCTGATGAGAATGCGTACAGGGGACGAGATTCAGGCTGCGTTGGGCAAGCTCGCTGCTGCGTGGTGGGATCAGCCCGAGGCGGATCGCGAGGCTATCAGCAAGTTCCGTCGGACGCTCTTTGGCCCTGTCGCTGATCGCCTTGGTGAGTCGTTCGTTTCCGCTTTCGGAAGCTCTGCTGACGCTCTCTTCGACTAGGATTCGAGTATGGAGAGAATGATGATGTCGACACGATTGAGCTTAGGACGACGGCGATTTCGGTCTCGGCTCTGTGCGGAGATGAGGCGTGAGTTGGGTTTCGCGTCCGTGATACAGGGCGCGGCTGACTGCCGTTTGGTCGCTTCGCAGGACTCTCAAGGAGTACAAGCGTCGTTTCGGCATGCTGATGGAGAACCACGACGAGTCGGGTATCCCCTCCGACCTCCGTGGCTCCATCTACGCTCAGTCCGTCAAGTACAGAAGGAGTAGGAGTACCTCAAGGTGCGTTTGTGATTCTCAGCTTTCGAACGCCCATTAACGCGCGCATCGCAGGTCCTCGAGATCTACCGCGCTCCTCCCACTCCTTCGCACAAGATCGCCGCCATGGGCGCCCTCTGCGCCACTCGCGAACCCGAGCTCCTCAAGCGGACGTTCGACTTTGTTCTCTCCGACGAGGTCAAGAACCAGGACCTGTCGGCCTTCTTCTCCGGCCTCGCTGCGAATCCTCTTTCAAAGCGAGACATGTGGGCTTTCTTCCAGGCCAACTACGACGAGATCACTCGTCGCTTCAAGGGTTCGTTTGGCCTCACTCGGCAGGGGCGTCGCAGCTGACAAAAGGGAAGCAGGCAACTTCAGCATCGGGTCGCTCGTCAAGCTCTCCTTCATGTCGCTCTCATCCGAGGAGGACGCCAAGGCTGTCGAGGCGTTCTTCGCGCAGCACGATACGTCGGCGTACTCGCAGCCTCTGAGTCAGGGACTCGACGCCGTGCGCTCCAAGGCGGCGTGGCTGGGACGCGATGCCGAGGGTGAGTCTCGTCTTCTCGCGTTTGGGATGGGATGGTGGCTGATAAGTGTGGCGTAGATGTGCATGGATGGCTCAAGGATAACAAGTACCTTTGAAGCGGTTTGCAGTGAAGTTATGTGATTGTTCGAGGGGATGCGGGAGAGCGAGAGGAGGGAGAGGAGCTTATGAGGTGCCCAGCTGGCAGAGACGCTCTCTGCTCGCTGCCCTTGATTCTCAGCCAATCCCTCGTCCGCGTCGTTCTTCGAGAAAAACAGCAGAGACTTGGAGGAAGTGGCGTGCGAAGTCAACGCGCCTGAGCGTGTCGAACCCCCCTGGGCGCCAGCAATTGCCCCTTGCGAGAGGAACGCCTGCTCTCCTGCTGTCTTCTTCCCCACGTCTCCGGCTCCGACGCTCGCGAGTCTCTCATCAGCAGCAGCTTCCACCAGCGCACCAACTCTGCGGAACCCGCTCAGCCCGCCAACACCCTCACATCCCCTCGCCGTCCCGCTAACCTCGCTCCATCTGAAACCGCGCGCCATGTCCTCTGTCGGGCCGCGCCAGGCCGCCGTCTTTGTCCTCGACTGCTCCAAGAGCATGGCGGTACCCAAATCGTTCACGGAGGGGTCGGGGGAGAACGAGCGGACGAGGACGGTGGCGCCGGTCGAGGTCATGCTCCAGTACGTCCGAGCGAAGATCGGACAACGCGTGAGTCCTGTCTCTCGTCCTCTTCCCTTGTGCTGGGAGATTGCGCTCGGCGGCGTGCGAACGAGGGAGGACGGGCGCTGAGCTGGCGCTTCCGACAGATCCTACGCGACCTGGCGAGTACCCCACTCGCCGTCGTCACGTACGCCGTCGACAAGACCGCCAACTGTGGTACGACGCAGGTGCGAGAGAAGAAAGGAGAAGCGTACGAGGAGAGCAAAGACCCTTGCCGGTCCTTCTACGAGCAGGTCCCGTGGGCTCAAGCCAACTCGCGCATGCTCTCGCAGCTGTCGGATGTCAAGGCTGGAATCGGACCCGACGTCGACGGGGATGAGACTTGTGCAGATCGTGAGTTTGGGCTGAAGAGGACGCGGAGAAGGAACACCAGAGCTGACAGGTTCGTTCACCAGTCCTGACCGCCATCGCGGTCGGCGTCCAGACGCTCTCCTACCATCCCAAGGTCAAGAACTACACGAAGGAGGTCTACATCCTCACGGACGGCGAGTCGGAGACGGACTGGTACTACCTCAAGCCGACCGTGCAGAAGATGAACGAGCAAGGCGTCTCCTTGACCGTCATGTTCGTATTCTCCCCCTTCTCCGCTCCGATTCGCAGGCTTACCCTCATCAACGCACAGTGGATTTAATTTCGACAACGACGAGGTCAATTTTATTGAACCACACAAGTCCGACATCAAGGTGGCTCTACTTTCCTCGACACAAGTCCTGCCCTTCGCTTACCTTCGTCTCACAGCGCACGAACGAAGAGAAGCTCCACAAGATCGTCAGCGCGCTCATTCAGCCCTCGGTAATCACCACGGCTTCGCACGCTCTCGACGCCATCGCCCAACCCGCCGTCAAGGAGACGCGATCCCTTGTGATCAGGACGACTCTCACGCTCGGCGACGTCAAGACCTACCCCGATCGCTCTCTCCTCATGCACGTCGACATCAAGAAGGCAACGACGAGCGCTCCCGTCAAGTCGATGAAGAAGATGTCGCTCCTCGGGTTCGACAAGCGCGCAGGAGCGGGACAGCCTTCGCAGTCGCAGGCAGCCCCTCCCTCGAACACCGCCGCCGCGTCGCAGGGATTATCTCAGTCGCAGCGCCCCAGCGCCCCAGGATCGACCGAGGCGAGCCAGCTTCCTCAGCAGGCCGAGTCGCGCGCGTACAGCATGGGCAACGTCGGCAAGACGCTCGAGCGCATGCTCGAAGAGGCGGGATTGGAGCTTCCGGACGACGACGAGGATCTCGCTTCGCATGGAGTCGATCACAGTAAAAACCAGTGGTACCGTCCGCTCGGAGTCGCCAACGATTCGCTCAAGAGCGCTCAGGAGGCCGAGGAGGCGAGGGAGAAGGGGGAGAAGAAGGCGGAGGGGGAGAAGGAGGAGGAGGAGGTCGAGGAGTGGAGGCCGGTCGGGCAGGACGCGTTGCTCACCAACGCGTACTCTTATGGTGGGACTACGGTCGATACGGGGGATATGGAGCAGGGGACGGGAACGCTCAGCGGGAACGAGCTCGGGATGCAGATCGTTGGATTCATGAAGAAGTCGAAGGTGCGCTCTCCCGTCGTCGTCTCGGTTGCTCGTCCTGAAACCGCGTCCTCTTTTCTGCAGGTGCGATACGACTGGCGACTCGGCGACGTCCTCTACGTCTACGGCAGCCCTGGGCAGACGGGATCTCAGCTCCTCTTCTCGGCGTTGACGAACGGATTGGTGGAGCGCAAGTCGGTCGCCATCGTTCGCTATGTCGGGAAGGGGATGCAGCAGAATGGCGTCTTCAAGGTCCCTGATCCGAGGCTGGGCATCCTATGGCCCGAGACGAGCGAGCTGGGAATCGAGTTCTGCTATTGGTGCTCTGTGAGTCGCTTTCGAGGGAGTTACGAGCAGGAGGACTGACGCGCTTCGGGGTCGCAGCTGCCGTACGCCGAGGACATTCGCGCTATCCTCTTTCCTTCCCTCACCAACGTCTTCAACCGACATGGCGAGCGGCTCGAGGAGCATAGGCTGCTCCCGACGCCGGCTCAGAACGAGGCGATGAGCGACTTCATCGATTCGATGGACCTCTCGGAAGCTGGCCCGCTTGACGAGGAAGGGTGAGCCTCGCAAGTTCTCCTTCGTTGCGCTGTGAACTGACGTCTCGTACTCTCGCAGGAACCCGACGTCGTGGTTCAAGGTCGAGGACTCGTTCTCGCCTGCGATTCACAACATCCAGAACACTCTCGTCTTCCGCCTCTCCAACCCCGAAGGCGACCTCCCTCCCGTTCCCGAATCGATCGTCAAGTATCTCGAGCCTCCGCAGAGCGTCGTCGAGAAGTCAGAGAAAGCTCGTGCGGCGGCTATCGCTGCGTTCGACGTCAGGAGAGGTGCGCCTCCCCTGCTTCCCTTTCCTACGAGCTCAGCTAACGCGGACACAGTTATTCCGAAGCCCAAGCTCATCACCAAGAAGCGCAACAACTTGGCAGAGGCGCCAGTCGATTACGCGAACCTCGACTCTTCTGCCACCGATTCTCGTCCCCGACTGCCCTCGGGACTGTCGCAAGCCGCTCAGGCCGAAGAGATGCAAGTCGATCGCAAGCTCAAGGCCGCCGAGGCCGCCGAGGAGGAGGATTCGAGCTGGGTCGACGTCGTTCGACCGCCGAAGGCCGCTTCGCCGAAGACCGTCTCCCGTTCTCCCGCTCCGGTTGCGATGGATATCGACGCTGGGGACGACTCGGAGCCAGTAATGGAGGACGACGAACCCGTGACGGAGGACGAGGAGTCAGTGACGGAGGAGGAGCCGATGACGGAGGACGAGGACGTCGAGATGGCACCTCCGCCAGCGTCGATTGGCGTCACGGATCCGCTGGGAGATTTTGTGAAGGTGTTGAGGGCGCGAGGAGTCGAGGTCGCGGTGAAGGGGTTGGTCAAGGCGGCTGAGAAGCTCGTTGCGTCGAGCTTCTCGATGTCGAACTATGGGCTGGCGGTGCAGTGCTTGCAGGAGGCGAAGAAGGCGGCTTTGGTGAGTTGGTTTCTGTGGTGCTGGATGAACGACGAGCTGATTGCCGGGTCGCAGACGCAGGCACCGGACGTCTATAACGACGCACTTCGTTCGCTCGTTCGCAACACGGTCAAGAGGATGGCTACGAAGCGCGACTTCGGAGCGAGGATCAAGAAGGGTGGAGTTGGGCTTGTCGTTGCGGTTGCGGGGAAGAAGGGAGCGACGGAGAAGGAGGCGAGGTTGTTTGTCGAGGGTTTCTAGTTTTGTTGTTCTCTACGCAACTTCGAAGTGCTGCTTGTTCGTTATCAGAGTGGAGCTGGGTACTACAGTAAATCTTGTTAGGAGAGTCGTGTTCAGCAGGAGGAGGAGGAACGTCGAAAGAGCCCAAGTCGTCGGCGCCGGCCTCGCCCCCCTCTCCCTCCTGACCTCACGTCGCCCACCGATTTTAATGTCGTCCACCGCGAAGCTGAACCCAGATCATCTCCTGCTGCTGGAGCAGGCCACGCTCAAGGTCAGCAGCGCCTCGACCGAGCGGACGAGCTGCGTCAACTGACCCCACCTTCTCCCTCCACAGGCTCCTGTCGACAACCTTCGGCGCCTCCACAAGATGACTCAGAAGACGTATGAGCACAACCTGGGCCCAGCCTCCTCGTTCGCCAAAGACCTGGACGAGCTGCTCAGGAAGAGCGCCGCCGCCCCCTCTCCCATCCTCTCTTCCGATACCCAGGCCGAAATGCTCAAGACGGTCGACGGGATGCTCAGCAAGATGCGCAACCTCAAGCGCAAGCTATCGGACCTCTCCTCCCAGTCCTCGGCCGCGAACCACGTCGCTAGCACGCGGCTCTCCCACCTCTCCTCCCTTCCCGACTCCATCGACTCGCCTTCCTACTCGCCTTGGGCCCGGCGCAGGCTCTCCCACCACCTCGCCGACTACTTCCTCCGCTCGAATCCGCCGCTCAAGGAGAGTGCATTGGCGCTGGCGAGGGAGGGGGGGATAGAGGAGCTCGTGGACTTTCAGGTCTGGGACGAGCTGGCGAAGGCGGAGGATGGGCTGAGGAAGGGAAGCCTGAGCGAGGTCCTTACTTGGGTCGGGGAGAACCGTTCGGCGTTGCGCAAGATGAAGGTACGCTGGCTGAGGCTTGGGTGATGGGAGCGAGGAGCTGATGGAGTGCCGACGCAGTCTCCTCTCGAGTTTACGATTCACCTCCAGGCCTACATCGAGCTGTGTCGAGCACGATCCCTTTCTGCTGCGATAGATTACGTCAAGAAGAACCTGTCGCCAGCTGCGGCACTGGAGGCTGGAGTGGGAGAGAGCACGACGCAGATGGACGACCTCAACAGCGCTATGGCTCTTCTCGCCTTTCCTCCGGACACGACGTGTATCGTTTACCAGGTCAGTAGATCCTGCATGTTATCTCCTCAAAACTAACGTCTCTCCCTCACAGGACCTGTACTCTCCCTCCCGGTGGACGACCCTCCTCGCCCTCTTCCGCACGACCTTCCTCTCCCTCCACTCTCTCCCACCTCTCCCCCTCCTTCACCTATCTCTCCAAGCCGGAATCGCCTCTCTCAAAACCCCAATCTGCTGCCCTCTCCCCTCCTCCGCCCTCACAACCACCACCACGCCCGGACCAGGCGCGACCGAGGGTCGCCTCTCCGCCGAATGCCCCATCTGCTCTTCCCCGCTCAAGCACCTGGCGCCTGAAGTCCCGTATTCGCACCATGTGAACAGTACGATCGTGTGCGGGATCAGTGGCAAGGTCGTGGAGGGAGGAGGGGGCGAGGCGGGCGAGTTGGTGGCAATGGTTAGTCGGCATTCGCCGCCGGAGGGCAGGGTGTACTCCAAGGAGGTGAGTCGACCGCGCGCGAGTGATGAGCTGGACTGATGTAATTTGCAGGCCGTGACACTTCGCGCATCGCTACATCCGCAGGGACTGCTCGTCGAGCCGCAGACCGGAGAGGTCTTCAGGTGGGATGAGCTCAAGAAGGTCCGTTCGGTCTTCCTTCATTCCTGCGCTGGTGTACACTGCTGACTGCTTTCGAGCAGGTCTTCATCTCTTGAGGAGGTCTGGGAGGACAGGAACTTTGGAATGTCGTACATTACGCAGCTGGACTTGGGAGCTTCCTGTAAATACCGCGCTGTTGATCGTTCTCGTCGCCTTTCCAACGCACTTGGCTTGAAGCTCGAGAGAACCGCGAGCGTGCGAAGTTGGCGCGCAGCGAAGCTCTTCTCCGAATCTGGTGCGTCTCAGATCTCTGCAGCTCTCTTTCCTCCCAACCACTTCCTCCTATCTACTCTAGCTCAGCATGGCAGCTCAGCCTGCTGCACGCTCGCCGCTCTCGCGCCGCGCGCTCACCGTTACGCTCGTTCCCGTATCTTCAACGCCTCTTCACTCGCGGCACCTCAAGCGGATCCATGTCGCCGCTGAGATCCTCAAGGCCGCCAAGATCTGCGCAGGAGACGTGCTGGTCCTACGCGCTATGGATACGGTTGATAGCCTTGAGGCGCTGAGCTTGGAGGACAAGGAGGTGCGCGTGAGGAGGAGGAGGAGGAGAGAGGGTGGGAGCTGATGCTGTATGCAGGGGACGGCACCGCGCAAGGACGCCAAGTTTGCTGTGGGAGTCGCCTGGCCTTCCTTTGCGCTTTCTGGAACGGGTAGGCACGCTTACTGAGCGCGTGGAGCTGAGCTAAACCGCCCGTTGCAGCGATTGCTGTTTCTCCTCTTCTCCTCGCCAACTCGGGGCTGGCGGTCGGTGCCGTGGCCTCTGTGTCGACGCTGGCGACCTCGGGAGTCAGTATCGTGGATGCGGAACGTGTTACGTTGATCTACGATGGGAAGGGGAAGCCGGGGAAGGACAGCTTCTTCGAGGCGTATGTCATCGTCGGTACGTCGGTACGTTTGCGCCCCAAGGGAAGACAGGGAAGCAGCTGAAGACCTTATACGACCAGTGGACATCAAGTTTGTAGCCCTGCACCACTTTGTGGAGCTAACCTACAACGGAATCCTTCGCCGCCTCCTCGTCTCCTTCGCCCGCGCACCACTCGGCACTCCCCCTCCTCCTCCAGGCTCCGAGCAAGTCTTCGCCGTCTCCCGCCTCACAGGCATCAACTTCAAGTCGCCCATCGCTCCTCTCCCCAAACGGCGCGCACCAGCTTCGACAGCACTCGTGAGCGGGACAGCGACGCCGAATGGAGATCTGGCGGGGTACGAAACGATTGGAGGGATGGAAGAACAGATTGAGCAGATTCGGGAGCTGGTAGAATGGCCGCTTACGAGGCCGGAGCTCTACAACCACTTCGGTGCGATGTTCTGTGATTCTGCGATCTGAGCTGGGGACTAATAGACCCTTCGCAGGACTCAAACCTCCCCGAGGAATCCTACTCTACGGCCCTCCTGGAACGGGAAAGACGCTCCTCGCTCTCTCCATCGCCCGTTCGACTCGCTCGACTCTCCTGACTATCAACGGACCCTCGCTCTCCTCGGCCTACCACGGCGAAACCGAAGCGCGTTTGCGGGAGGTCTTTGCAGAAGCGAAGCGGAAGAGTCCTGCGGTGATTGTGATCGACGAGGTGGATGCATTGGCGCCGAATCGGGAGGAGGGAGGCGAGGTGGAGAGGAGGGTCGTCGCGACGCTGTTGATGCTGATGGACGGGCTGGATGAGAAGGAGGACGGACCGCCGGAGGGGGAGAAAGATGGAGAGGGAGAGGAGGAAGATGATGGGGAGGAGAAGAAGCCCAAGGAGAAGCCTAGGGTCGTCGTGATCGCTGCGACGAACCGGCCGAACGCTATCGACCCAGCTCTCCGACGACCTGGGCGGTTCGACAAGGAGATCGAAATTGGTGGGTAGCCTCTCTTCCTCGCCGCTGCTTCGCTGACGCTTTCGACCAAGGGGTACCGAACGCCGCGTCTCGACTCTCAATCCTTCAAGTCCTCCTGCGCCGCACCCCTCACGAGCTCACCGACGTCGTCCTCCAATCTCTCGCCGCCCGCACGCACGGTTTCGTCGGCGCCGATCTCTCCTCCCTCATCCACACCGCCGGCCTCACCGCCATCAAACGCTCCTTCGCCCTGTTCTCCAAACTCGCTCCCGGCGCCCCCAGTCCCTCGCTCGACCACCTCAAGCTCTCTTCAGCCGACCTGGAGACCGCTTTGCTGGAAACGCGGCCCTCGGCGATGCGCGAGGTCTTCCTCGAGACGCCCAAGGTCTACTGGGACGATATCGGCGGACAGGAAGTCGTCAAGGCTCGGCTGAGGGAGAGCGTCGAGTGGCCGCTCCTGCACCCCGAGACGTTCAAGCGACTTGGTGTACGGCCACCGAGGGGTATCCTGCTGTACGGTCCTCCGGGATGCAGTAAGACGCTCATTGCGAAGGCTCTGGCGACGGAGGGAGGACTCAACTTTATCGCCATCAAGGGTCCCGAGGTGCGTTTCTCCTTCTTCGCTACTGTTTCGGTTTGTCTAACGCTCTTTGATGGTTCAGATCTTCAACAAGTACGTCGGAGAGTCGGAGAAGGCGATTCGTGACCTGTTCCGGAAAGCTCGCGCCGCTGCGCCGTCCATCGTGTTCCTCGTGAGTCCCCCGTCTTCCTCTTCGTTTCCGTACTGACTGAGCTACCGCAGGACGAGATTGACGCGCTGGCTCCTGCGCGCGGTTCGGAGGAAGGCGGCAGCTCGACGGGTGATCGCGTCCTCATGAGTCTCCTCACCGAGATGGACGGCATTGAGGAGCTTAACGGCGTCATCGTCCTCGCTGCTACGAACCGACCTGACGTGATCGTACGCATTCTCTCTCGTTGTGGGAATCATGACTGAGCGGTTGGTGCAGGATTCGGCGCTCATGAGGCCGGGACGACTGGATCGGATCCTCTATGTCAGCCCGCCCGACTTGCAGAGCAGGAAAGACATCTTCCGCGTCAACTTCCAGAAGATGGCAGTGGCAGCCGATGTGGATATCGCCGAGCTGGCGACGATGGTCAGTCGCGCGCCGTCCTCGGGGCGAGAAGGTCGCTGACGGATTTGATTGCAGACGGAGGGCTGCTCTGGAGCCGAGTGCGTATCAATCTGTCAAGACGCTGCGCTGAACGCGATGAACGAGAACATCGAGACGCTCGACGTGCGTCCATCTTCCTCTCTGCATTCGCGAAGCTCACGCTCGAAACGCAGATCGGTCGCGCTCATTTCGTCGAAGCTGCTCGCTTGGTACGGAGAAGGATCACACCAGAGGTCATCAGGTCATACGAAGATTGGCGCGACAGCTCTGGTCTCCGTAGTGCGTAGAAATGCGAATTGAGGGGTATAATGCAGAATAATGGGGTATCCCTCGCTACGAACGCTAACTCTCGCCTTCGCTCATCTCCTCCTCGTCCGTCAATTCGTCCTCGCGCGCTATCACAGATTCTTCCCAACCTTTCGCCTTCTCCCAGGTCCACCCGTCGGAGGCAGGAGGGATCTCGAGTGGGAGGAAGATGGTGGACCAGTGGCTGCTCCAAGATCAGGTTCTCGTGCGGGCGAAGGAGAGAGGGGAGGACGCACTATCGTCCTTGACCGACGTTGAAGAAGGAAGCGAGGTTCCTCCCCCGACCGAGGTCGTAAGGGTTGCGGAAGACTTCGCCGCGTCGTGCGGCGATTTTGCGATAATAGTCTGCGCACGGCTGGGTTAGTGGGTCTCAAGGGGAAGAGAAGAAAGCGTACCGTTATCGTGTGATTCGACGGCGCTTTCGCCGAGCATGATGAGCCAGATCTGCGAGGAGGATGAGAGAAGGCCGAAAACAGCGGGGGCAGGAACGAACCTGAAAGACGGCCATGACTCCGACCGCGAACGCCATGACGAGCGTGAGGATCCACAGCATCAGTGTAAAAGTTCTTGGCGTCAAGTGATCCCACTGCATAGAGGTCAGGAAAGAGTCGACGAGCAGAAAGGACGAGCAACGCACCTCGTCGGCAAAGTTGAGCGTCTCGAGGAGGGGTCTCCAGCCCCACCATGCTACGCAGATGCAACCGACCGAGAAGTAGCAGAGGAATAGGAGGAAATAGCGCTCGTTGTGGAGGCCTACGCATTGATTGATCCAAGGGCAGCTACGAGAGATCAGTCAAAGTGCGTCGAGGCGAGCAGGAGCGAGACTCACTGGTGATCGAACTTGAGCACGCATCTTCGACAGACGGAGCAGTGGTGTGTTCGTTCTAAAATACTCGTCAGCTTGGGCTTGCCTACCCTGCGAAGTGCACTCACCAGGCTTGGGTGGACATCCATCCGGTCCCTCGACGCACTTCTTGCACACCCTCCTCCCTCCCTCCACCACATCCCTCGCCGCAGGCCCGTTCCATCCCTGCTTCCCTCCCGCACCACTCAGTGCATTCCCAGCCCTCGCCCTCGCCTCGTTCACCTCCCTCACAGCCCTCACGCGACCTTTATCCTCCTTCCTCGCGTTCCCCAGCGGTCCGATACATAGCGCAGCGGGGAGGAGCTCGATCCACGTTCGTTCTAGTCGTGGAGCAGCCTTGGTGCGAGGAGGGTCGAGGGGAGAGCCCGGGCGGACGGTGATCGCTTTGTAGTACTGCGATTCTGGGTCAGCGGAGCTGGGAGGAGCGCAGGCAAAAGCGTACGTGGTAGGTAAACATGTATACGATGTAAACGCACCACATCGTGCCTAGAACGAAGGCAGGGTACGAGGTAGTCGGCGCCAGGAAGCGATGCGGGTAGACGACCTGCGAGGAAGGCGGTGAGCTCACCTCTCGCGCGTGGGGTAGAGCGAGCGTACGTCGAAGAAGGTCACGGCGCAGATTAGGATCAAGATCACAGCGAGGCCTACGAAGACTGGTCCAGCACGTCCTGTAAGCCGGTCCATCCCCCGTTCTGCCCGTTTGAAGGAGCGGAAGACGCATCTCGAGCAGGCGCCCAGCATGGTCTTGGGTGGTCTTGGGCGGGGTCAGCGGTAGCTGAGTGTTTGCTGTAGCCTTGCTCGCCTCTCGGTTCCCAAGTTGCTGAGGGTGAGCTGTCGAAGGAGAGCTGGAGGCGAGCGCGCTGTCCGCTCGCATTCTCTTTCCTCCACCTCCAACACCCACTCGCCCCAGTCCGATGCACCAAGCACCTATCGCCACGCAGACGACTTCTCCGTGGGCGCTCCGCCCGCCCTACGCTTCCAGGGACGCGACTAGCGAAGCGAGTCCGACCAGCCCCCTCTCCCGTTTCGGCGAAGAACCCCCCGTTTCGAACGACGGTGGCTGGAGGTCCTGCACTTGGGAACCGTTGAGCTACATCCTCTGATATCCCTGCTCACAGTCTTCGTCCGTCTAGCTTTAACAGTTTGCGTGGGTGCGAGGACGGCTGCTTGCGGCTTGCTCTGAGGATCTCTCTCCTAGCTTCTCTCCCTCTCGACCAGTCCAGGATCTCAGATGGCGCCTTTGCTTGAGTCATCGCATTTACCGGCACTGTTTGCGACTGGGCTGCTACCTGTGCCCGTCGACGAACTATCTCTCCTCGCTCAACCGGTCTTAGTCTCAGGACCCGCCCTTCGCGCGAGGTACGACGATGGCTTCTGGACTCCAGGTGCGTTACTTCCAGCCTTTCAGGTGGGGAAGGGAAGCTGATCGTGAGCTTTCCGCAGGCGTAGGAGAGCCGGGATACATCGCTGCGACGGTCCGACCAGCGCCCACGGTGACTGCCTCCTCGGGAGTTCGGTACATACCCAACGTCAAGGCGCAAAAGGCGACTACCAGCGAACTTATCTGGCCTGGAACAACCCAGATGATCAAGGTCGTCACCACGTCCTCCTCCTCGCCCACCTCCTCGCCCACCTCCTCGCCCACCCCTCCCATCACCTCCTCCCCGACAACTCCTAATCCCTCCAGCTTCAGTAGCGAGCTCTTCAACACACCTTCCACTCGAATAGCGGCCGTTGTCACCTCCTCCCCATCACCCTCCAGCTCGGCCCCACTCGACCTCACTCCAGTCGCAAGCTCCTCCGCTCCAAGCTCAGAAGAGACCTCTGCCGCCTCCATTACTCCCGCCAAATCTGACACGACCACCCTCCCCAGGTCCTCCTCGCTCGTCTCCTCAACATCATCCCCCACCCGCACCTCCTCCTCCCTCCTCCCCACCTCCCACACCTCCACCACTCCCTCCTCAACCGCCTCCCCCGCAAACCTATTCGGGTCAGTCCCCCGCTCCCTCCTCTCCATTACCCTCATCTCCCTCATCTCCGTCGCTCTCTTTCTCCTCCTCCTCCTCCCTTTCCTCCTCTGCCTCCGTCGTCGACGGCGGCAGGGGATCGTATTGCGTAGTCGATCGGGGACGCCAGAGGAGAAGGTGGGGAGTGTGGGATCTGGCTGGGCGTGGGCGGTGGAGGCGTTTGGCGGGGAGGGTGAAGGGGCGGGGAGGGGCGAGGGAGGATAGTGAGCCGGCGAGGGGGTGGAGTGATTCGACGCGGGGATTGAGCGAGGGAGAGTCGGTGGGGGATTGGGACTGGGGAGATGGGGTCGAGGCGGGGTCGCAGCATTCTCTTTCGAGGTGGTTCCGACCGCTCAATCCCTCGCCTTCGCCACCTCTTACTGAGCTCTCTCGACGCCGGTCTGCCCCTAGCGACGCGGTCGACTTGCGCCTCGCTTTGCCTTCGACGAGTAGACCGCCCGTCGCGTGGAAGGATTCGCTCGTTCCCGCTTGGAGCGCTGCGATGGCGTACGCACGTTCTAGGACCGGCGATTCTCCAATCGACGACGAGAAAGGCACACGGCATTCCTCGCCGTCTCGCGACCTTCCCTGCCCCTTCCTCGTCCCCCCTCCCACCCAGGGATACTAACTTCACCCTCCTCGACCGTCGCTCGACTTATTCCCCACTACCCCTCCCTCGCTCCCTCTACTACCGCGCCGACTCCCATTCCTTCTACTCGCCCACCTCCGCTACCCCGAGCCCTCCTCTCGAAAATCCGCAGCCAGTGGAGGAATCGACGAGCTACTACGGCTCAGCGGAGGGCGGAGAGACGGATTCTAGCGAGTCGTCTCTCGCTCCCGCGCCACTCCCCTCTCCCTCGAAAGGGACTCAACTCTCCTCGACTTCTCGTGCGGTCCCAGATCCTCCAGCGCGCAGACCATCAGCCGTATCAACGCTCTACTGGACCAGTCATTCGAACGAATCAGGGGAGGAGGAACCCAGTTCGACTGAAGCGACTATTCGGCCTTTGTTGGCGAGGTTGAGCTCGGTTAGCACGATGGAGTCGAAGGGGTTCGGGAGACTGTGTTGTTGTTGTTTTGCTTGTCATAACTCGCCTTCGATCATCTTGACTCAGAGTGGTTCTCAGCTTCTTCAAGTCCAGTCAGCTTAATTATAAACTCCAAGTCGCCCTCGGCCAGCGAAGGTTTCACCCGTGAAACTTTCCCTTTTCATTTCCCCAGCCGAGTTTCACAGATTCTTCCAGCCTCAGGCTGCTTTGTCCCTCTCCCCGAGCTCTCCGACCGAGCAAATGGGAGCCGATCTGCTCTCTTTGACGCGTCTCTCTCGCTCCTTAACACCTCTCACTCGGTCCCAGCCCACCGCCCGTCGAGCCGTTGCTTCCTCCCCCTCCCGCTGGTCCCTGAACGAAGTTGCCGCGCGTACAGCATGGGGGTCTGCTCGGTGCTTCTCCAGCTCTGGGAGCGTGAGGGATGTCAAGGCGGGGAAGGACAAGGTGCGTGGACGCGTTTGAGCGAGGTCGGAGAACGTACGAGCTCATTAGGACTTGGACGCAGCCGCTCGCCGATCTCTCCCTTTATCCTCCGTCAAAGCTTAGGAACCTAGCTGTGATTGCGCATATTGATCATGGCAAGAGTGAGTGATTCTTACGACGGACGTTAGGAGGAGAGGCTGACGCCGAACTCCGCAGGTACGCTCGCGGATCGAATGCTCGAGTTGACGGGGACCATCCCTCCCGTTCAGGTTCGTTCGGGTACTTCACTGCTAGCGAGCTTTCGCTGATTGAGCGCGTAAACAGGTCAGCAGCGACCGACAAGACCAGGACCAGAAAAACGAGCAAGTCATGGACACGCTCAAGGTCGAACGCGAGCGAGGAATCACCGTTCGAGCCCAAAGTGCATCGTACGTCGCGTCTCCCCATCGCCCCCCGTCCTCTCTAACCACCGAATCATTCGATAGGATGTTCTACACCCACCCGAACGGCGAGAAATACATCCTCAACCTCCTCGACACCCCCGGCCACGCCGATTTCTCCTCGGAACTCCTACGCTCCCTCCTCCCCTCCCAAGGTGCCCTCCTCCTCGTCGACGCAGCCCAGGTACGGTTCTTACCCCTCTCACCTCCGTCTCACTAACCCGCGTTCGCCAGGGAATCCAAGCGCAGACTCTAAGCGTCCTCGAAGAAGCGCGGAAACGTGGTCTCAAAGTCATCGGTGCCGGTCCGTCCTCCCCCCATCCCTCCTCCCTGCTCTACTAACGCTCCTACAGTGAACAAATGGGATCTAGTGAAAGATGACGGGCGGGGGGAAGCGGCCGTTCGAGAGCTCTCGGAACTACTCGATTGTCCGGAGGAGGAGATCTTGCGCGTGAGTGCTAAGACGGGGATGGGAGTTGAGACGGTGCTCGAGGGGATCGTCGAGCATATTCCTCCGCCGGAGGATTATGTCGAGGGGGAGAAGTTGAGGAGTCTGGTGTTCGATAGTTGGTACGATTCGTTCAGGGGGGTCGTGAGCTTGGTGGCGGTGGTGGAGGGGGAAATTAAGAAAGGTGAGTTCTTTCCTGACTGAGGGTGGATGGGGCTGATGAGGAGCAGGGGATTCGATTACGAGTACGACGACGAAGCTTTCGTACACTGTCCTCGATCTGGGAATCCTCTCGCCCCGCGAGATCAGTATCGCCGACCACCCCATTCCCGCCTCCCGCGTTCTCCGAAAAGGGATGGTAGGGTGGCTCGTCTGCGGTATGAAGGAGGTCAAAGATGGTTCGTCCCTCCTCCCTTCCCCTGCTCGGATCCTAACCACGAGCTCTTCGCAGCGTTCCTCGGCGATACGTTCCACCATACCCATTCGCCTATGCCCCCGCTCGAATCGTTCAAGCCGCTCAAATCGATGGTCTTTGCCGGCGTGTACCCGCTCGAGCCAGGAGGGTTCCCCAAGCTCGAGGAAGCTGTACGGCGTGTACGTTCCTCTCCCTTCGTCGATCTCGTCTGCTGCTGATTCATGGTTGGGGTAGCTCACGCTCACGGATCGGTCAGTCACTTCGAATCGCGAGTCGTCCTCGTTCCTCGGTCAGGGCTTCCGATTGGGCTTGTACGTCCTCGTTCTCCTCGATTCAGCGTACGTAACTAACGAAGACGCGCGCAGTAATGGAAGTCTTCACATGGACGTATTCCGCCAGCGTCTCGAGGACGAATTCGACGAAGAAGTCATCGTCACCCGCCCGCTCGTCCCCGTCCGACGTACGTCCTCCCTCCGCCTCCCCGACGCTCGCTGACTCCACGTTACGAACCACAGTGGTCTATAAAAATAGTACCGAACGTATCGTCGACAACCCCGCCGATTTCCCAGACCCTGGCGAGATGCTCAAAGTCGCTCAAGTCCTCGAACCGATGATCAAAGCCACCATCGTAGCTCCCGACGAATACACTGGCGCCATCATTAACCTCTGCACCGTCCGTCCTCCCTCCTCCCCTCCCTCCCGCACTAACCCCTCGCAACAGTCCCATCGCGGTCTTCCCCTCTCCCATTCCTACCTCTCCACCTCCACCTCCACCTCCACCTCCACCAAATCCCGCATAACCCTCCTCTACTCACTCCCCCTCTCCTCCATCATCACCAACTTCCACTCGACTCTCAAATCCCTCTCCTCGGGCTTCGCCTCGTTCGACTACGAGGAAGCGCCGTATGAAATCTCGGATCTGGTCAGGATGAATATTTTGGTGAATGGGACTAAGGTCGATGCGCTGTGCTCGGTGGTGCATAGGAGTGTGGTGGAGAAGGAGGGGAGGGATTGGGCGAGGAGGTTGAGAGAGGTTGTGCCGAGGCAGCAGTATGAGGTTCGTCCTTTCCTTCCTCTCCTCATCGGCGGTTGCAGAGGCCTGACGCGCTGGGGCAGGTCATTATTCAAGCGGCGGTGGGGTCGACGATCGTGGCGAGGGAACGGTGAGTCCTCCCGCCGCGGTGGAGAGGAGGAACTGATAGGATCGCAGAGTCTCTCCCGTGCGAAAGGACGTGACAGCTGGCTTGTACGGCGGGGACGTTACCCGCAAAGTCCGCTCCTTCCTCCCTCGTGCGATCCCTACTAACTTCGATGAGCAGATGAAGCAATTGGCGAAACAGCGCGTCGGGAAGAAGAGGCTCAAGGAGCGCAGTATTGGTCGCGTGACGATTCCTACGAGCGCGTTCTTTACCGTCTTGGGAGGGCAGGAGGGGAAGAAGAAGGGAGGGTCGACGTCGTAATGCAGTCCAAAAGGTGTACAAGGAATAACGAATGTGGAGAGGATGGGGAGCTAGAGAGCTTCGGCGCCGAGGCGGTAGGCTACGAGAGCTTCGACTTTGTGGATGTTGGTGGAGAAGGACCGGAGTTTGACCTGCGCGTGCGTGCGAGTGAGCGGGGGAGGAGGCGAGGGGAGGAGGGACGAACCTGCTCTGCGTTCCCATTGATCATGTGAGGGTCGCTGTCGATCCATTCCTTTGGTACGGCCGTGTCGAGATCCGTATAGACGAGGATATTGAACACGCCTGCGCTGCGGTATCAGCAGGAGTTGGGCGGGAGGAGGACGCGAGGACGAACACTTCTCCTCGACGGACGGTAGGAACGTCACGCTCGACGTGATCTGGCGGATAATATCTTGAATGTCTTTCTGAATCTGCTCGTTCGTCTTTGCTGGCTTGGGCGCCTTAGCAGGAGGAGCGTCGGCAGGCCTGCGTGCGCCGTTAGCTCCCTTCTCGGCCAACGCGCGAGACGGCACTCACCCGGCGTTCTCCTTCTCTCCTAATGCTGCTCCAGCCACCACCGGATCCTCGACATGGATATCAAACTGCCATCGCTCCAGCGTCTCGCGGCTTTCCTTTGAGATGATGGCCATTACGAGGCGCGAGATGTTGCCGGCCAAGATCCACGCTGCGTTCACTCCCATTAGCTCCTGTCCCTTCCTCGGGATACAGCGAGAGAGGAAGAACACACTCTGCACCTGCCCCATCACCTTCTGGATGTACCGCTCGAGCGTCTCGTCCGAAGTCGTGAGGAGCGTGAGGCCGTACTTCTTGACCATCTTGAAGTCTTCTGGCGGGTAGATTCCACGCTGGTAGAGGATACTATCGCCACGCAGCCCGTCAGCTCCTTGTCCCTTCCCTCGTGCAACCGCGTACCTGTTGACGCTGTACTCGAAGAACTCGGTTACCATCTTGGTGGAGCCAGAGAGGGTAATGCTCTGCTTCGAATCCGTCTTGGGCGCTTTCCGTCGGGTAGCCACTGGAAGGGAGGGCACGGGGTTGTGGTCAGCGCCGTCCTGGAGGTCGAAGAGGAAGCAGGTCGGGCGAAGTGAGAGCTCTCCGGTCTCGCGCCGTTCTGCCTACTCACTCCAGCTCTGATTCTAATGAGGAGTACTCACTGTTCTGAGGTGGAGAGAGGTTTGTGTTTGTGAGAGCCTGCGCCACGAAGTCACTCAACACGAGCAAATTGGCTGAAGTTCGCAAGTCCGACCCTAATCGCCGTCCCATCCAGCTTTGCTCCTCTCCTTCCTCCTCTGCGGCGCTCCCCACGACTTCGCAGCAGATGGTGCGGAAAGGAGACACCCCACCTGCTCTAACTTCAGCCCACCGGACGCTGGAGACCGCCCCTGCAGCTTCGCCAGCTTCGATCCTCCCGGCCGAAAACCTGGTCGTGCGAGCCCGCAAAGACGCCGACGAGAGAGCTGGGGCGATCGAGGATCGGGGAAAGCGTGTAGACGAGGTATCAAAGGATTCGAGCGCTTCAACAGGGCGACGAGGAGGCGAACGCGCCACTTCAGAGGACGAGGTGGGGCAGGCAGCAGGAGGACGTGGGGAGGACGGCACGGAGGAATCGGAGCTGGGAGAAGGGAAGCTAAAGGCTGAGGGCGAAAGCTTGGGTTGGGAGGATGTCCCAGAGACGCACGGGAATGGTCTGGTGGACCAGACGAACTACCTTCCTCCTCGGTAGGTCCTTCTCCCCTTCTCGAGTTCCTGCAGGCTGACCCTCGCTCAGGCAAATCATCATCGTCTTCCTTGCACTCACACTCGCCGTATTCCTCTCCTTCTTGGATCAAACAATCGTCTCGACCGGCAAGTTCTCCTCGCCACCCCCTCGCAATCGAGCTGACGGTCCCGCAGCCCTCATCTCCATCAGCGCGAGCTTCAACGCCGGTCGCTCGAGCTCCTGGGTCGCAAGCGCGTACCTCCTAACGAGCACCGCATTCCAACTTGTCTGGGGTCGGCTGAGCGACGTGTACGTCGGCCCTCCTCGCTCCTTTGAAGTCCCTGCTGATCGCTTTGGAGAACGCAGGTTCGGTCGCAAAGTCACGCTGCTCACTTGTGTCGTCATTTTCACTATCGGGAGTCTCGCCTGCGCTCTCGCACAATCTATGTTCCAGCTCATCATCTTTCGAGGGTTGCAAGGAGTTGGCGGAGGAGGTTCGTCCTCCAGTTCGTTAAGGAATTAACCTTTGCTGACTTGTTCAACTAGGTCTCCTTACGCTCGTTCTCATTATTGTATCCGACGTGCGTTTGTTGAAGAATCGACATCCTGCGTCCTTGCTGACGAGGAACCCTTGCAGATCGTCTCGCTGAAAGATCGCGGCAAGTATCAAGGTGCATCCTTCTCTCCGACTTCTTCAGCCCGTTTCTGAGACGGCTTAAACGCAGGAATTACCGAGGCAACAATTACCATCGCCAACGGTATCGGTCCTGTGCTCGGCGGAGTTCTCAGCGAGAAAGCGAGCTGGCGGTGGTGCTTCTGGTGCGTCTTCGTCCCTCTCCACTCCCTCCTTCACTGACGACTTTTCGCAGGATCAACCTCCCCATAGGAAGCCTAACCCTCTTTGTCATCGTCTTCTTCCTCCCTCTCAAGCGCGTTCGCGGAGATCTAAAGAAGTGCGTCCTCGCTCCCTCCGTTCGCCGCTTCTAACTCCCCTCCCACTTCCCAGGAAATTCCTCCAGATTGACTACTTCGGCGCCTTCCTGACCATCGTAGGAACGACGCTCGTTCTCCTCCCGCTCAACTGGGGCGGAACGAGCTTCGACTGGGTCTCGGGGCCGATCCTCGGGTGCTTGTTCGCGGGACTGCTCGTGTTTGTGCTGCTGTTCGTCTGGGAATGGAAGTTTGCCAAGATCCCTATCGTTCCTCGTGCGTCGCTTCTTTCTTCCTCACAGGCTCGTTGCTGACGCGATCCCTCGCTCTCGCAGATTACATCTTCAAGAATTCTACTGTCAACGGCGTCTTCGCAGCGACCGTCATTTCAGGGATGGTGATCCTCACACAGTTATTTTATCTGTGAGTACTCCTGCTCGCCACCAGCACCAACCTCGCTGACCTCTTTCCGCGCGCAGCCCGCAATATATCCAAGTCGTGCGAGGGGATTCCGCTATTCGGAGCGGTGTTCTCGTCCTGCCCCTCCTGCTCGTTGTCACCGCCATGGTATTTTTTTCCGGCCAAATCATCGCACGAACCGGCGAGGTACGTACTCGCGTCCCATCTCGCTCGGTCGCCCCGCTGACCCGCTCTTGATTCAGTACAAGCCCTCCATCGTCGTGGGCTACGCTCTATGGACCATCGGACTCGGTCTCCTCTCCATGCTCGACGAAAACACCTCCACCGCCAAACTCGTAGGCTACCTCATCATCACCGCTCTCGGGCAAGGGCAGACTCTCCAGACGTGCGTTCCTCGCCTCGCTCCCTCCTGCCCACTTTTCGCTAACTCATCTGCAGAGGAATGGTCGCTGCCCAAGCTGCGGTGGATAGGAGCGAAATGAGCGTCGTCACCTCCACGCGCAATTTCCTTCGAAGCCTCGGCGGGACTCTCGCTCTCGCTCTAGGAGCAACCATCATGTTCGTCCCTCCCTCCTTCCCCATCCCCTTTCTACGCTAAATTTCTCACAGTAACAACACCCTGCGCTCCGAGCTCTCCTCCTTCTTCTCCCAATCAACGATCAGCGCCATCGTTGATGACCCGACGGCGATTTGGCGTCCTTCGCTGCGTGAAGGAGCGGGGTTGTTTGAGCTGGCGCAGGGGGAGAAAGACGAGATTATCAAGGCGTACGTGCGGGGGTTTCAGACGTTGTTTCAGGTGTATATCGGGCTGGTCGGGCTGGATTTGTACGTCGCTTTTTCCCTTCGTGAGTGTGGGAGGGAGCTGATGAGGGCAGTGTGATCGCGGTGCTGTTTATTAAGAGGCACGATTTGAGGAGAGAGGATGAGAAGGTGTTGAAGGAGAAGGGGAAGGCGTGGATTGAGCAGAGGGGGGAGAAGAAGAAGGATGCTGAGAAGGGGGGGAGTTTGGAGTTTGGAGTTTAGCAAGAAGGCAGAGAAGGATGGGTGGTAGAATGATTGTACGGAGGGAATAGATTTGCATCTGGAAAGCTGTGGAGCGAGGAGAGATGGCTTGGATTCCGCCTTCGCAAGGACGTCAATGCATCTTCGCAACGACTTCGCATCCTCGCCACCCATTCCTCAAACTCGCCACGCTCTCAAATCTTGCTCATGATCTTCGCATCGATGTAAGCGAGTAACGGGTACATTCCTTCCTATCAGGGAGAAGTTGGCCTGGCGCCGAGGGAGATTGCGAAAAGAGCGTCCTGTCGCTGAGCGGCAGGTCGTTCAGGAGCTCAAGTGCAGCTGAGCTTCTGTGACCGCCCGTACTGAACGGTTAGCGAGCAGGCAGCAATAGCAGGCAGAGGAAGCGGGAGAGAGCAACAGTAACAAAACAGCTATATTCACACCTCGCCCCGACCTCCGCACCATCTATCCCCACCTCTACTTCCAGAACTTCTTCCCCTGAATCCACCCATTAAACATCGCCAGACTCTCCACCGGATGATCATAAGGCACGAAATGTCCGCTATCATCAACGACAGCGAAAGCGAGGTTCCCAGCCGCGCGATAAGTGCCCGCCTGCTTCTCCGCCTCGAGATCCTCGTCAGAGGCGTACCAAGGCCTCAAAGGCTCGGCGTTGAAGGCGGTCTTGTTCTCCCATTCGAGCTCGAGGGTCCAGGCTTCGTTGCCGAGGTAGTTGCAGCTGTGGAACGAGGTCAGGCAACGAGATGATTGCGAGAGGAAAGGGGCGCACATGAAGTCGGCTTTGCCGGCGTAGATGAGGGCGGCGATACCGTTCTCGAGGAGGTGCGTGACCTGGGGATAGCTCGCCTTGGCTCTGCGAAATCATGAGCACCATTCCTCGAACTGCGATGAAGGAAGAACGTACTGGTCGCCAGTGGCGGAGAACCTGAAGCCGACTTTGTCGGAGCAGCCAATGAATTTCTTGACGCCGCCATGAGCTTCCTTGTCGACTCCGAGTTGGTGACGAACGTCTGCGCGGTTGAGGTAGTGCTGAATCTGCTTCTCCTCGACGTAATCGCCTGTGCGGGGTTAGCGAGGTTTTAACGACAGGCGAGATGGGACTGACCAAATTTCTCCATGTCGTAAGGGTTCCGACCCGTAGTGTAGTACTTCTCAGTCTGCGTGTGCTCGCAATAAGTGCTGGCTGCGAGGCAAGCGACGCTGTTGGAGGGATCGTCTGCTTCCGCACATCAGTCCTCGCTCTCGCATCAAGCGAATACAAAAACGCACCGTAGCACTTTTGCTCGAGAGCTTGGCAGCGGGGGAGCGTCGCGGCCATGCCGTCGCAGTCCTCCTTGCCGAGGTAAGGACCGTAGCCGGAGGTGTTGGTGCAGACCATGGGGTGGTACGCCGCGTATTGGAGCTTCGGGTCCGTGCTGCGAACGAGAGTGATGAGTACAAGTCGTAGGAGAGGAGCGAAAGGACGAACAAGCCGTTGCCGATGATAACCGAATCGAGGTTGATCTTGGGGAGCTCGCTGCGGAGCGACGAGGGTCAGCAAGTGAGTTGCGAGATCAGAGGAGAAAACCGCACTTCTTCAGATTCTGGTTAACGATGTAGTCGGCGAAGAGAGGGATATAGCGACCGGCGTAGGACTCTCCCGCGATGTGGAAGGCGCTATCGCACAACATCAGCACTGAACTCGCGATGCCGCTGGAGCTACTCACGAGTTGCTGAACTTCTCGCTAAAGGTCGTGAAGAAGATCTGGAGGAAGGCGTATACCTGGGAGCACACACACCGTTCAGCTCCGTGTACTCTGGAGTATCGCTGAACCCCCACTCACGTCCTGAGCAGCAGCTTCGGTCGACCAGACTCCTTCATCTCCTTTGTCTGCATACGAAAACCCAACTCCAACGGGCTGGTCGAGGAAGATGAGCGTAGCATTGGTGTTCCACCTACGACCCCACTCAATCGTCAGCTCCGTTCTCAAGGCGCGCAAGGGAGGGAACCCACGAGTAGGGATTGAGGATAGGATCCTCTTCTTCAGGTTGAACGCGGCAAGGTCCCAGTTCCTGCAAGAGACCAGTGAAGGAGCTGCAGCCCTGCACAATCGGTCCCTATCAGCTGCCGTCCCTCCCTCTCCCGCCACGAGGATAGACAAACCGGTCCTCCGTTCAGCCTGATAATGAAGGCGTGCAATTAGATACCGCCCTCTCACGTCCATCAGGAGCTCACCACAGCACGACGGGGTCGTTGACGGGATCGTTGCGGCTATCGAACTGCCAGAAGAAAAAATGCCGTCCATTCGCGTCCAGGTACCCGCTCTTTTGCTCGACAGCAGGGTCGCACAGTCCCTTGGGCGTCCTGATTCGCACGGCGTGGTCCTTGAACGAGGGGAGGGTGAGGATCTGGAAGTCGTCTTGTGTGTTGGCGGGGAGATAGTGCGCTGGAGAGGTCAAGGGGATCTGGGAGGCGGGAAGAGCTGCTGCAATGAGTGCTGCACCGACGGCGAGGAGCAGAGAGAGCCTGGCCATCGTTCTGTAAGGAGAAGAGCTGCTCCACCTCGAACTCAGTCCAACTTGAAGCTGCTCGAGGCGTGGGAACTCAACCCGGTCCCCCGACGACTTTGTTGAACGAGACTTGCGAAGGAACGTTTTTGGGTACGCCGTTGCAGTCCAGATAGGTACAGGGAAAAGGAGAGGACTTTTTTGATGCGGGAAGTCGCGAAAGAATCATAAAAACCAAGCCACGAAACGCCCGTCGCGCCCTCCTCCGTGAGATCCCTCCCTGGTCAACGGGCCTACGTGCCCCAGGGCTCTTCGTTTGAAGTACTAGCTGATAGTTGCATCTGGATCCAGAAGAAGAAGAGACCAGGGCAAGGACCGATGAGCCAAAGACGAGCTGGTTCTTCAGCTCGCGACCGAGGTTGCGAAGGTGGCGACGTTTGCCGAGGGACCCACTTGCGACTGCCGACCAATCCCACTCGAGCCTACCTGGCAAAGAGTAGGCTAAGAGCTCAGTCGCTGGGGGTGAGGGCGATTTGGGCCAACGCCCCCGTCCTGCGATTTCGACAGTGGTCGACCTGGCTTCCCAGCTTCGCCTTGAAAGGTTCCTCGTGGAATACTGGGTGATGTAGCGAGAATGGTGAGCGTTCGCGATGTTGTAGAGGACCGCGCGGAGCGAGGTCTCTTGAGAGGCTCCAGGACGGACAAGCGGAAGCAGGTCCGTCACCCTTCCAAGCGCGATACTGCTCCCCATCCATACTCCCCACTTCCGAAGCAGCAAGCAGTAGTGTTCATCCATGTGGTCGCCGTCGACGATGCAGTTCCAGTGAAGAGGGAGAGTCCGAGCGAGGAACCAGAGCAGACGAAGCCCTCGACACGTCTACTCCGGCAGTGCCTCTACTCCCCAGCGCCCCGAAAGCAGATTAGGTACTGCAATGCTTACAATCTCCATCAATATATCCCCCCCCCCATACACGCACGCAAGCGATCCCTGAACCCCACGCCTCACACATCATCCGCCATGATGCTGCGCCAACCTCGTCAGCTCCCACTCACAGTGCAGCTCCCAGGAAAAGGCGAACGCACTTGATAAACTCCTGCTCAGAAATCTCATGATCCATATCCAAATCGAACTCATCAATCATCGCCTGCCTGCCATCGCGCCAGAAACGCGCCATCAGCATCCCTCGTCTCCCGCTCCAGCACGAGGAACGCACAGCTCATCGTCCCCCAAGTTCTCCCCCAAGTCCCTCGCGACTTTCTTGAGGTTCCTCAACGAAATCTTGCCCGTGTTGTCCTCGTCAAAGAGCTTGAACGCCCGGTGGAGCTCCTCCATCGGGTCCCGCTCTTGAATCATCTTCCCCACTGTACACGACGCGTCAGTTCCGTTCTCTGCCTCCTCGTACCTCTTCTCCTCCTCGCTCTTCGCGCCGCCCGCGCCTCCGCTCCCCAGCGCCATCCACGCGCGTCCTCCCCTCTCCCTCTCCCCTCCCCCTCCCTCACCCCACCAAGCCAGAAGCGAGAAGCGCTACTCACTGACCGCCAAAAACTGATCATAAACCAACGTATTCCCTCCACTCTCATCCCTCAGCACCTTCAACACCTCCGCCTTCTTCAGATCGAACCCCAGTGCCCGCATGGCGACTTTGAGTTCGTGGTACCCGATTTTACCATCGTGGTCTAGGTCGAAGAGGGTGAAGGCTTCGTGGATCTCTTGGATTTGGTCAGGGGAGAGAGAGGAGGGAGGGGAGCGGCGAGAGGGCTTTTTGGAGGCGAAGGACATCGCGCGTCGAGAGGCGCGGGCGGGCGGGGGGTGGGGACGAGAGGAGGCGGTTGGGTGGAGGGGGTGGAGGAGGTGCGTGGAGAGGGTGGCGTGTCGAGGTGGGAGGAGGAAAGAGAGCAAGTCGCGACTTGGACGCGCGGTAACTTTCGGTCGATTCTCTCTGGGTTCTCTCTCGTGCAATGTGTGCGAGGGAGAACGTGTATCTGAATTGGACTGGTATGCGAAGGAGAAGGAGAGGGGGATTCGAGGCCGAGCTTGCGAGGAGGCTACAAAGGGAGGAGACGAGAGAGGGTATTCGAGGGGGGTGAACACGATCGAGGCGCGGGGAGAGAGAGGGGTGGAGCTAGGCAAAGGAATATCGAGCAAAGGAGAAGAAGGGAATAGGTACGGTGGGTAAGGGAAAGTAGTGGTATGAGGCAGTCATTAGAAGATTAGGTGAAGAGGGTCCGTTCGTCGTGTGCGAGGTCGTTGAGGTCGTCGAGGCCGTGTGTTCAGTAGTCAGAGCCAGCGTCCGAGTCGGGAGTCTCCTGCTGAGACTCCATGGGGTGACCGAAGCAAGCTTCGAGTTGGGCGGAGAACGCGGCGTCGGTCTGGTTGGGCGTGCGGTGGATCCGAAGCTGAGGACGCAACGTTAGCTCGGGGTTCGGCGCGACGAAGACGGCGAGAAGAGGAACGCACATGCTGGTTGAGGTTATCGTGCCTCGAGAAGAACTTGCCGCACGAAGGCCACTGGCACTGGAACGCTGCGAAGGAAGAACCAGCGTCAGCGCTCGCGAACGAACGACGAAAAGACGCGAAACTCACGCTTCTCGTTCGTGTGGATCGACCTGACGTGTCGCTTGAGATGCTCGCTCCTCTTGAAGCACTTGCCGCATCCAGGGACCTTGCAGAGGAAGATCTTCTTCGGCTTGCCCGTCTTGGTGACTCCGCAATCTGCACCCGACGAACGCCATCAGTCTCGTCTCGCTAGCGAAAGGACGAAAGGAACGCACAGCGAATCTGAGCCTCGCTAGGGTTGGCGTTCGGGTCTCCCGACAGAATCAAGTCGGGCGAGCAAGGCGGCCTCCTCCCCCTCGACCTCTTCGTCGGCATGCGCGCAAACTCGGCGTCCGAAGGCAGTCCCGGCGAGTTCGTTCCCGGGAAAGGTGCGGCAGCGCGCGCTCCGGCCTTGCGCGAGACAGAGGGCGACGAAATGGGTGCGAGCATCGAGGCGGGGGAGGGGTGGAAAATGGCGTGAGCGGCGGTGCGGGAAGGGGTGACGCGAGCTTTCGTAGTCGAACCTCCAGGGCTACCGCGAATCGTCGAATCGCGCTCCGATGCGCGCTGCTGCCGCGCCGAGACGGACGCTCCTTCGCCAGCGGAACAGTGCCCGTCTTCGTCGAGGCGAAGACCGTTCATCGTGTGGAAGTCGCTCGTGCTGGCGGCTTTACCGCCGGCGTAAGGTCGGTTCGAGTCGTAGTACGAGGCGAGGGGAGTGTCGGGGACGGAGATGGTCGAGACGTTGTGGGCGGGGTTGATGTAGGCGGGGTTGCAGACGCCGTTGTCGTACTCTGATCCCGAGTTCTGCGACGACGAGTACGAGCGGTTCGCGTCCGAGTCCGAGTACGCCGACGATGAGGACGAGTGGCCGGAGATGGAGCGGACCATGAGGTGCGAGGCGCCGTAGGGAGAGTAGGCGTAGGGGTGGTGTCGAGCTCCTTCTGTGCCGTAGATGATGCGAGGCGGAGCCGGCGTCGAGTTGGGCGTGCCGTGGTGCGAAGAAGGGCGCGAATCGTAGTGCTCGTGCTCGTCGCCAGAGCAACAAGGAGGGGGAGACTCGCTCCAGTGCTGATGCTGCTGAGGGTGGTGGTGCGTGGGATGGGGGTAGTGGTGCGAAGGAGTGGCGCTGGGTTGGTGCTGGCCATAGACGTACGGAGGCTGAGGGCGAGCCCACGCGTGATGCCCGCCTTGATGCGGTTGCTCCTCGTTCGCCGACGGATCCGACAAGTACTCGGAGAAGGAGAATCCCGCGAGGACTCGCTGCACGGGTCCTCCTCCCACGACCTGCCTCCCGATCGCGCTGTACTGCATCGGCGCTCCCTCCGCACCTGGCCCTCCTCGGAACGTATCGAATCCCGGCAGCCCCGCCATGCTCATCGACCTTGGCTGGAATCCTTCTGCCAGCGTCGAGCGTTCGGGTCCTGACGCGAGGTCATAGCTGAAGTGCGAAGGAGGGGGGTGCGGCGAGCCGCTGCTGGAGAACTCCGAGGGACTCCTCGACCTATCCGCCGAGTCCTCGCCTTTGACTGGGAAGGAGTAGCTGCTGAGGCTGAGGGGCGGAGGAGAAGTCGACTGGGAGGGCGTGGCTGGTGGTGGTGGGAGAGAGCTGAAGTTGGAGGCTGCGCCTTCGACCTGCATGAGGTCGGAGAGGGCGGGGAGGGGGAGTGCTGGGAGAGGGTGAGAGTGGCGTTCTTGCTGCAGGAAGTTGTTAGAGAGCCTGCTCCGACGCTTTCAGTGGCGAAAAACAAGCCCAGGACTGACGGATTCGACTTGGACACGAGGACCCGGCGCTAGGACCCGACTAGTAGCTTCGTGGGAAGGGCGGTCGGAGGAGGTGTGTGTAGGATCGTCGTCGAAGGCGTGGTAGTGGCGGCGGGGAGGAAGAGAGTGCTTTGTTGGCTCGTCACAGGGTCGTTCGGAAGACGGCAAGGCGGGAAGGCGGTGTCGAGTGGGAAGGGCAGGCGCCGGCGGGAGAAGGTGTCGTTTGTTCGTGGTGATCTGGCTTGAGTCCTGGCAGCGGTCGAAGAGACAGAGGAGAACTAGAGTGTCAGCGTGCTAAGCTCGAAAAACGGAGAGGTGTGGGTCGAGTAACGGAACTGCACGCCTTCGAGCCTCCCCGGAGAAGAGAGGGTCGGTGCACGTCCTTCTCCCGCGCGCCCACTCCACCTTTTCAATAATGGGCCACACCTTGTTCGACCGCAGAGGCCCTTCCTTGCAGCGTACGAGCGCCGTGTCGAGACTCCCGAGGGAGACAAACAAGGAGAAAAGAACTGAGACTCACGCGTGTTCGTGGGGCGATCCGAGTCGTTCGTGAGGGGGCGTTCGTTGGTTCGTGAGACGAGGTACAAGAGAGCAGAGAAGCTGGCCAGCCGCCGAGGTGGCCAGACGACGGGAGAACGAAGGGAACGGCAAGAGGGAAAGAGGTCTTCGCTAGCTTCGCTCGGAGCTTCCTCTCGAATCGCTCCTTGTTGATTGCTTCGGCAGCTGACGCGCTGACGGGCCCTGACAGCCCTGACCAGGCCTCGGTACTTGCGGAAAGACTTGCGGCCCTTACTTGGCCCTACGTTTAATCATCTTCTCGCGAAGATCAATCAATTCCATCCAGCCCGAGCAGGACGCGTTGCTCTTCGCAGGTCGCGTCGCGCGCGGCAGGACTCCTGCTCGCAATCTTCTTCCTCTCGTCGTTCCTGTTCTTCCTCACCAAAGGGAGGTCGTTCGGAGTCGCAACTCCGCGGTCTCTCCGGCGTGGCAGCTACTAAGAGAGCGGGACTTAGACGAACGCCGGCGCAGCAGGGGTGCAAGACAAGCTACTGTAGCACTCACTCTAGTTGCTCTAGTACCTCAATACTGAATCCCGAAAGAAGATCGACCCAGGCTCCCTCGCTCGCACGATCCTGTCGATCCGCTCCAAGCCCGCTCGCTCCCTCACCTCCTCTCTCGGAACTTTCCCAAAAACACCTCCTGAAGCCAGTGCGTCCACAGGGGTGTGAGAGAGGCGGAACGTACGGAACGCTCGCTCCCTTCTCAGCGGGGGAGGTCGGGAGAACCTCCTGTCTCTTTCGCGAGGAAGTTGACGTCGATGGAGAGGACCGCGGGGTGGGCTGGGTGAAGCTGTCGCACGACTAGGAGTGAATAGAGCGGTGCGCCGAAATCGAGTGTCCGCTGCGAAGGCGACGGTCACTCGCTGTCACGAACGACGCAGCGCAGTTGGGTTTTGTTCGTCCTGCTGTTTCAAGGAGAGAAAGGGAGGGCTACGTAGTTCGGTGGCGTCGTCAAGTCGATCAGCGAGAGCGAGAGCGAGAGCAGATTCTGCAAGCCGGGGCGAAGCAGGTCGAGCGAGCTCATGTCCAGTCCCCATTCTCACCACCCTCTCCGACGCCCAAGCAGCTCCAACCCCACCGCCCTCTCCCGTCCCCCGCACGCCGAGAGCAGATTCCCAAGCAGACACCACAGCGCGAGCGACCGCCAACCTCCGTCGCTAAGATTCCAGGAGAACTCAAACCGGCCCACCTGAGTAACCTCGGAACCTTCTGCCCACGTCGAGAGAAGGTAGATGCCTCTCACAATGAGATCCCCGCCTGCGCCAACTGCAGCAGATACACGAGCTCCTTCCAGATCTTGCGCACGAACTCGGTCGCTTCCTCATCGAGGACCTGCGAATGGCGTTAGGCATGAAGGAGGAACGAGGGAGAGAGGAACGGACCGGCTCGAGCTCTTCAACGAGAGTGGAGGCGCTTTTGTGAGCTCGGAGATGATCGAGGACGGCGGTTAAGAGCTCCTCCTCTTCGGTGCCAAGGTACTCAACGATAGTCCTGCTTGCGAACGGTGAGAGCTTGGCGAGTAGGATCTCCTGCGCGGCGGATTCAGCACACGAGCGACGGGGACGAGAGCGCGATAGTCAGCACGACGAGAGAAGCGAAAGGGGCGCACCTCGGATAACGACGACCACGGCATCTTGAACCCCCACAGCACGTCCTTCTCCGCCGGTACCCGCTCGAGGATCTCCTTCGCCTTCTTTGCCTTCTCCCTCTCCGACATCCGGTAACTCGTCTTCGGCTGGTCGTCCTCGTCGTCCGAGTAGCTGAGCGGGATCAACTCGCGCCGCTTCGTCCCCTCCTCCTCGTCCTCCCCAACGCCCAACACCGCCGATCGCACCGGCGCAACAGTCTTGGTGACGACCTTGGTCGCAGCAGCACCGAAACTGAGCTTGACGGCCGGTTCGTCCTCGGCTCCGGCGGAGGGGAGAGCTCCAGCGAGTGCCTTCTCCTTGCTCTCGGTGATCTTGGCGAACATCTCGGCTTGCTGAGCGAGGAAGTCTTCCGATTCCTTGTGTAGGGCGGCGACTTGCTGAGCTTCGATCGTGCGGTCCCGAGCGTCGTTCTCCATCTCCCGCGTGCGGAGTGGTCGTCGTTGAGCGCGCCAGCGTGGCCTTTGTAAAAGCGGCATCGTCAGTCGAAACTCGCAGCAACGAATAAAGAGGACGTACCGGTCGGTGTAGAACAGATCCCTCCCCTTCTCCGCCTCCCGCTCGTCGTCGTAAAATGCCAACCGCTCCCGCATCGCCACTCGATCCCGATGGTGCATGCGCTCGCTCCTGCATGACGCTCCCTCTCCTCGCTCGCGCTCGACGCCCTGAATCCTCGCTCGTTCCCGCGCCTCATATCGTCGCTCACGCTGCACCACTCCATCAGCACACTCTCGCAACGAACGAGGCCGAAACGACTCACATCTCGGAACAACGCCTCGACCTCCCTCTGCGCCCTCTGCGCCCTCTCCCGCTCCTGCTGCGCCTCATCCACCGGCGGAGGACTAGGTCTCGCCTCCCCCTCCTTCGCCGCTCCCACCGCCGTTCCAGCTCCCACGAACCCAATCGGCTTGTTATAGCTCTGCGGATCCTGCTGCCCTCCCCTCGGTCCCCACGCGTTCCCCTGCTGCTGATGCTGCTGTGGCCGGTTCATCTCGTTCTGAGGCGCATGGCGCCTCATCTCAGCTGCGAGGTCATGCTCCTTCTTCTCCGCTGCGCGCTGGGCAGCTCGCTCGCGGAAGAGGGCGATCTCGCTCGTGATAATTCCGCGCGAGGCGTCGGGGAGGTCTTCGGCGACGAGGTCTTGGAGGTGGGAGGGGGTGTTGCGGACTTGGGAGGGGAGAGCGGGCGTGGGATTCGTCGAGGAGAAGGAGGAGGTAGCGGGGGCGTCGCCGGAGCTCATGAGGCGGACGATGGCGTCGAGGTCCTCCTTTGCGCGGATAAGGAACTCGGACGTTTGCTGTGTGGAGGAGGGTCAGTCAGGGTGGGGAGAGCAGGGAGAGGAGGAGAGCGTACGTCGTTCTTCGTCCTGCCTGACTCGTACTGATCCAAGCGAGCCCTCGTCTTCTCGTCCGCCTTGACCAAGAGCACTTTCTCCACTCCTCCCTTGCCAACGAGCTTGGTGCCATTGACGACCTCGAGGCAGCGAAGAACCGACTCGGGGTCTCCATACTCGACAAACGCAAAGGCTGGAGATGGTCGTCGAAGGGACAAGACCGGTCCAGCAGTCTGGAAACAAGCCACATCAGCTCCCACTCCTTCACCCCATTCAGCACCGTACTCACCCCCAGGATCCTCTCCAACCACCCGTCCTCCAACCCATCCGCGATGCTCCCAACGAACAACGAGAACTTCTCCCCATTCCACGCTTGCGAAGGCACGACTCCGGGGAACCCTCCTGCCGTCGGTCCGAATCGACTAGGCGGCGGCGCGAGGTTGGGAGGACGAGGGAGGTTGGCGGCAGCGCCTGGTGCGCCGAGTCCGGCGTGGCGGAATTGCTGCTGGGGATTGAACTGCTGCTGCTGCTGCTGCTGGAACTGCTGGTGGGGAGGTTGCTGGTATTGCTGCTGTTGAGGCTGGAACTGAGGAGCTTGTTGCTGCCCCCATTGACCTGGAGGTTGCTGGCCTGGAAAGGGGAGGGCAGATTAGCGCCTGGCGGTAGTTGGAGCTTGGCCTGCACTTACCGCCGTACATACTAGCGCTTGGGCAAGGTGTGTAGGCAAGGTGTGTAGGTGTGGAGAGAGCCTTTGAGGACGAGGGAGCGATGTGGAGAAGGGAGCGCATCGAGCTTCGTCGAGTCGTCGCGACTTGGACGACTTCGTCTGGCAGGGCCTCAGCAGAGGCTTCTCGGGGCTGGCCTGCCCAGCTGCTTCTCGTACAAAAGCTCTGCGAGCGTCCACTTCAGCTGCTTGGAGCGGGAAAGCGAGGACACCGATCTCAAGTCCTCTCGACTCTCTCTCTCGCAACCTCCCCTCAAGAAATTCAACCACAAACCCAGCATTACAAAGCCACCAAACTAGTAGGTACGAGCGAAAGGAGGAATCCTGCGTACAACTCAACTCGTCAGCCCGTATCCCAAGCGAAAGAGCGAGGAAGGAGAACGCACGCCTTCATCTCGTTCTCGTCGAGCGTGGTGCCGATGACCTTGCGGTAACCGAGCTGGACCTTGTCCGTGTTGATGTCCTTCTGGAACGAGATGGTGTGCTTCATCCAGTTAACGTCGTCGCGGTCGGGAATGTCGTCACGGGCGTGAGCACCTGCAGGTCGTTTCCTCGTCAGCGGGCGTTCAAGGCGCGACGAGCAAAGTGGAACGTACCTCGGGACTCCTTCCGTGCCTCGGCACTGACGATGGTCTGGTCGGCGCAGGTGAGGAGGTTGCGCAGCTCAAGAGTCTCGACGAGATCGCTGTGGGGATCGGTTAGTTCTGTGGAACGAAAAAAACGAGTGAGAGACGACGTACGAGTTCCAGATCATGGAGCGATCCTTGATTCCGACATCCTTCCAGGTGCTGAGGACGCGGGAAAGCTCCTCAACTCCGTGCGAAAGCGAGCTCTGCGTACGGAAGACGGCAGCGTCGTTCTGCATCGCCTTCTGCATGTCGAGCCTGATCTCGCTCGTGTGCTTGGGTCCATCGCTCGTGCGAACCTCGTCCAAGCTCCTAATGCTGTCCATACCGGCGTCCTCTGAGATCTTCTTGTGGGGCATGCCGGGCTTGAGGTTCGCGGCGATGTGGTGGGCGCAAGCGCGACCGAAGACGACGATGTCGAGGAGGGAGTTGGCTCCGAGACGGTTGGCACCGTGGACGGAAACGCAAGCGGCCTCACCGGCAGCGTAGAGTCCAGGAACGACGACGTCGTTGCCGTTCTGCAAAGCGAGCGAGCGTCAGTCGAGAACGGAAGCGAGGACGGAATGGCGCGCACGGCATCGACGTTGAGGACCTCTCCAGTGTACTTAGTGGGGATTCCGCCCATGTTGTAGTGGACCTGCGAGCGACGTCGTTAGTTCTGTCCTCGAAACGTCGAGAGAGGCGAACGCACGGTGGGAAGGACGGGGATGGGCTCCTTGGTGACATCGACACCAGCGAAGATGGCGGCGGTCTCCGAGATACCGGGAAGGCGCTCGGCGAGGACCTCCGGGGGAAGGTGAGAGAGCTGGAGGAAGCAGTGGTCCTTCTCAGGTCCGACTCCGCGTCCCTCGCGAATCTCGATCGTCATCGAACGAGAAACGACGTCGCGGGAAGCGAGATCCTTGGCCGTAGGCGCGTAACGCTCCATGAATCGCTCTCCCTCCGAGTTGAGAAGGTAGCCTCCCTCTCCACGAGATCCTGCACGCCGATCGTCAGCTTTCGATCGAAAGACGACTCAAGAGAACCAAACGCACCCTCGGTGATCAAGCATCCAGCGCCGTAGATTCCAGTAGGGTGGAACTGGACGAACTCGAGATCCTGAAGGGGGAGTCCAGCGCGAGCGACCATTCCGGCTCCGTCACCGGAACAGGTGTGGGCGGAGGTGCAAGAGAAGTAGGCGCGTCCGTAACCTCCGGTGGCGAGGACGGTCTTGTGGGCGCGGAATCGGTGCATAGTGCCGTCCTCCTGGTTGTAGGCCATCACTCCAACGCACTCGCCGTCCTCCATGATGAGATCTGTCGACCGAACACGATTAGCTTACGGAGTCCGATTCGGCGTGTCAAGGGGAGGGAAGACGCACCAGTAGCGAAGTACTCGATGAAGTACTCGGTGTTGTGGCGGAGAGACTGGCCGTAGAGGGTGTGGAGCATGGCGTGTCCGGTTCGGTCGGCGGCGGCGGCGCAGCGGTATGCCTGTCCTCCCTTGCCGTACTTGAGAGACTGTCCACCGAACGCGCGCTGGTAGATCTTGCCCTCCTTGGTGCGGGAGAAGGGGAGACCGTAGTGCTCGAGCTCGAGAACGGAAGAAGCTGCGATCGTCGAGTTAGTCCCTCAAGGTCTGGAGATCGCCCGAGGAAGCAACGTACGAGCCTCGCGACACCTAGAAAAGGAGGAGGTGGGTCAGCTTAGCTAGCTCCTGCAAGTACGCTGAGCTGCACTCACATGTAGTGGATAGCGTCCTGGTCTCCGAGCCAATCGGATCCCTTGACGGTATCGTACGCGTGCCAGCGCCCTACGCATCGAACAGCCCAGTCAGCTCCTACGCTCCAGAGCCTCCCCAGCTCCTCCGATCCGGCTCACAATCATCCTCGGTCATGTTTCCGAGAGCGGCGTTGATTCCACCCTGCGCGACGAGTCAGCTCCCGATCTCATACGTGCAACCTTCTCTGCCAAGACTCACCTGGGCAGCGACAGTGTGCGATCGGGTAGGGAAGAGCTTGGTGCTGTAGAAAGTACCGAGTATCAGCTTCCGACGAGAGAACGCCACCTGAACGCGAGCACGTACATGCAGGCAGTCTTGAGTCCCGCCTCGGCGAGTCCAAAGGCAGCGCGTAGACCAGCTCCTCCAGCTCCGACAACGATGGCGTCGTACTATACACACACACGAAGGAACCATGAGCATCGGACGCGGGAGAGTTTAGCCGAAGGGCGACGGAAGGAGAGCTCACCTCGTGCTCAATGAGAGGGTACTTGCCCGAGATGGTAGTCTGCACGGCAGAGGAGTCAGCTTAGCTTCCCATCTCGTGTGGGGTCCCAGAACCGCCGAAGCGACCAATCCAAAATCGGCGATTCGGCCCTTCGAGTCGATGGCCGTTGCCAGGACTCACGGGGACTTCCTTGGCCTTGACGGGGGAGGTGGAGACGATGCGCTCGCGGCGGGAGGTGGAGGAGATGGAGCGGAAGGCGGAGGTGGAGGGCTCTGATGGTTGGCGATGGGCGAAGGCGAGGCGAGGAGGTGGAGTTTGGCGAGGTCAGCGTTGGATCGGGATATCAGGGCTGCAGGGACTGGACGTACTGGGTGCGGCAGATGCTCTTGAGAGCAAGCGCGAAGCTGAGCTTCGAAGGGAAAGGCTTGACATGGTGGTGTTTGAGAGAAAGGGTCTGAGTCGAACTGCTCTCAGCTTGAGCTCTCGCGGGAAGAGTCGCGATCTCGTTCCGAACTCCATTTTCCTCTTCATCGTCTTTATTCTGCTTCCTTGGTCCTCATGAGCTAGTACAAGCATGGCCCCAGGGCCCCAGTCAAATCCCTGCAGAAAAAGCTCTGCGGGACAGCCAAAAAAAATCCCATCTCCGAGTCCCCGGCGCGATCGCAGCTTCACCGCTCCTCCTCCCTCCACACACCTCTGCTTCCAGGATGTACTGCTCGGAATCTCCTTTGGGAGTCTACTTGAGCGCCCACGGCGGCGCCTTCCACCCGGCACTCGAGTTCCGCGCAGGTTCGTCGTCGTCATCCTCCGCCCTCGCGTTCGTCTGAAGCTCACGAACGAACGCTGCCAGACACGTTCGGTACGAGCATCTACGCCTCGACTCCGTTGCCTGCACATACTCCAGCGGTCTCCTGCCCGTTCAGCATCACCATCACTCCCACCCTCGCCCTCTCCGCGCTCGCCTCCGTCCTTCCTTCCACCGACGACCATGAGCTGATGGTGACCTACCTGGCCCTCCACCGTCTCTCCCCATCGGACCTCCTCGCCAACCTCGTCCTCGCGCACAAGGTGTACGTCGATAGCCTCCCGAGGGAGGAGGACATGCGCACGCCGCTGTACTTTAGCGCGGCGGAGATGGAGCTCCTCAAGGGTACGAACCTCTTTGGCGCGACCGAGGATCGTCGGAAGAGCTGGAACGCAGAGTGGGAACACGTCGTTTCCATCCTTGCGATCCCGAACTCAACTCTCCTAACCTGGTTCGTCCCATCTCCCTCTCTCTCCTCGCGCGTCCGCTCACCACCTCGATGCAGGGAGCTCTACCTCTGGGCTTGCACGATCCTCTCGTCCGTCTCTCCCTCTCCCCTCCCTGCTCTCACTGACCTCCCACAGCTCCCGTGCCTTCCCCTCCTCCCTCCTCCCCAACCCCGTCGAGCCCGCTACTCCCGTCCTCTTCCCCGGCGTCGATACGCTGAACCACGCCTTTGGAAAGCGCGTATCGTGGTTGACGGACGTGCATGCCCCGACGGCGGGAGGGGAGAAGGGGACTTTGACGATTGTGCTGGATGAAGGCGTTGCGGAGGGATGCCAAGGTGCGCTCAGTTCCTCCTTCTCTCATCCTTTTCGGTACTGACGCTATCGCGATTACAGCCTTCAACACCTGTACGCCAACCCAGCCGTACTTACCGCCGCAAGCTAACTCCCCCTGCAGACGGCCCCAAGCCCTCGGAGGAACTCCTCCTAGGCTACGGTTTCGTAACCCCCTCCAACCCAGGCGACACGGTCGCTCTCAAGCTCTCCCTCTCTCCAACCCGCCACGTCGTCCCTCGCTCCGGCGTCCTCCCCACCGCTCTAATCCTCGAGATCCGTCGATTGGTCGCTACGGCCGAGGAGAAGGCGCGCGAAGTGGAGGGGTGGATGGGGTGGGAGAACGAGCTGGAGGCGCTTGGGATGTTGGGGGATATGCTGGAGGGGAAAATGGGGGGAGTGCTGGGGGGTGCTGGAGAGGGGGAGGGAGCGAGGAGTGAGGTGAGGGAGATGTGTGAGGAGTATAGGAGGGGGCAGGTGGAGATTCTTCAGAAGGCGTTAGAAGTGCATGAGGGGATGATGGGGGATTTGGAGCGGAGAGCAGCTGAGGCGGGAGTGGTGCTGTTCGGCGTTCGGCGACGATTCGGACGACGAGTAGAATCGAGCAGTGTACAGAATCCCGCGAGCAGTAATCCCACCCTTGTCCATATCTCGATACCGACTGCGTTCATTCCCCTCTCATCGCCTTGCCCTGCCTCTCGCTCTCCCTCCTCACTCCCTCCCAAAGCCCCTCAATCCCCCAGTTCTCCCTCGCCGCCTCCGTCATTACATGCACCACCACTCCTCCCGCATCTAGCAATGCCCACCCGCTCGCCTGTTCAGCCCTGCTGGGACTGGGAGCGCGCGCGCGGGCGTGTCGAGAGGGAGGAGTAGGGAGACCGGTGATGAGAGGGCGGGCGGAGGGAGGGGCGAAGGGGTATGGTGCTGGGGCGGGGGAAAGGTCGATAGGAGTTTTGGCGAGCTGTACTCTCGTGCGTTAGTGGGCGGTGCTGGTAGGCATAGGGAGGACGTACGAAAGATCGAACTCCTTCGATGGCACCACGAAGACCTCCCTCCCTCCCGCGCTTCAGCGTGCAAATCACCACCCAATCCATCCGTTGGGGTTTTGGCGAGCTGTACTCTCGTGCGTTAGTGGGCGGTGCTGGTAGGCATAGCGTACGAAAGATCGAACTCCTTCGATGGCACCACGAAGACCTCCCTCCCTCCCGCGCTTCAGCGTGCAAATCACCACCCAATCCACCCACGTATTCTCCGGATCCGCCTCCCGTGCATTGATGAACGTGATGGCGTCGCGGTTGAGAAAGGGCGAGATGGAGAGGTGAGCATGCAGCCCGTGCAGCGTTTCTGGCAGCTGTGGAGGCGGGGGAAGGGGTTCGAGAGCTACCGCTCGCTTGGGAGCTGTTGGAGTCGGGGTGGCGGGGAGGGTGGAGGGGTCGACGAACCAAGGGACGTCGAAGTGTCGGAGGAGGATGTGAGGGAGGCGATGGAGGAGGTGAAGGATCGGCGCGAGGGGAGGAGAGCTGGGAGGCGCCGGGAGGTAGAAGCTGCTGCTGAGCGAGTGCAGTTGCAAGCTAGGCGAGAGAAAGACATAGCGTGGCGGGGGTTTGAGGAGAGAAAGGCAGAGGGAGCTTTGAACTTCGCGAGATTTGGTTCGACCTCGCCCGCCGAGGCCTTCTTTCCCTCAGTCGCATCGACTCTTTCAGCTGCGTATGCGTAAAGACCTGTGTTTCAAACGACCATAAATACCTCCCTCAATCCAACACATCACCACACCACCTCCCCCACCTCTCCACCACCTCCCTCACCCAATCATACCCCCCGACCGCGACCTCAAACAGCTCCACATGCACCTTCCCACAATCCCCACACATCCTCTTCCCCCTCCCCTTGATCCCCACCAGCTTCTCCCTCTCCTCCGCCTCCATCCCCGCCCTCCCCGCGACCTCGATCAACATCAGTCGCTCCCAGCGATGATGGTGTCGAACTCCTCGTTCAGCGACGCGTAGAGCGCCTGAGAGTCCTGCGCCGGCGGAGGAGCTGTTGGAAGCGCGGGGGAAGATGTCGCGAACGATTGGCTCGCGAGAGGGGCATTGGGAACGCCATTGGGCGAGGCGGGAGACGGGCTTGATGGAGCGACCTAGTTTGAGGAAGATGGTGGGATGGGCTGTGAGAGACTTCAGAGGTGGGCGGGGGAGACGATGGGAGAGACGTACCGGAGGGAACGGTGGCGAAGCGCTTTTCGACCATCTCGTGAACGTAGATATACCTGCGAGCAGAAGGGTCAGTCGAGCTTCGCAAGCGAATCGCAAAACGCACCCTTCCTCATCCTTGTCCGACGGAGGTTTCGCCATCTCATGCCTTAACAAGAGCTTCGTGACCGTTGGCAAGTCAGGAAAGATCCAATCTATCAGCCTCATCAGCTCCCTGCTCACATCTCACGGAAAAGCAAGTGGAACGCACCATCAAACTCGACCCACACCCCTCTCGTCCCAGCGAAGCACCCCCTCTCCCCCATCGCCTGCTTCGCATGCTGGAAACAAAACCTCGGCACCTCCTCCCCTCCTTCTGCGTTCCCCAGTATCTCGTCCAGCATATCGAGCACTAACGGCGCGGGCGACGCGCCGCGCGAGCGAGAAGGCGACGACGAAGAATCGACGACGAGGCGCGTACAGCGTCGAGAAGTAGCGGTGGTGCCGCAGCATTGGTTCTTCTCGGGTGAGGTCGAGCGTGGGGTTGAGGGAATGGGAGCTGTGTCGTAGGCGGGGTCAGAGTCGGAGGAACAGAGGTCGATGACGGCGGCTTTGGGCTTCGATTTGGCGGGTGAGGGCTTGGGTCTGGCGGGCGAGGGTTGGAGTTTAGCGGGTGAAGATTTGGGCTTGGTAGGAGAAGGAGTCGGATGAGGGAGGGAGGGTTGGGAAGTAGGCGAGATGAGGGGAGGTCGAGGGGAAGGAGTCGAGTAGGGCTGGGGCTTCGGAGGTGATGGAGATGGGATGGGACGAGGGTCGCGATAGGACGAGGAGATGAAGGTTGAGAGAGGGTCGGGTCGAGTTTGCTGCTGGGGAGTGGCAGCGGGGGCGGAGCACGATTGCGATGCGAATGCGGGATGGGAAGGAGAGTTAGAGGGTTGCCGAGAGAATTGCTGGTGATATTCGAGGCTGTCGGGAGCAAAAGCCGCCTGTTGCTGCTGTTGCGAAGTCGAAGAGGGCTGTCGAGCAAACGTTGACGGGGGGTGTTGGGGCGGAGGAGCGGGCGAGGTGGGATTGCGAGGGTCCTGCGAAGGCAAACCCCCGCTGTTGGGGAATGCTCCGGGGAAAACGGGCGAGGTGATACTTGAAGGCGGATCTCCCGCGTCGCGAGATGCGTTTGAGACGCTCTGGAGGTAGGGGTCGGGCCCTCGTGGAGGTCCATCTCGATTGTCGCGGGAGTTGGTCGGGAACGCTCCCCACTGCGAAGGGACGCTCTGAAGATACGGGTCGGAGCCGCGATGGCTAGGTTGTTGACGGTAATCCTGAGTCGGATGAGATCGGCGGTCCTGGGGTGGTGGTGGAAAAGCCTGGACGTAGGTGGGCCGAGGTGCTGAGGAACGGGACGAGTAGTCGGCTCGTGGGGTGGTGCGTGTCGTGCTCGAAGGTGGGGTGTACGCCGCAATCAGCGCGGTGCTGTAATACGGTCGGGGTGGGATGGGAGGTGCAGGAAGGGGGCGTTGCTGATGGTGCTGGGGAGGGAAGGAGCGCTGAGGGAGGTGGGCAGCGAAGGGTTCGTCGGCCTCGGTCTCTTCTTCCGCTTGAGGTGGAGGGTGAAGGACGAGGAGGTTGGAGGAGGGTGTCGGTATTCCCAAGGGCCGTGGAGGCGGGCGCAACAGTGGAGAGGTCGGCGAAGGAGGTACGTCCGGACGAGCTCCCTGAGCGTTCCCTGGCGACGTCGACAGCTTCACACGCCACGAATAACTCCCCTCCCGTGTCCCCAGCAACGCCACTCCCTCCGTAGCTTCCGCCACCTCGTCGACTGAGTCCTTCCTCCGCCGCGCCTTCTGGAGCGTCGCCGCCACCTCCCCACTCTCGCGTCGCTTCCCCTGGTCGTGCGCCTTCCCCGAGTCGTGTTCAGGCGTTCCGTTCGAAGGGACGCGTGCACCGAATCCTCGTTTGGGCGTAGGTTGGGTGGCTTGCGCCCAGAGTGGTTGAGGGTGATCGGCTGGGAGAACAGGCGGGCTAGGAGGAGGAGGACCGCTGTCTTGACGCGTGTGGTTCTTGAAGAGCTTGGTAAATGACCCCATTGCTGAGGAGGCGGTAGAGTTGGCAGAGGAGGTGAGGTGATGTCGCGGTGGGGTGTACACAGGGGAGGAAGACGCGACGGGAGCTGCGAACGGCGGTGTTAGTTTAGTTGTGCAGCTGCTCCAGGGCCGACTGAGGCGCACCTCGAGGCTCAACGGCGAAACAAAGAAACCAAGCGAGGAGGAGGACGAAGGAAGAGAAGGAGTCACTTTCGACGGCGAGACAACAACTGGACTGAGTGGGCGCGATTCGATTCCCCAGCTACAACAAGAGAACTACGAAGCTACCTTCCTAGCTGCCAGCAGCCGTTCCTTCAGCTTATCCCTAAGCTCCTTCGCCTTCGCCTCCCCCGCCGCCTCCGTCTTCGAAGCTCTCCGCAACGCCAACGCCTTCCTCAACTTCTCCTCCTTCGTCTCCTCCCTCTCCTCCTCCACACCCTGCAACGGCATCACCTCCATCGTCTTCCCCTTCTCCTCCTCCAACCTCGCCAAGAGCAGCGCGCGCATCTCAGACGAAAACACTGTCGGACTCCGCACGTCCATCTCGTCATCCTCCTCGTCGTCGTGCGCCCATCCCTGCTCCTGCGCCACCGCAAGCTCCTTCTCCGCGCGTAATCGCTTCTTCAAAATTTCGCGGAGGTTGACGCCGTTTGAGGGAGGAGCGACGGCTTTGTTGGCGAGGGCGGTGCGGTATTCGGCCATGAGGCGGGATTGGAGTTTGGAGCGGAAGAGGGCGGGGCTGTCGCTGGGCATCGGCGGAGAGACGTCGCTAATCATGGGGGGAGAGAGGTCGAGGGGAGTCAGAGGTGATGGGTCGAGGGGAGTCGGGGGCGAGGGATCGAGGGGAGTCGGAGGTTCGTCGATGATCATCTCGGGCTCTCGAGTTGACAGCGACGAAGCTTGCTCCTGCGCTTCCGCGACCTCGTGCGCCCTTCTTTCTTCCGCTGCAGTCGCGCGTATGTCCCTATCGACGACGTCGGCGACGGGGTCCTTCCTCCTAGCGGCTCCAAAGATCGAAAGCGTGACTGCTGTCCCATTTCGCGGTGGCGATTCGTCACGAGGGGATCTCTGGGGAGGCGTAGAGCGACAAGATCTTTTGTAGCGACTGTCGGAAGTGGGGGAGGGAGAGCGAGAGGGGGAGCGAGATTGTCGAGGAGGGGTTCGAGAAGGCGATCGCGAACGAGACTGGGAGTTCCTTGAGCGAGAGCGAGAACGGGAGCGCGAGTAGGAAGGAGATCTCGCGCGCCTGTAGCCTTGGTCGGACCGCCGCCGATCGTACCGCTCCCTCGACCTTGACCTCGACCTTGACCTTGACCTCAGGCGTGGACGTTCGCGCGACCTCGACCTCGATCTTGACCTCGGTGGCGGGTGTCTGCTCCTCGAATCTCCCATCCTGCGGTCCTCGAACGGTCGCTCCCGATGCGGTTCTCGGAACCCTCCTCGACCTCTCCCACCTCGTCCTCTACGCGCTTCCCCTCGTCCACCACGTACATCCCCACGTCCCCCTCTCGATCTACCATCCAGCGGCTTCGTCGGGAGCGCAGGAACGACCGATACGGGGACAGTCTCCATCACCACCGGTGCCCTCTCGGGCCTTCCATACTGGACACATCGGTCAAATCCTTCAAGCGTAGTGAACGGCGAGCGCGCAAAGGTCGATACCTCGTGCGCGAAATGCTCGGCGTCGTTTTCGGAGAGAAAGTCGGATAGGAGGCGGATGGCCGAGGCCGAGCGGAGGTCGAGTTGCGAGGCGATGGAGACGATGTAGGTTGTTAAGAAGGAGATGTCGACGTTTGGGAAGACTTGGAGCTGTGTGATGAGCATTTAGTGCGGTGTCTGGAGGGGTAGGAGGAATGGACTCACTTCGCGACGAATGAACTTGATCACACGGGCTTTGAGATCGGCGTTGGCGGCAAAGCTCTGCGGTGTAAACGGCTTGAAGCCAGTGTAACGGTTGCTAGCGATGTGCTTGGCGAACAACCCCTCGCGGTAAACGTACGCCCTTCGCTCGACCGCTCGCTCCTCCTCCCTTTCACGCCAGGTGCTATCGCTCGGTCCGTTCGCTCTTCGGCCGTATAGCGAGTGTCGAGGGACGGAAGGACTGGCGAAAGGTGCGGTGCGCGAGAGGAGAGTGTAGTGCGTTAGGATCGAGGTTGAGGGGAGAGGATGGAGGTGGTGAATCGAATAGTCTTTGTCGCCGCGTACGCTGTGGATCAGGTGGTGGATGTTGCCGAGGCAGAGAGGGCACTGTGCAAGCGCGTTTTAGCTCTTCGCTCCGTCCGCACGAAGGCTCGCAGGGACGTACACGGCGCGACTGGTCCGACCAAGCGCGAATGCACGCGAAGCAGAAGATGCGGTGCTGGCAAGGGGAGATGACAGTCTGGCGCTGTGCATTAGCTTCCTTGCTCTACTCCCAAGCTTCGGAACGCACCATATTCACTATCGGGGACAGACAGATCGCGCAGTGCTCCTCCTCGTTGACCGGCTCGTCCGCGACCCCAGCTCCAACGACTTCCTCCACCTCCTCCTCCCGGTCATCAAACCCTGCCAACGGGTTCCGATCCACTTGCTTCCCCTTTCCCTTGGAGGACTCTGCTGCTGCGTTGATGGAAGCTCCGCTGCTGCGTCGGCGAGGCGAGGGAGGGGGGAGCGCGTGGGACGGGCCGAAGGAGGAAGTGCGGCGCCGCTTTGGAGGACCTGGGGCCGCGGAGAGGTCCATCCTTGCTGAGCAGGCGGCAGCTAGGCTGGGGTTGAGCTGGGGAGCGGTTGGCGGCTGTTGGGCGAGTGGCAAAGAGGCGATTCTCGCGGCTGCTCTCTCTTGTCCAGCAACCTCTCCCGGCCTCTATTCAGCTCCTGTTTATATCGCAGCAGCTAGTGTTTCAGTCTCTTGCCAGATCGCTCAGCCCAAGCGCCTGCCCAAGTCGTCCTCTCCTTCCTCCCACCTTGCTTCTTCCCCTCAACTCGCTCAATGGACTCTGACCTCGAAGCAATCCGCGCCGTACGTCTCCCTCCTCCCATTACGGCTTGTGACCACCACTCACTCCAGTTCTTCCAACAGAAACGCATGGCCGAGCTCCAATCCAGCAACAACGGAGGAGGACCTTCGTCTCTCCCTCCCAATCTCAAAGGACTCAGCAGCGGCGGAGGAGGAGGAGAAGGCGGACAAGAGGCGGCACAGAAGCAAGCGCAGGAGGAGGAGACTCGGCGTACAGTCATGTCGCAGATCCTGAGTCCGGAGGCGAGGGAACGTCGTACGTCTCTCTCTCCTCGTTTGGTGGGGTGAGCTGATGGGAGACGAGGGTGCAGTGAGTAGGATTGCGTTGGTTAGGCCAGAACGCGCGAGGGGGATTGAGCAGCTTCTTATGAGGATGGCGCAAGGAGGTCAGCTTCGAGGGAAAGTGAGCGAGGATCAGTTGATTGGAGTGCTGGATCAGGTGCGTTTGAGCGTTCTCTTGCGTTATTTGGGAAGCACGGCGATGCTGACTGCTCTCTCGACTTCCAGGTCGAGGCGGCGTACAAGGTCGAGGCGGCGGAAAACGGAGGAGACAAGAGTAGCGGCAAGATTGTGGTGAGTTCTTCGTCCCTGCTTCCACGCTCACTGCTGGTACGTGCGAGCTCAAGCTGATCCTTCCTTCGTCCCACAGTTTAGTCGGAAGAAGGCCCTCGACTCGGACGACGACTTTGATCTTTGAGGCGTGCGGTTCAATCTATTCCGTTACGCTGGCTGTCGAGGCCAGATTTCTGCGCAAGGCAACTCCTGGGATTACCTGCTTGACGTTTGGCTGCTCGTCTTCTTCGGTGCAGTTCTCCACTTTCTGTTCGCTTGCGATGGTCCCTTCCGATGCTCGCTGCGTTCAAGGGCTGCTTGTGAGCGCTCGGAAGCCCGTACCATCCGGCATCCTCGTCTCCAACATCGTCTCACTCCTTCTACGTCTTCGCAACGGTTCGAGGGGAGGATTCGGCCAGCAGATCGGCAGCGACGTCGTGCCAGAGCAGCGATGAGATTGAGCACGGGTACCTCTCCCCTTGTCGAGCCACGGCGTAGGCCAGCTTTTGATTATATTTCGTAGTAAGGGATTGACTGGTCCAGCAGCTCTTGCGGACGCGCACTGGCGGACAAAACAAACTCGAAAGACGCAACTCCGCCCGAACTCCGACCCCCGCTAGTCGGCTTCTCCTCCCCGGCTTGTCCTCCTTCCCTCATCTAAGCGCCGATGTCCAACCCACTACACGGCGTCAAAGCCCTCCTGTTCGACGTCTTCGGCACCGTAGTGAACTGGGAAGGCTCCATCATATCTCAGCTCGAAGCGCGCGTCGCAGCAGACGCCAGCGGTTCGTCTCCTCCTCCTCGGGGGCGTGGGGGGAGCTGATGGGGGTAGCAGAGCTTGGGGAGGTGGATCTCCTGGTGTTTACGCGTGAGTGGAGGGCGGGGTACATGCGCAGAACGTGCGTGCTTGTTGTGGGGAAGCGGGGACGGAGCTGACGGCGAGCAGGAGGGAGATTGCGGGAGGGGCTCCGGGGCCGACGAATGTCGATGTTCTCCACCGCGAGGTACGTTGTGCGCTGGGGAGAGTGGAATGGTGCTGATGAGAGCGCACGACAGCTGCTGGACGACCTGCTTGAGAAGCCGGCGTACGCTGTCCTCGCGCGCTGGGACGACGCTGCTCGTGCTGAGATCACGCTGTTCTGGCACAAGCTGGACGGTGCGTTCACTAATCTGGTTACCGAAAAACACAGGCTAATTGCGCACTCGCAGGATGGGCGGACTCGGCCAAAGGACTAGAAGCGCTCCACCACCTCTCTGGCGACGGCGTGATCGTCGGAACCCTCAGCAACGGCAGTGCCCGACTCCTCATCGACCTAGTGCGCTCCTCCTCCTCCTGCGCTCCTCCAAGCCTGACCCCAACCCACACAGTCCCGCCACGCGAACCTCAATTTCAACGTAATCTTCTCCGGCGACCTCCTCAATTCCTACAAGCCCAATCCAGCAATGTACCTCGGCGCCTGCAAACTCCTCGACCTCTCTCCCTCCGAAGTAGCCATGGTAGCAGCACACATCTACGACCTCCGATTCGCCGCTTCGTTCGGGGTACGTCGTTCGCTCTCTTGTATGAGGGGCGAGGCTGATTACTGGGCAGCTGCGAACGATTTATGTGCCGAGAATGACGGAGGATCAGGGGATTGACGGGTTTGAAGGGCCGGAGTCGGTGAGGAGTAAGAGTGAGGGTGGGGAGGTGGATGGGGTGGCGAAGGGGTTGGATGAGATTGCGGGGTTGTTGCGATGAGTCGTGGTGGGGGATGTGGCAATGCGAAGTTGTTGAGATTCCAAATCGTGTTGTGCTGTCGAGCTGGGGTTTTGGAGAGAGGTAGGAAGCGAAGGAGAAGATGGGAGGAGCGTTGCGAAGGCGGTTAGCTTAAGGACTGGACACTCTGAAGGGCTGATCGGTGCATTCCTCCAGTTGTTCTCCCTGTGAGGAACAGTCTCGATGATTTTAAAGTGGTAAGCGCGAGACCGTGTTCAAACTAGGCATCTCCATCGCAAGGTGCAGATATCGCCCAGCCTTCCGAATCTCGCGACCCGAAGAACGAATCGTCTTTGGCAGCTCAGAGTGTCTTCAGCATCGCTTATATCGTTTCGAGATCGAAGTAGGGGTACCGCCAACTTGATCCTAAAAGAGGTGCGCGGACAGCAACCTGGCCAGAGTCATCCCTCAGATCGACTGCGGAATTCGCCTCAGCTCCACCTCGTCCCTCTATCCTCGCAAGCGTCACAAGTCTCTTGCTTTCCTGCTCTCTGCTGTCAGATGATTTCAACAGCTTGCATGCACCGAAACGCCAAAGTGAAAGCGAGACGCTGCGTATCTCTGCAGCTCCACCTCGATGCCTATACCGTCGTACCCAGCCATCTGCTATCTCGCCGTCTTGTTATACCATTTCTGCGAAAGCTGAAGCGAGAGGAGGAGAGGTGGTCCCGCCCGAAGTGGCGAGATCCAACAACTCTGCCACTTCCACCCACTTCAGCTCCAAATCCTGCTCTGAGCCTCACCGAACAAACCTTCCTACATCCCTTCTCCCCACCCCAGACTCCCAAGCTCGTCAAACGCCGTCAACGACCCACTCTTTCCCGTTGACCGTCAAAGTGGCTGAGAAATTGTTGGAAGCTCGGGCGCCTCTCATTCAAATCCCTGCTGGTCTACCGGTCATGATTCGGCTCTCTCACAGCCGCGAACGGGGTTCGACTCCCCGGCAGGGAAAGCGATCCTTTTTTTTTCGTCTGTCATTTTTTTTTGGCGCAGCGGAGTCGGGGAGGTGACGCTGCACCGTAACAAACGACTCCACACGAGCAGGGCCCAGATGTGTGAGCAGCTGAGCAGTTGGGTCGTTCAACGGGGTGAGTGCAAGCCCCGAATTGCACGAAAGCAGGTAGGAAGCAGAGCAGCAGAACGCGCACAGGAGCAGGAGCGCACGCGATGAGGGGCGCACACAACGTGCAGCGATACCCATGAAGCACATACTGCATTGCCGCATCCCCAGTAACTCCCAACCTCAATCCACAATCTAGACCTGCGAGCGCGAGACGAGATCAGCGACGGTCCCTCACGACGCGAACGAAGAGTACGTACAGCGTGTCCACTGATGAAGAAGGTCTTGTTGACTGCGCGAGAGAAGTCAGCGCGGTCAAAGGCAGCGAAAGAAGGGACGTGCTGGAGGGATCGATAGGAGCAGGAGCGCCGCGCGAGTCAACAGGGAGAGCAGCGTACGCCGCATCAGCGGTGGTGATCTTTCCAGCCGATCCGTCGACGGTGACGTTGTTGCTGTAATTTGACGAGAGTCAGCGAGAGCAGGGAGGACAGAGGGAGGGGACGGACAGGCAGATCTCCGACTTGACTTGGCCAGCGATGAGGCGCTTCCACGCCTCGTTGCACTCGTGGATGATTTCGGTGGCGTACTTGCGGTTCTTGGCCTCGCCAGAGAAGGCAAACTGGTTCTCGGGCTTTCCGTCGGGGATCTGCGCGCGATGGCGGGGGTCAGCTCCTCCTCACTCCAGCTGTTCTCCCAGACGAACTTTGTAGATGCTGCACGGAGAAAGTCAGCTCTCGCACGAAAACAACGCAGCGCCGAAGAGGACGCACCGGAACCACTCGTTGGTCGCGCGGATCAAACCAGGAAGGTGCCTCTCGACATCCTCGATATCGTTAAGCTTGCTAGCGAGGGGGTCGTTGACATCAACGACGATGACCTTCCAGTCGGTCTCTCCCTCGTCGAGGAGCGCCATGATACCGAGGACCTTGACCTGCTTGACCTGTCCCGTGTAGCCGATCGCCTCTCCAATCTCGCAGACGTCGACGGGGTCGTCGTCGCCGTTCGCCTTGGTCTCGGGGTGCATGGCGTTGGGGTCCTCCCAGGTCTGCACGTGGGGAGCGGGGTCAGCTTATCGCGCGTGAGCTGGTGAGAGCTCGACTAACCTGGGGGAAGGCTCTGTTGAGGAGGAGCGCACGCGAAAGTCAGCAAGAGATCCCAGCAAACACTTCTAGAGCCCCCGTATCGAGCGTGAGACGCACCCGTAGTTCCAGAGGTATCCTGCGTGCAGTCGCGTTAGCTCTCGTTCCGCACGAACGCTGAAGACGAAAGCCGGACTCACCCTTGTGGGGGAAGCAGTTGCGAACGAACCTGAGCTTGCCCTTCTTGGTGTCCTGGAGGATAGGGTTGAAGCTCTCCGTCTTGGAGATTTCCTGACGTGCAAAAAGACGAGAGATCAGCAGCTGATCCTCCTCAACCACTCGAGCCGGAGCGCACCATCTTGGCGTTGGACCAACGGGGGATCTCGACGACCATGTTGAGGATCGTGCGGGCCTCGTTGGCGAAGAGGGGGATATCGTGGAAGGGGGGAGATGACGGTGCCGTTCTGCTCAGTGTAGACGCGGTACTCTGCACGGGGAGGACTCCCGATTAGCTAGGAAAGCGCCTGGGTGTCGAGTAGGACCTACCGAAGGTGTTGGCACTGCCGACCTGGCCTGTAGAGAGAGCGGGTGAGTTCGGAGACGGGGAGAGAGCGTTGAGATTGAGGGACGAACGGGTGGTGTACTCGGACGACATGGTTGATGCTGTACTGAGTAGTCTTGACTGTTGAGCGAGTCTTGCTGTTGCGCGAGTGGCCAGGTTGAAGAACAGGGCTTGAAACGAGGGAGCGGCAGGAGAAGAAGCAGCTCCAAGTTGAGATGGCGACACTTGCGAAATTTCAATTGGGAAATTGGCTGGGCCCGCCTTTGGGCCTTTGGACTTGGAGGGAACGCAGAGCCAGCTTCTCCCTCCGCCAAAACTCACTCCTACTCATGGCTGAACAGCCTGGAGTACAGCCAGTCCAGCCTGCTGTAGCAGCAGCAGCAGCAGCAGCGCCAGGCGTTCCTCGTTACCCGCCCGCCGCTCGCCCTGTTCCGACACCTCCTCCTGCCCAAGACCGACCGGCGCCAGGACCTAGCCAACCAGCACCAGTCGACCCCAAGGCGCCCGCCCCAGCAGCTTTTCGTCCTCTCAACGTCAAGGATGCGCTTAGGTACGCAACCGCCTGGTCCACGTTGATCGCCCTGGCTGACCGAAGCCCCTCCTTCTCGCTGCCAGCTATCTCGACCGCGTCAAGGTCACCTTCAACGACCAGGCAGAAGGTGAGTTCATCTGACAGCGTGGCGTGTACTTGAGCTAACTCTCGCGCACAGTCTACGACCGCTTCCTCATGATCATGAAGGAGTTCAAGAGCCAGGTGCGTTCCTTCCGTGTGGCGCGGCAGGAGGTGGAGAGCGGAAAGCTAACTCGGCTGTACAGGGTATCGACACGCCAGGAGTTATCGAGCGAGTGCGTATCGGTTAGATCTTCCCGCAGACACACGCACTGACGGCTCTCCCGCTACTCCAGGTCAGCACGCTCTTCCGAGGACACCCCGCCCTCATCCAGGGCTTCAACACCTTCCTCCCACCCGGCTACCGCATCGAATGCTCCGTTTCGACTTCGACGCCCCAGGACGAAGGCGGCGTCACCACCATCACCGTCACGACTCCGATGGGCATGACCACGCGCACTCAGATCACGGCGCCAGGAGCTGGCGGATCCAACGCAGTCGGCACTAGCCTTCCGACGCAGGCGAAGCCTCTCTCTGCCTCAGCCGACAATGACGCCCTCAAAGCTCCTGCCGCCCCTCGCCCAGCACCACCCTCCTCGAAGCCCGCCCACACCCCGCTCCCCTCGAAGCCCGCCGAAGCGAAAGCAGCCCTCCACCTCCCCACTCTCCCTCCGATCCCTTCCATCGCCGCTCTCGCCACCTCTGCACCCATCGCCACTCCAGGCGCCATCAGCCTCCTCTCCTCCCAGTTCGTACCAGGACGCGGAGCAGACATGGCGGCTGCTATGGCAGCGGCGTCCGCGGCGAGCAGCGGAGTCTCCCCCGCCAACGACCACTTCTCGCGCCCTCCGATGGAGTTCAACCACGCCATCAACTACGTCAACAAGATCAAGAACCGCTTCGTTCGTGATCCCGATACGTACAAGGCGTTCCTCGAGATCCTCCAGACGTACCAGAAGGAAGGTCGTGCGATTCAGGACGTGCGTGCATTCCCTCCTCTCACTGGCGCAAAACTGACGTTTTCTGTTCGAACGCAGGTCTACGCCCAGGTCACGACTCTCTTCCACGCCGCGCCAGATCTCCTCGACGAGTTCAAGCAGTTCCTCCCCGACACCTCTGGTGACCAAGCGAACGCCGCGCCTTTCGCGCTGGGACAGATGGCGAGCGGAAGCGGATCGCAGGCGAGGACTGGAGGTACCAAGCGACCCTCGACGAGCAACTTAAAGCGAGACGAGGTGAGCGGCGTCAAGAAGGCCAAGCCGAGCAAGGGTAAGGTGGTGGACGACAAGTTCAAGGTACGCCCGCTGGCTTTCGGAGGCGAAGAGGCGAAAGCTGACGAGATCGCAGAGCAAGCGTCCGACGAAGGGCGACTCGAAGGACGCTCGCAAGGGTCCCTCTCCCTCCGATGGCGCCTACACCGACGCCGGCGCAGAGCCCTCTCTCTACTCTCAGCACCAGCAGATGAACCCCTTCCCTCCCGGCTACCCCGTCCAAGCGTACCCAACTCACCAACCCCCTCACCCCGCCTACGCCTACGAATCTCCTCCCCTCCCTCCTCCTCCCCAGCCTATCCTCCCTCTCAAGCCTCAGGCCTCTCAAGTCGATCTCGCATTCTTCAGCCGCGCCAAGATCTACACGGGAGACGTGACGACCTACCACGAGTTCCTCAAACTCCTCAACCTCTACACGCAGGATATCTTAGACCTCACTGCACTCGTTTCGAGGGCGTTCTTGTTCATTGGGCAGGACGCGGGGCTGTGGAGAGAGTTTAGGGAGATGGTCGGATGGACGGAGGGGCGCGCGTTGGGAGATCCGGGAGGAAGGGTCGAGGTTGTCGATGGAGTGAGGATCGTCGAGAATGTGCCGAGTCTGGATAGACCGAGGCGAGGGAAGGGAGATTCGGGCAAGGGGTGGAAGACGTATGGACCGAGCTATCGCCAGCTCCCGCCTTCGGTGAGTGCGAGGGAGTGTGGGGATTTGAGGGGAGCTGACCACGGTCGATGTTTGCAGGAGATCTCGCTCAACTGCTCGGGTCGCGATGCGCTGTGCTGGGACGTCCTGAACGACGAGTGGAGTGAGTTACAGCTCGCGCACCGTTGGCAGAGAGGATCGCTGACCGTACCTCTCCTCAGTTTCGCAGCCGAGCTGGGCCAGCGACGAAGGTTTCGTCGCTCACCGCAAGAACCCGTACGAGGAAGCTCTCCACCGCTCGGAGGAGGAGCGCCACGAGTACGACTACCACATCGAAGCCAACCTCCGCACGATCGCCCTCCTCGAACCCATCGCCACTCGAATCGCCATCATGGAAGCCGACGAGCGCGCGACGTTCCGCCTCAAGCCTGGACTCGGGAATCAGAGCAAGAGTATCTACCAGCGCGTTATTAAGAAGGTCTATGGGAAGGAGCAGGGAGGAGAGGTCATTCAGGCGCTGCATGAGAACCCTTGCGTTGCTGTACCGATCGTCCTTGCTCGACTCAAGCAGAAGGACGACGAGTGGAAGCGGGCGCTGAGGGAGTGGAATCGTGTTTGGCGCGACGTCGTTCGTCCTCTTCCTCATCTCGCGACGTTCGGCGAGCTAATGTCCTCTGATTGACAGGACGCGAAGAACTTCTGGAAGTCCCTTGACCATCAAGCCATCTCGCTCAAGGCGAGCGACAAGCGTACGCACACGAGCAAGGCCCTCGTCACGGAGATCGAGACGATGAAGCGCGAGCAACGTCAGCGCGCCATCGCCGCCGGCCTCTCCCCCTCCTCCCCTCACGCCCAACTCCGCTACGACTTCTCCGACCGCGACGCCCTCGCCGACGCGTTCAAGCTCGTCTTCTCATTCCTCGATCGAACTCCTACCATCTCGGCGGCCGACAAGGATAAGCTTGATGCGTTCCTTCGAAGGTTCCTGCCCCTCGTCTTTGCGTTTACGACGACCGACTTTGCGTTGTCGCTACTTCCTATTGCGGGCGCAGACGACGATAACGAGTCGCTTGACGGAGCGAGCGACGCAGGAACGAGCGTGATGGACGACGTCTCGGAAGGAACGTCCGTCATTGGCGTCAAGCGCGGCGGGAAGAAGTCGGGCGGAGACCTGAGGAAGAAGGCGCTCAAGAACGCTGGACCTGGGAAAGGGCGCGGAGGCGACTTTGGGAGGAGGAGCAAGGTCTCGTCGCCGGCTCCTAGCTCTCGCGCGGCGTCCCCGGCGCTGTCGGCGGCGGATACAACGGATGGAGACGTGAGCATGGCCGACGTTCCTCAACCTACCGACCTCTCGGCTCTCGCGTCCCTCTTCGCTCCGGGAGACGAGGTAGCCGTCGAGACGCTCGTCGAGGCAGCAGCCCCTACCGGCGAGTCGAGCACGAGCGATGGCTCCGTCGGGATGGTGGTCGATGAGGTGCCGAGCCCGATCGTTGACGCCGTTGAGGTCTTCGAGTCGTCGGCGGAGACGCTGGAGCAGGCGACGATCATGGAGAGTCTTCCAGAGGTCATCGTTCCAGTCGACGACCGACCTCCTCGAGTCGACATTCGTCGGCAGTGGAACCTGTTCGCCAACTCGAACATGTACTGCATGTTGCGACTCCTCCAGGTGCGCTTCTTCGATCTCTCTCAGCAGCGCGAAACTGACTTTGCGCAACCAGATCGTTTACCACCGCCTAACGCTCCTCAAGAAGTCAGCCGTCACTCTCGCCAGTCCTCCCCCTCCTCAGCCGATCACCGCTCGACACGTCCCCTCCCTCTCCCTCTCCTCGACCATCGGATCGACATCTTCAGTCCCGCCGGCGCACTACTACCAGCGAGCGCTCGGGCTGTGCGAAAGGCTGTTCGACGGCGATATCGACCAGGCTGCGTTCGAGGAAGCGTTGCGACACATGTTTGGCACGCAGGGCTACGTCCTCTTCACGTTCGACAAGCTCCTTCATGGGATCGTCAAGCAGGTGCGTCGTTCACCGTTCGAAGCTGTATCAGGAGCTGACGAGTATGACGACTGCAGAGCCAGATCGCGCTCGGCGACAGCAAGTCTCAGGACCTCTTCGACCTCCTCCAAGAAGATCGCGCCCACCCGGACCGCTCAACGTCGCAGCAACAGCTCTTCTACCGCTCGCAAGCCGAGAGCGCGCTCGGGAACGACGAGAACTTGTACCGGATCGAGTGGGTCCCAGACCGCTCTTCGCTTGGGATCCAGCTCCTCGGCAAGGATAGCGTACCGACGGACGACCTTCCGACCGCTGAGCGCGAATGGGCGACGTACCTCGAGAAGTTCGTTCTCTCGGACGCGACGCCTGGAGTGAACCCGAAGACGATTCCGTTCCTACGAAGGTTCGTCGCTCATCCTCCTCGAGCTTGTGCAAAAGCTGACGATGCGAGTAGGAACATGCGGAAGGCCTCTCCGACTGGCACGGACGCGTTCCCGTCCAACATCATCGTCAAGTCGAGCCTGCAGTGCAAGATCTGTCTGCGGTCGTACCGCATCTTCTACGTCCCCGACACCGAGGACTTCATCTCTCGTCGGGTTACGCCAGAGGTGAAGAAGGCGCCGAAGAAGGTCGAGGTGTTTGAGAAGTGGCTCGAGGCGAGGAAGGCAGCGTTGGAGCCGAAGGAGAAGGTGGAGGAGGAGGTCAAGATGGATGTTGGGGCTTGAATGGGTTGGCGATAGTTTGTAACACCGTTGTGCGATTCGCTAGCTCGAGAGCAGCAGGTGTGATACGACAAGCTGATTCCATTATATAACCTCCCACCCAGCTAATCTGGAAGGGCTCCCCAAGCCTCGCTAGCATGCAGGCTCCCCTCCCCCTCCTCCCAACTCCCCTCCATCTCAACTTGATGCAACACCCTCCCCTCTCCCACCGTCGCTTTAAACGCAATCGCCTCCCTCCCCCTCCTCACCAGCGCCTCCAAGCACCCCGCCACCCCTGCGAACCTCGAATCCTCCGCCATCAATTCCTCCCACGTCGCTTCCTCCTCCTCTTCGTCCCCTGAGACGGTGGAGGAATCGCTTTCGAGGCCTTCGTCTGCTAGAGCGTGGGTGGAGAGAGGGGCGAGGGAACGGGATTCCCGTAGTCGACGACGGAGGTCTCGGATTTCGGTCGTTTGGAGGACCTTCAGGCGCTCGAGGGAGGCGTTGATCGTGAGAAGGGAGTTGGTGGTTATCTCCAAATCGAGGATCTGCAAAGAATGATCAGCGGGGCGTGCGGAGAGGGAGGGAGAGAACGGACCTTGCGAGATACGCGGGCGTCTTGGGCTCGCTCTTCGCTCGCTTTCCGTTCCTCCTCCGCTGTCAAAGTCGCTCGCTCGACCTCTCCAGCATCCTCGTCGTCCCTCCCCTTCCCTTTCCCAATTCCCAGCCCAGACAGCGCTCGAGCATCTCCCCCTCCCAACCCAGACGACGCTCCCCCTCCCAACCCAGAAAACGTCCGACCATGCCCCCTCCCCGCTTCCTCCTGCGAGACGACGGACGATATTGAAGATGAGGAAGTGACCGACATGCTCCTCGCCATTCGAGTCCCCGTCGTAGTTATTGGCGGCCTCGAATGCTTCCTCTGCCCGATCGTAGGAGACGGTAGTGGCGACTCGTACGCAATAGAGTGCGCCGGCAGGAGACCTGCGCCTAACGCAGGGCTCGGGAACTCGTAGCTCTCGTTACTGAAGTTCGGAGAAGTGAGAGGGGAGGGCGTCGAGCTTTCGGAGGAGGAGGAGACGCTCAGCGGTGGGAGAGGGGAGGCGTAAGGCGTGCGCGTTGAGACGGAGGAAGGGAGGTGGGTGATGATGCGCGTTCGGTCGGCCTGGGAGCTGCTCTTGAGGCCTGGTCGAGCACGGATAGGACTTGGGGGTCGTTGGATGATCCTTGGAGAGGTGACCGGAGCTGCTCGAGCGAATGGCGACCCAAGCGGGGTAGCAGGGGCTGAATGGGTGGCTAGTCCTGGAGTCACTTGCGCTCGTGGTCGTAGGACGGGAGTGGTGGATTGGGAGGAGGGGGTTCGGCGGAGGATCGGGGTCGTGAAGGCTGAGGGGTCCACGCGGGCTTTGAGCGGCTTGGAGGTGGGGAAGGAGGAGGAGGGGGAAGAGGCGGCGTGCTTCAGTGGTGCAGGGTAGGGCTGAGTTGAGGGGCCTTTGTTGCTCCCGCCGAGGACGCGGACACGGCGGGTGGGTTGTTGTTCTTCTGCAAGTGGCGAGGATCAGCTCGAGGGTCAGCTGGGCCGGCGGAAGGGCGACGTACGCTGCATAGGTGCAGGCTAGTGGGGTATAGGCCAGCTTCTGGCGGCGGTTGAAGGCTCCAGAGGGTGAAGTCGAGAAGGGAGGTCGAGAGGGGAGAGGAGTTGACCTGGACGCGAACACTTGGGATCGAGTCGACCTCTCTCCTCGCATTTTTTACAGTCTCTCAAAAGCACGCCAGAAGGGTAGGATTGCATAGAAGTGATTGCAGTCAAGGACAAGGGAGGGACGAGGTAAGAGCGAATCTCCCTTGTTTACGCCGCGAGCGCGCGCCTCAGCTGTCGAGCGATTGTACCTGGCTTCTAAGTTCGTTGGAATTGGTCTTTCGAGGATAGTATAGTGCTCTGTGATTTACGAAAGTCAGCGAGAAGGAAAGCCAGAAGCGCAACTACCGCCATTCCTGCCCTGCTCGCCCGTCTCGTCTCGTGCGAGCTTCCACCTCTGCACAGTGTGGTTGATGCTGTCCTCCACCCGACGGGAAATAACAGTCGAAGGAAATACTTTTGACGACTCCAGCGCTGTCAAACTGGCTTCACATAAGGGGGAGCGAGGTCGACCGAGGTAGGCCTGCGAGGGGCCCGAAAAACGAGAGGGAAGGCGCCGAACGAAGCGTTGCAGATTTTCTGCTCGCCTGGACAGAGGACGCGGAGAGTGGGTTGAAGGAAGCAGAGTGGGTCGCTGGGAGCTTACGGATAGGGAAGCAAGGGCGTCGATCCGGGGTTGGAGGCTTGTAACGCGTCCCCGCTTTCGAGGAAGGATACAGTTCAGCGACAGTAGACGTTCGCAAGAAGCTTCAAAGCCGGCTCTGAGTAGGAGGAGGAGCGGATAAGGGAGCAGGACACTTGGCGAACTACGTACTTCGGTGAATTATTGAGAGGCGACGAGATTGATGAGAAGCTATCTCTGGCGTTCGCTGCTGTCGCCCTGATCGAGGAGAAGTGTACTCTGGAGCTCGCGTGGGCAACGAGAGCTGACTTGGGCTGAGAGGGGCGCAAGAGTTGGGGGGGAGTGTTCGTGTTCGGGGCTCGCGTAAGGGGGATGGCGTGCTTCATTCCTCCGTTCGTACGCTGCACTCGTTGAGAACAGGAGCAGGACGCGGACAGCTAGCACAAAGCACGAATAAGGATGGTCGATCGCGCGGGAGCCGAGGATCTCGGTGTCTGTCCCCTTGGCCGCCGAGGAGCTTGACCCAGGGGGACGTGGCGGATTTGGAGCTTGTGCCCCCCTCGTCTTGAGCCTCCCCTTCTTCTTCCTCCCCCCGCCTTCAACCGCTATCTCTCTCTTCCCCCCAGGGTAAACGCTCGAGCACCGGTCAGTCCCCAGCCTGGCTCACCGTACTAACCCAGGGCAGAAGAGTCCTCCTTCCTCAGGGCGAGAGGACCTTCTTCCGCCTGAGACACGCTTGACTCCCTCCCCCAGCTGACACGCATCCTCATCCTCCTCCTCTCTCCGGTCAACTCGTACTCGACGCAATGAACAGCTCGCGACCCTTCCCCCTCCTCCGCCCCAGCCTACAGCCTCAACAGCCAACTCCTCCCACTCCCCGCCCGCCTTATCTCTCCGCCACCACGCTAATTTCCCCGCCAACTCCTACTCATCGACCACTCTCAAGTCAAGGCCAACCACCTCGACTACTCTCTCCCCTCCCTCCCTCGAAGAGTGTAGGATCCTTCTCGCGCGCTTTCTAGCTGCAGCATTTGAAGAATCTCTCGGTGAGCACCATCTGCCCGGTGCCCGACCCTCCTCAACCGCAAGCTAACCGCAGTCGTTCTCTCGAGCCAGCCCTTCCAACCCCATCCCCCCCTCCATCCTCTCCACCGGCTCACCGCTCCTCCCCTCTCCCCTCTCCCCTCGACCCACCTACAACTCGTCGATCCCCGTCCCTCGACTTGCACCCAACTCTAGACTCTCCAAAAAATCACCCCATCTAGACGACCATGACGATCGCACAGGAGCACGGCTTTGGCTTCTCTCCCACCAACTCGTCCCCCGATACCAACATGGGCTCGATGCTCTTTGACGACGATTCCAAGGACTTTGGCGACGACGACTTGAAGCCCAAGAAGGCGTTTGGTCGCAAGGGACCTGGCGCTGCCGACAAGCGCGCTACGCACAACGCCATCGAGCGTGCGAGGAGGGAGAGTCTGAATGGTCGATTCATGGTGCGTGTTTTTCGCGCGTCGTGTGATCGTGGTTCTCGGCCGACGCTAACGAGATTGTTTATCGCAGACTCTGGCGGAAGCGTTGCCTTCAATGGCTAACGTCAAGCGTCCTTCCAAGTCCATCATCGTCAACAAGGCGCTCGATTTCGTGTTCGACGCTCAGGTGCGTCGCTCCTCGAAAAAGCGAGGCCCGTGAACTGACTCCTCTCTCTCGCAGGTCAAGGAGCACGCCCTCATCAAGGAGAACAACGACCTTCGTCGCCAGGTCGACCAGCTCCGCGCGCGTCTCGGCATGGCCCCCCTCCCTCCGCCGACGCCTCTCCCCGCCGCCGTCGACATCCCCAAGGCCGCCGCCTACGCGCAGTACCCTCGCTCCTTCACCTCTGCCGAAGGAGCGTTCCACGACGAGATGGGATCGATCAACGGAGGAGCTTCGACGGGATCCCCGGCTTCGGAGCAGCAGATCGCTTCGCCGACTTCGGTCGCAGCACTCCCTAGCCCCTCCTTCACCGAGGCAGCTCAGTCGCCGACACTCTCGTACCCGCCCATGTACCCAACCTCGCTCGACAGCACCGAGTCGGCCGAACGACGCCCCACGAGCGCGTCGCCGCCGTTCCTCGGGAATATGGCGATGGGCGGGATGAATGCGCAGGCGCAGGCGATGCTGCAGGCGCAGTTTGGGTACATGAACCCGAGCGTTCTTTCGCAGCAACAGTCGCTTCTCATGGCGGCGCACCTTCAGCAGCAGCAGCAGCAGCAGATGCAACAGCATCATGGGCAGCACGCCGACGTTTACGGAATGGGAGGAATGGGAGGGATTGCAGGGATTGCAGGGACAGCAGGGAGGAATGCCCTGGGGTGGGTTCGGAACGTTGGACGCCTACTCGTTCATGAGCTAGTGCTCTCGATACCTTGAAAAGATCCCCGCTGTGCGCCTCAGTTATCTCCTTTCTAGCCTCTTTCTACCCCCGTTGCCACTCCTTTTGAATCCTGCCTTTGCTGTAATCTCTTGTTAGCGAATCAAGGGTCGGGAATTGAGAGCGAGAAGCAAAGCACGAGAAGCGTGAAAGCAGGCGACTCCCCCATCCTCCACCAAGACTCGGAGGAGGGACGTCGCGTCGAAAAAACGCAACTTGTCATCCCTCTCTCCTTCCTCCCTCCTGCTCGTCTCCTCTGCTCCATGAACCCCGATCTCCGGCCTCCAAAGCGGCGAACAGGCACCAACACTCTCTCCCTCCCGCCGCCGGCGGGGCGGTTCGCGCTCCCTCCCCCCGTACCGGAGTACTACGAGGAAGGAGGGCGGAGGAAGGTCAGGCCGTACTTGTGCGTTCCTCTCTGCTGCGCGTTAGCGTGGTCGCGCTGATGGGAGCGTGCAGCTACGCGTTTGGGTCCTTTGTGAAGGGACGGTGGATGGGGAGGGAGGTGCTCGATGTGTGCGTTTTTGCTCGTCCTGAGTGCGCGGCTTTGAGGAGTGGCTAACGTCTGGATGGGGCAGCTACAAGGAGTGGGTCAAGGATATGAGTCCCGAGTACTACGTGCGTTCGAGATCGCTCGCCGTGGTGGAGGTGTGCTGACCGCTCTCCTCCTCGCAGCAATGGGCCGTCGATTCGGGTGAGTGTTGAGGCCACGTAGGAAAGCAAAACGAGCTGACAGTGTTGGTTCGATGCTCTGTAGAAGCGGTCGTCGTCAACAACGCCAAAACGACTGGGACGACGATCCTCCGCAACGGCGACCTGCTTTCCAACGTCCTCCATCGGTGAGTTCGCTGTAGAAAGGTGAGGATTGCGTTGACTGAGAGCCATAATCTAGACACGAACCATCCATCGCTGCTGGCAAGATCCAGATCATCTACGACGGCCGACTACCTGGAAACGACGGCGAGACGCTGGTCGTCGTCAAGCTTGGTTCAATGCCCGTACGTTGCTCCTCTCTCTCCCGGGCCACACGTTAAGACACCTTCGCAGGTCCATACGACAGGCCGCTTCCACTTTCAAACCCTCCTCTCAATCCTCAAATACGAGCACAACCTCCCGCTCGTCCACACCTCGAATCGACTAGACCGCCTCACTTCGGGCGTCATGATCTGTTCTCTAACGGTCGAGGGATCAAAAACGCTTGGAGCGTGGTTTAATGGGTCTCGAGCAGCGGAGGGAGGCGTTAAAAAGGAGTATGTCGCGCGGTGTCGAGAGCGATTCCCCGAGTGAGCTCTCCCTTTTACTTGCGCAAGGTGGCGCGCTGACAAAGCTACAGAGGCGAGATTATTTGCGAGCAGCCGCTCCTCACGCTTAGCAGTCAGGTCGGCATCAACGTCGTGCATCCAGATGGGAAAGTGAGTTGTCGCTTTTGCTGTCGCTCTCGCTCTCGCTGAAGTCACTTTCGTTCGCAGCCATCCAAGACCATCTTCCGGCGAATAAGCTACGATGATAAGTCGGACACCAGCGTCGTACACTGTACGTTCTGCCTCTCCACCTAACCCTCCGAGCTGATTCACACCTCTCAGGCTTCCCCATCACCGGCCGCACGCACCAAATCCGAGTGCGTCTCTCTCTCTCCTGTCACGACCCATCTACTAACCCACAAACAGCTCCACCTTCAATCCCTCGGCCACCCCATCGCCAACGACCCGATCTACGGTGGCCTCCAGAGCTTCGACTGCGAAGAAGCACTGGCCTTCTCGGCGGATCAAGTGACGGACGAGACGCGGCGCTTACGACGAGAGCGCGGAGAGCGGTTGCTCGCCAAGGAGTTTGCGGGAGAGCGAGTCGAGGAGGAGGTGGAGGAGGGAGTGTGCGCGGAGTGCTTCTTGCCGCTGGTCGAGGACGATCCGAGGAAGCAGCTCTTCATCTACCTCCATGCGCTGAGGTACACGACGACGGAGTGGGATTGGAGTAGCGAAATGCCGAAGTGGGCGCTGGAGGGGTACGAAGTGCCGGAGCTGTAAACGAAGCAGGAATCTGAGCGCACGAACGGGAGCTCCGTAACATGTAACACCTCAAGTCTGAGGTCCTCGTAAATAGCAATTCCACCGTTACAGCGTCTTGAGAACGTCCCGCATCTTCGAGAGGAAGATGTCGGCATGCTTCTTCTCAAAGACCAGCATGGGCCTAAGCCTAACCGCGCGCTCCCCGCATCCTCCCATGTTGACTCCCGCGTTCCTCATGCTCGCGACGAACTGGTCCCTCGCAGCGGGCGTCTCGCAATCGAACGCGATGAACGTTCCCTGGTCCTTGCCGCGGAGGTTCTGGATGTGCGACTGTCCTGCGCCGGACTTGGCGAGTTGGGCGAGGGAGGAGTAGAGGTAATCTCCGACGTCGGCGGTGCGCTCGAGGAGGTTCTCCGACTTGATCACGTTGATGATCTCGCGGGCTTGGAGAGCGCGGATGGGGTCTCCCATCCAGGTGTTGTAGCTTTTCGTGAATGCGGGGTCAGCTGGATGAGGGGTGGAAGCAGCGACGAGGACTCACTTTCGGTAAGGGAGCGAGGCGCGAGTGGCAGCGGCATGGTAGAATCCAGCGGCCTGCATCTTCTTGCTGCGAAGGGCGAAAGCTGGTCAGTTCTCTGATTCTCTGCGACCGCGTCGAACGACGAACCTGAACGAGACAAAGTCTTGTCGAGTTTCGAGGTTCCAGTGCTCATGAGCCTGCGTTGACGGGGATTAGCTCGGGGTTGCGGCTCGTGGACAGACGGAATACACACCCAGAACTTTCCAGTCGCGCCTGCGGTATTCAAGTCAGCACAGCGTCCCTGGAAAGCTGAAGAAGACTCACCGACTCCAGTCTGCACCTCATCGACGATGAAGAAGACGCCGTGCTCCTTGGTGAGCGTGCGAAGCGCGTTGAAGAAAGCGGGCGACGCATGGTTGTCTCCTCCCTCTACGTAAGTTCCTGGCATCAGCGAGCATTCCAATCAAACGTCGAAATGAACGCACCCGACTGAATAGGCTCAACGATGAGCGCAGCAACGGGCTTCTTCTTCTTCCACTCGATAATCGTAGCCTCAACCTCCGCAAGTGCCCGCGCCTCGGTCTCAGCGTTCTCAGAGGCAAACTCGTCGAGAGGGTACTTGAGGAGAGGGAAGGTGACGGCGGGCCAGTCGTACGCGGGGACATCGAGCTTGTGGATCGCCTTGGAGCGAGTGAGCGAGAGGGACCCGAGGAGACGTCCGTGGAAGGCGGTCTTGAACGACATGACGGAGAGGTCGGGACTTCCAGGAGCGTGGTTCTTCATGCAAGAGCTCAGCTGGTTCGTTCAAGCGTCAGTAAAGCTTTTCGCAGGCAGCGAAAGACATGCCTCCTCGGGCGTGAAGCCCTCGATGTGAGCGGCTCCGCGCTCCCGCTCCCGGTACGCGAAGAATGCAGCCTTCATCGCTCCCTCAACTGCGCAGGACCCGCACATCTGAGTGAAGAGGTGGGGGAGCCCCTTGGGAGCGACGGAGAGAAGACCCGAGTTGATCGTCTCGGCCCAAGACGCCGAAGGGAACGATCCGAGAGCAGGGCGGTTCATGGCGGCGATGGCGAACTCGTCCTGTTCGGTCGTTGGTTAGCTCGAGTCCCTTGCGAGGACGGAATGGACGCACCGACTTGGCGAGTGCGATCAGGCTGGGAGAGTTGTAGCCGATAGGGATGCTGCTCGGAAGGTCAGCTCGGTCGCCCTCCTCCACCCGCACCAGCTACGCACCTGGCAATCTGAGCAAACACGTCGAGGAACTGGTTGCCATCAACATCTTCCAGGTAATTCCCTGCGCGTTCATTGGCGTATCAGCGTGGGGCCGAGATGCGGACTGCCGGAGAGCGGAGAAGAGAGACGAGATCGAGGGAGTGTGGAGGTGAGAGAGGGGCAAAGGAGAGGATAAGGACCTTTTGACTTGGCGTAGTCTGCGGAGAATAGCTGATTAGTGACTACCAGGGTGGAGCTGAGAAGCGTACTCACCCGCGACGAGGATGTGGGTGCGCGGGTCCTGGAACTGGCTGATAACAGCGCTCGCTTCCTTCGACTTGGGGCCTGCAGGGATATACTAGTCAGCTACCATTCAGTGCGAGCTGGGCAGAGGATAGACGAACCAGGGACGGTGCCAGTCACGACTCGAGGAGCTGAGGGCTCATCAGGGAACAAGGAAGCGTGCGTCGCGAGAGTTCGCCTGGTGGTGCGGTAAGCTGAGCGCCGTGCGATCCTAGCTACTGCTGAGTTGACTTGAAGCTATTTTTGGAGGTAGGAAGGGAGGAAGGGAAAGAGATACAGCTTGACACAGCGCTGAGCAGGCGCACCTTGTTCGCGGAAGGAGCCGCCAGCGGCTCTCTCCCTTGTCCACCTACGCCGACAATGGGTTTCTCAGCAGACAGTCAAGCTCTCCCCTCTGAGCTTGCTCAAATCACTGCCCTCCTCAAGTCCCTGTCCGACGAGCTCGTTGCCAACCGCCTCGACCAGCCCAACTCCGTAGACCTGGACGCCTACCTCTCCTCCTCCGCCCCCCTTTTCTCCGCCCTACAGACTGTCAACCGGAACAGTCAACTCTTTTCGAAAGCATGCAAGGCGCGAACGCAGGAGGCGAGGCTGAAGATGGACGACGCGCATTTGCGGTTACAGGTGTGTCGAGGTGTTTGTGCGAGCTGAGGGAGTGGGAGCTCACCGCGGCGCCGCTTGCAGAACCTCCTGTTCGAGCAGAATCACCTGGAGCGAGAGATTCGCAAGTGCGAGGAGTTTGAGTGCGTGTTTCGCGTGTCCTAGAGGCGGAGGACGAGGAGCTGACCTCCTTTGCAGGTCCGAGTACCAGAACCTCCCCCTCCTCCCCCTCGACGACCTAGTCGAGCTCGCCAACTCTCCCAACCCTCCAGCTGGCCTCCCAGTACCTCTGCCCGAGGACCCTCACGAGCTCATGCTGGTCCGACTGAACTTTGAGCTGGCGGAGCGGAAGAGGTGCGCTGGGTCTCTGCTTCCTCGGAGGTGTGAAGCTAACTCTGCTCTCGGTAAACAGATTGGACGAGGAGAAGAAGGAGCTGGGAGCACAGAAGACGAAGCTGGTCCGGGAGAACGAGGTCAAGAAGGCGAGGCTGGAGGACCTGGAGAAGCAGCTGGACGAGTTCGTGGCGGTATGTTCTGCTCTTCAGGCTTCAGTGGGGTACCTTAGCTGACGTATCCCCCGTTTACAGAATGCCCGTGCGATTCAGACGAAGATGCATGTCGCGGACGCCTGAGGAGCTGCGAAGATGGAGGGAGGTTCTGTCGGAGGAAGGGAGGCCTGTGACAGTGTAGATGTACGAACAAGTATCTCAGTAGTTTACCGCGTGCACACTTCCGAGGAGTTGAGCGGAAGGCGCCGCCAGTGCCGTCGGGGAAGTCTCCCCACGACTTGGGATTCCTTCTCTCCTCTACCCCGCGCCTCTCTCCAAAAAAAAACGACAGTAGACAGGCCGCCGCTGCGCTGCCCTGCGATGTCCTCCACCACTTCCGCCCAACGGTCGCTCTCGGCACCAGGTGAGCCTCCCCCGGAGGCTTGGTAGGCTCGACGCATGCAAACACCCTTACTGACGTTCCTTCCTCCACAGAGGGTACGCCGACAAGCACACCACGTCCAAGCAGAGATCGTTACTAACCTCCCGCTCACAGGATTCGTCTCTGGCGCGTTGGCAGCTTGCACAGCAGTTACCGGTCCGTCCCCGAATCCTCCTCGACCTCCTCACCAAGCTTACCCCGGGCTCAATTCCAGTGACAAACCCTTTCGAAGTGGTCAAAACGCGTCTGCAACTGGACGGAGAGCTCCAAGGCCGCCGCGGCGCGATCCTATCCCCCGCGACCGTTCCCCTCATCGACGCCAAAATCCCCGTCCTCCCGCCGTCGCTCACGGCTGGTCCTTCGGGGAGGGTGTACACGGGGCCGTTAGATTGCGCGAAGAAGACGTGGAAGTTTGAGGGGGTCAAGGGCGTGCAGAGGGGGTTGGGAGCGGCAGTGAGTGGGAGCTGGGGTTGAACGGGAGGGAAGGGAGCTGATGGGCCGCCGCGGGTGTTGCAGTATACGTACCAGATTGCGCTGAACGGATCCAGGCTGGGCTTCTACGAGCCGTTGAGGCAGCAGATCAACAAGCTCGCTGGATACAGCTCGACCGACGTTGTCGCCTGGACGAGTATCGGTGCCGGAGCCTCGAGCGGTATCGTCGGAGGTACGCTCCTCGTTCCCATCGCTGCTCTCATCTGCCTAACAACACGATCCACAGCAATCTTCGGCAACCCCCTCTTCCTCATCAAAGCGCGGATGCAAGCCTACTCCCCCTTCAACCCCGTCGGAGCTCAGCACCAATACGACTCTGTCTTCCACGCGTTCCGCACGATCGTCAAGGCGGACGGATTCAAGGGTCTTGCACGAGGAGTGGACGCAGCGATGCTGCGAACGGCGATGGGGAGCTCGGCGCAGCTCCCTGCTTACAACCTTGCGAAGACGAAGCTCAAGGAGTGGGGACTGAACGAAGGAGTGTCGATGTACTTCCTTGCGTCGACCTTTTCTGGAGCTTGCGTGTGCGCCGTGATGCAGCCTGCTGGTGCGTTCTCATCCTGCGATACCGCGACCTTCGTCCGGACGGCTAACGCCCTTTGCGCTCGCAGACACGGCTTTGACGAGGATGTACAACCAAGCACCCAACTCAATGGGCCCCGACGGCAAGCCCCGAGGTCTCCTCTGTGCGTTCCTCCGCCCTTACCTCACACTCTCGCTGACCCCGACCCCTCGCAGACAAAAACCCCATCGACTGCTTGTACAAGACTTGGAAAGTCGAGGGTGTGCGAGGGTGGTACAAGGGTACTACGGCGCACTTGATGCGTATCGCTCCTCACACGGTGCGTCCTTTCTTCTGCGTGAGCGGGCAAGCGGGAGCTGATGCGGGTTACAGGTCATCACGCTCGTCGCGAACGAGTTCATTAGTCGCAAGTATTTGGCATGGAGGGATCCTGGGGAGGGGCGTGATTAGAGGGTTTGGGGGTAAAGATTCATTCATAGGGAAGTGGAGCAGGCGCGCGACTTTAGATTTAGAAGAGTGAGATCGGGTGCCTCGTGCTGCCGAGCTTCATCGTCTTCAAACAGGCAGGACAGAGCGATTCGAGCCCAGTACTTGGTGGTGATTCCTCCTGTGCAGCCGCAGGAGCGTGGAATCGTGAGCGGTTGGGCGGAGCAGGTCGCGCGACTGGGTCTCCGCTGTCCCTCCACAGCCAGACCTGGCTCCTCGTCAAGCCACCGCAGCACCAAGCAAGCAGCCTCCCAGTCTTCTCCACGAGCAGTTCCTCGACGCTCCCTGCGACCTCACAAACGCGCTGGCGATACCGATCCTATCATTTCCGCTCGTGCTCCCCCGTCCTCCTCCTCCCGCGATCTATCTCCCTCACTCCAGATCACTTCTCCCACGACGTGAGGAGCGCCTCGAGGTCAAATCCAGGTGCTTCGGGGTCGGTCACGACTGCATAGCGGGGGAGGGAAGGAGGGAAGAGGCGGGAAGGAGAGACGATAGGTGGAAGGGAGGGGCGTCCATCAGCTGCTGTTCCTCTCCAACCGCGCTCAGCCTGCAGAGATCTACTCACGTCCGTCGTTCTTGAGGTTCTTCTGCGCCCACGCCTTCTTCGCCTCCTCGACCCAGTGCTCCCGCTTCTTCAACTCGGCGTGCGCCGTGCTCGAGTCGAACTTGGCCTGCAGTGTCCGGCGGTGGAAGATTCCGTAGGCGATTCCGGAGACGAGGGCGGAGTAGCGAACGACCTGTTGGCGGGGGAGAGAGCAGGTCAGCGAAGGGGTTGCTGGGGATTCGAGGTTGCTGGTCCTGGGCCGTAGTCTCCCTCACGCCTCCCGCGCCCTCCGCGAACGCCCGGTACGCTACCTAGACCTTGCTGATATCGCGCCTGGACTCCCTGGAGCTCCCCTCCTGCTGCGTCGGGCGGGCCGACCGCAGAGCTGAAAAAGGCGGACCACTCACGTTGACGGCTGGCGAGACCATTTTGGAAAGGTGAGAAGGGGCGGGAGGGGGTGGAGTAAGGTGTGCTGGGAGGAGAAAAGCGGGGGGAGGCGCTGGGAGGGAGTGTTGGAGGAGGGAGAGAGCACAGCTGCCCTTCGACGCGGAGATGGTCGGGAGCGCTTGGGCTTGGTGGTCTCCCTCCTTCCTCCAACTCTGCTCAGCCTGCCCTGCTCTAATGTCTACTGAACGCTGGCAAAAGACCTTTGCTTTCAAGCGGAGGAGCAAAGGGTGCGTTCCTCTCTCCCTCCCTGCTTCCTGCGGCTCACCTCCGCGATGCTCTGGCAGAGTCTACCTCGTCACTCGCGAGATCCTGGACCAGCTTGAGGACGGTCTGAAGGACAAGCAGATCGCAATCCTGTACCTGTTCTTGCAGCATACCTCAGCGGGGCTGTCGATAAACGAAAACTGCGATCCAGAGTTCGTTTGTTCTCTCGCCCCCTCTTCACAGCGCTCGCTGACGAGCTACACAGCGTGCGAAGGGATATGGACATGGCGTTGGATACTATCGTGCCCGAATCTCTGCCCTGGCAGCACGTTGACGAAGGTACGCAGGCTTCCCCGTCCCGTTCCAGCGCGTTCTCACTCTCCTTCGCAGGACCCGACGATTCGGTCTCGCACACCAAGTCCTCTATCATCGGAGTATCACTTTGCATTCCCATCTCCCGTGGGAAGCTTGCACTTGGAAGTACGTCCTCCCACGCCTTTACAGCGTAGATTCGCGCGCTGACGCCTTTTCCGCCTTCAGCGTGGCAGGGCGTGTACCTCCATGAGTTCCGAAACGAACCTCACACTCGTAGGATCGTAGCTACCATGTGAGTGTGAGATCTCGAGGGCGGAGAAGAGTGCTAATACCATCTCTCCCCAGCATCTGAGGCAGTCCCCCGTCATCCTGTAAATATTCGAATGCCTGGCGCAATACCTGACTTCACACTGCTCTTCGTCTTCACTGCAGCTGCTTTTCGCCGTGCGAATTTGAAGCTCGGGTAGGGGAGCGTGGGAGGGAGACGCTGTGATGGATCTTCTCGGCCTGCTTTGCCTTCTCTCGGGAACAGAACAGATACGCATTCCGAAGCTACTGGCCACACTCGCCTTCTCCCTCAAAGCAACTTTATCCACCGCAACAGCAAGCCGAGCGTCTTCGTCCTATTCTGTGACGCAGGAGATTTCAATACGGCACACAGCGGCGATGCGAACAGACTCACCACGCCTCACCTAATCGATCTGAATATTGGCTTTCGAAAGATCAAGCAAGTCCAACTGGGGTCCGCGGTACTGTGGGAACTCGGCTGCGAACGCCAGGAGCTCTTGTGCCGAAAGCGGTTCGCCGCTCTCCGCGTCGTTCTTAAAGCCGCCACTCTCCCCCAAATAAATGCCGCCGTGTTTGTGTTGCTCGATGACGGAGATGTTGTCCAGCTAAAGCCTGGGAAGAGAGTTCAGCGTTGGCGCGAGATGTCGAAGAAAGCGCAGAGGACGAACCTGGTGATCGATCTTCGCACGTGAAGCCACGACTTTGGACCCACGCGGAAGTGTAGGTCGTGACGGGTGGTGAGCTTGAGAGTGCGTAGCGCGGGGAAGGTGGGGATGAGGATATTGACCGCTCTCGACCGAGTGCCCATAAAGTTCGTTGAACGAAGTGAGACACGAGAGGGTGAGATGGACGAGGGAGACGAAGGGGTTTCTGAGGTGGAGAGGAAGATATCGCCAAGGCTGCGAAGCATGCCGTGAACGATTCGTAGGAAGAAGCTGCTGCGGAAGGCGTCGTAGCTCGCTGCCGAGCGGGCCCTTTCTCGCTCAATCGTGTTCCCAGTACAGCTCGTCCGGAACCGAATCGGTAGGTCCTCTGTATCCCGCTGGCACCATCAGCTCTGATTTCTCGTCGGTCGACATCCATCCAGCGATGTCGTCCGCCAAGTCGAGGACGGCCGGGTTTTGCACCCGAAGGAAGATCCAAGGAAAGGCGCCCTTGAAGATGCAGACCTCGTCGATAACGAGCCCCTTGACTTGCGTACGTAGGCTTCCCTCAGGCCCGAGAAGTTCGACGAAAGGCTGATCAGGAATGGCGCAGTGGCGAAAGGTGAGGGAGGTGAGAGAGGTGAACGTGGCGAAGTCGCTTGGGGAGAGGAGGAACTGAAGGAGGAGAGGGACGCCTTCTACGGAGCTCTCGCCTAGCCTGTTGGCGCAGGTAGGACAATAGTCTTCGGGGAGGGGAGGAGATTCCTGAACGTGGGGATGGCTGCTCGGCAGGAAGTGGTAGTAGCGAGTTTGTCCTTCGAAGGAGAGCTGGAGCTCACGCGCATCAGCTCTGGTCTTTCCCACTCCTCTGATACGACTTACCTCCCTCACCAGCTCACTCAGAGAACGTAACCGGCCTGGCTGAGCGACCCGACTCCTCAAAGCTCGATCCTCGAGTCCGACCCAGTTCCTCCCGAACGCGCTCGCCGCCTTGCTGCCAACGAGGACAGGACGCTCATAGAGCAGCTTAGTAGCGATGTCGTTAAACGCAACGTTGCTGCTTGCTAGGGCGGCCAGGCAGCCTTGTCGAGCTTCGGGGGTCTGTTGGGGATCGTGCGCGATGAGCTCTGTGGCGGGCGTCAGCGAGGGGCTGGGGAGGTGGCACGGGGGTGACAACGCACCGAAGATATCGTGCAGCGTCTCTCTTGGGAGGGCGGGGACCATACTGCGAGCAAGCGAGTGGGAGGAGGAGGGGCCACCACCGCGCAGACCTCGCGAAGTCGCCTTTGTCGAGCTTGGTGCGAACACTCCCTTCTCCCTCTGTTCTGGCTACTCTGTCAATGGTATAATGCTTTGCAAGAACGACGCTTGTAGTGGATCTAGTCAAAAGAGAATCTACCCCTCCAGCAGCTCAACGACCTTCGCCTGGACGTCGGCAGGAATGTCGATCGACGCTCCTCCCGGCATCGCAGAGACGTACGTCTTGAGCGTTTGAGCGATGGGGCGCTGGAGGGAGGGGGAGAGGTCCTCAGCTTGGAGGGCTGCGACGAGGCACTTGAGGACGTGGTGCGCGACGTCGGACGTGGGCGAGACGCTCGGGTGTCCGCTGGAGGTAGTGCATCAGCGGGATAAGAGGAAGGAGGTTGAGAAGGACGTACCGTGCGATGAGTTCCATGAGAAGGGTGTTGGCGGGAGTCATCTCCTCGCCGTCGACGAGGACGGGGAGGGTGAGTACCCAGCGCGAGAGCAGGCCGTTGGTGCCGAGCTTTGCGCTGTCTCCGAGACTCCTGATAACCTTGCTCACTGCGAAAACTAGGTCAGAACCGCAGCCGCGCCGACAAAACGAAGGACGACTCACGAGCACTGATGGCGTTGTCGCGCGCCGAGAGCATCGCGTTGTCGTCCATGTCGATTGGTCCGATACTGCCGAAGAGCGGCTCGATGGCAGCGACAGCAAAGTTGGCAAAGGCAGCAGGAGCCGTCTCAGCTGCGTTCCCAACGGCGTAGGCAGCGATCCTCCTCGTCGCGGGATCTGCGAGCGAAAGAGATCAGCGTCGTCCTCACGGATTCAGAAACGAAAAGGCACGCACCGAGGTCCGAAACGGCGACGAGGACGCGGTCGAGGTAAGGACCGACGAGCGCCGGCGACGCCTCTCCAGTCGACTGGATGATATCGCTGAAGAGCTTGAGGGCAAAGTACGTCGGCGCCTCGCTCGTCCCCGACATCAACCCAAGGAACGGCAAGATGGGCTGAATAGGGAACGCGGCTCCCTCCGCACGAAGAAGGTTGCGGAGCGCGTTCTGCATCGCCGAGAAAACCTGCGCATCCTCCTCGACCGCCTCGCTGAGTTCCTGCACATCATCCTCGTCCACCTCTCCCTCCGCCATGCGCTCTCGCTCCCGCCGAGAAAGCATTGTGAGCTGCGCCTCGATCGCCTTGATGAAGCGATCGCGGTGGGCGGGGGCGAGGCAGCCAGGGAGGCTGAAGTAGGAGGAGGACCAGGAGGCGATGAGGACGGCGAGGATGGTCGAATCGGTTTCGGAGGCGATGACTTCGGTGAAGGCGTCCGAGACGGCGTTGAGGATCAATTGGCGCTGGTCGAGGGGAATGTCTTGCTTCGAGAGTCCTGCGCAAGGTGGCGCATCAGATTGTAGCGACGCGGCGGAGAGAGCGAGACGAACCTAGGATCGAAACGGCGATGAGAGCAGCCGCACCCTCGCGAACTCCAACGTGGAAGTAGAACTGCACACCGTATCAGTCCCCGCTCCACCGCGACCGAAGCGAACGCACCTTGAGCAACGGCACCGCAACGTGCAGAACGCCCTGGAGCGTCTCAACGGGCAACGCCTCCCCAATCGCCTGCACGAGAATAACGAGGTTCTGCACCGCCTCCGCCTTCTCCTCCAACGCCGTCGTCCTAATCGCCACCACATCACCATTCATCTCAATCGTCTCCCACTCATCATCGTCCTCCTCCTCCTCGCTCCCCCCAATCGTCATATCAGGCTTCCTCTGCGCCTCCTCGATCAACCGAGGGAACACGTCCATGACATACGGCGCGAACGCCTCGGGTCCAACGACTTCGGCGAGCTGGGCGTACGCCCCGAGGAGGTATCGCTCCGTCTCGTCGTCGTCCTCTGCAATCGTGGATTGGAGGTGCTGAAGCGCTGAGAGGAGGCGATTGGCGTCGGGAGCAAAGACGGAGGAATGAACGGCGGCGGCGATGGTGGAGGCGCAGTCGAGGGCTTTGGCGCGGAGGGATTGGAGGGAGGGGTCGGTGCCGGTTTCGAGGAGGTTGATGAGCTGGGGCATGATGCTGGCGTAGAGCTGTGGAAGGGGATCGTCAGCGTGCGTGCTGCTGGGAGAGGGAGAGGGAGGAACGAACCGGCGTGAAATCCTCTTCCATGCAACCCGCGAGAAGAGTCATCGCCTCGATAGCGTTCTGCTTGACGAACGATGTCCCGTTCTCGAGTAGCCTAACGAGCTGAGCAAACACAGCGGGGAGAATAGGCTGTAGGGGACCCGCGTCGGCCGTCTGGAGGAAGTTGACGCACGCGGCGGCAGCGTAAGCTTGGAGACTTCGCACGAAGAGGTCAGGAGGAGGCCGATGTTGAGCCGGAGAAAGGACGTACCGAGGCTCGCGCTCGTTCGTGACTCCCATGAGCGCCGTAAGGAGCTCCTGACCATGCTCATCCTGGATCGCACCATCGAGGTCGGTGCAGAGCTGTCCGGCAGCGTAGACAGCGGCATATCGCACACGAGGGTGAGCGTCCTTCATCGCTTGAAGAATGAGGCTGTACAGTCGGGGTTCAGCGCAAGCTCGCAGGACGGCAGGGAAGAACGCACGGCATGATGAATTCGAGCTGCTGGAGGATCTGGTCGACGCAGCCTTCGGCGATGGAGGCGATTGCCGAGAGCGCCGCATGTCGTTGCTGCCATTGCTCAGATCCGAGAAGCGAGTTCATCTGCTGTACGAAAGGAGGAAAGACGACGTCGCCTGCGAGATTCCATCAGCCCAAGTTCAAACACTGATTCGCGCGCGAGAGGACCTACCGAGAGCCTGGGAAACCCTATCCAAAGCGCCCTCCGCGATGACGGCCATACTGTCATCGTCGCCGTCGTTGAAGTCCTCCGAGCGAAGCCAGTCTGGGTCTTCTTCGCGTTCGGCCATGATGGAGAGGAGAACGGGGATGAGCTTGTGTGGGAAGTCGGCGAAGCTCTTGGTCATCGAAGGGGCGGTCTCTGCGATACTGAGGAGGAGTCTGCGAAGCTCTTGATTAGCGAAATCGTGGGTGCTGTAGACGGACGGTAACGCACTCGAGGGCTGGCTGGCGGACGGTGTCGTCGAAGACCTCGGCAGAGGAGTAGGGCGAAAACGCGTAGGGTGAAGGGCTCAGGATCGAAAGGCAGAATCCGAGGATCGAGGAGAGGTGAGCCTTGAAGAGGCGGGAGGGAACCTTGGGAGTTGAGGCGAGGTCGATGAGGGAGGCTTGGGCTTGAGTGAGGCGGGCCTCTGCGCGCTCGGCGGCAAGAGGAGGGAGAACCTGTGCGTTTCGAAAAGCTTAGCGGAGGCAGGGGAGAAGGAAGCGGGGAACGCACGTCGAGCATGATGGGGATAAGAGGGGAGTACTGGTCCATTCCTTGAGGCTCGGTACCCTTGAGAAGTGAGACGGCGGCAGTCAAAGCAGCGAGATTGACGCCAGTGCTCGAGTCGCGCAAGCCTGCGGAGAGTCCCTGGATGATGGAAGGCGTGGGCTCAGCCTCGAGGAGACTGGGGCACTCGGAGTAGATCCTGAAGGTCGCCTCTCGCAAGGCCAGCGCATCGGAGGCGTAGAGCTGCGAGAGGGCGGACGAAAGGGCAGGCCACGTTACTGTGGTTCAGGTTAGCTCCCGTTCCTCCCTCCAGCGCGAAGAGGAAGACGCACTGGCTCGTGCCAATCCTGCGCGCTCGACCTCTGCGATAACGTCGCAAATCACTCCCCGCTCCCGCTCCCTGCGCTGAGCCGACTGCGACAAGCACTCCAGCAGCGCGTTCTGCACGTTCGTCCTCGTCGCCTCCTCCACCAAGTCCCACACGTCTCGGGTAAGGGGGTTGCTCGCGTCCTGTCCAGCGATGGGGCGGAAGGCGAGTCGGCGGAGGAGGACAAAGGCGGAGGAACGGAGAGTTTCGTCTCCGTTGGTGGCTCCGATGGTAACGAGACCAAGGAGGACTTGGGAGGGCGACTGGGAGAGGAGGGTGGTGGAGAGGTAGTCCTCAGCGGCCTTGCGCTCGTCGCCGGCCGAGGTGAGCTGCTCAAGCGTGTGCACAAGCGATGAGAGGAACTCGGCGGAAGGGGAGGCCATCGTGAGGGTTCTATCGCGCTTGCGTTAGCTTGGGAGGGAACGTGGGTAGGGAGGTGCTCTGAGCTCACCTTTTTTTTTCTAGGCGCGTGCAAGGGGAGTTGCTGGGGCCGGAGGAGAGGACTGAGGGTTGCTGTGCTGATAAGTGCTTCTATGTCGTTGCTGTGGTTGAGCTGAGCTGAGTGCGGGCGTGGCGGGGAGTGGAGAGAGGACAAGAGGAGTTCGCGCCGAGGAGTTTGAGCTCCTTCCCTTCCTTCCCTCCCCTTGAAAGCTGAACGGCTGCTGGAATCACTTTGATATGCTCTCAGGGTACGGCCACGGTGCCAGGCGCGCGTAGGACGAGAATAGCCTCGTTGCTGCCGCTCCTGTGCTCCATGTTCAGTGATCCTCCTTCGGGGGTACCTCGTTCGTTCTGCGGCTTGACAGGAGCCATGCGCTTGGGTAGAACTGCAGTGAGGTAGACTCTGCCCTCTAAAGAAAGTCGCGCTCAGCTGGCAGCTGCTGGCTTGAGGCGACCAGCACACCAGCACCACCCGTCCTCGACTGCTTCCAGCTGGTGGCTCTGCCACTTGGGAACTCCTCTCTTTCTCCTCTCCCGTTGCCCATTGCCTCCTGAAGCTGGTACTGGCGCTTGTTTACCTTTGCTGAGCTTGTTGACCGGCTACTTCGACCGCATAGGCCTTCTAACCTCTTCGCCTTCTCCCGCCGACTGAGCAGTTCTTCCTATCGCGCAGGCTCTTCCAGACACCAAGTTCAGCCATGTCTGCTCAGGGTTAGCTCCTAGCACCTGGTACGCAAGCCCACCAGCTGACCCTGAGCTCCCTCCACAGCTCCCTCGATCCCCGCCTCCTCTCCCGCCGGCTCAGCTGCCCCCAGCGACGGCGACTCGATCTCGTTCCACATCTTCTACGCCAGCCTCTTCTCGGACGACAAGATCATCACTCTCACGGGCGAGCGTTCCCCAGTCGAGTGCGTCCTCCTGAGCTACACGCACGTGCTAGCTAACCCGCCGCCGTACTAGGTACTACCTCGAGAGCGCCTGCCACGACGATTTCTGGAAGCTCGTCCTCTACTTCAAGGCCAAGTACGGCCGCGTGGTTATGAAGATCAAGAAGCCTAAGGAGAGCGATAACTTCAAGCTTGTGGCCCCGGACGGTTGGAGCACGACGCTCGCGAGGACGGGGTTCTTTAGTGATGCGAGGACGTTTGAGGGGGATCATGGGCAGCGGAAGTACAAGTGGAAGGCGGAGGGATGGTTCTGGTGGAAGACTTATGAGGTGAGTTCGCGGAGGAGGGCGGAGGGCGGTAGCTGATGAGCTCCTGCAGTGCGTGGATGAGGAGGGGAACGTCGCGGCTACGTGGACAAACGACGTGCTGTCACTCATCAAGCATTCTCATCTCTGTATCAACGCCGTACGTACTGCTCCAGCCTCAGCACGAGCTCAACTGATCTGGCATCCCTCCCTCCTCTTCCTCTCTCATCGCCTGCTCCGACGCCATCTTCTCTCGAATCCGTCCCACGCACAGGCGTATAAGAAAGATGCCGAGTTCATCCTCGCCACAGCCCTAGCCAACGACGGTACGTCCTCATTCGCACCCTCGCCGCTCTCCCTTCTGACGCCCCTTCGTCTCACAGAATGGCACCACGACGCGCATGCTGGCAGCGAGCCTTGTGAGGTTACGGTTGCGCCGGAGGAGTTGGATGATACTACGGACCTTTGAGCAGGAGCACCCAAGGAACGCTTCGCCTTTTTTCGATGTTGTAAACAGATACTTTGCGTCGTTTTTTTGCTCGTTTCTCGCTTGCCTTTGCTGGGCTTTGAAGATGGACAGCGATGTCGCGTTCCGTTAGACGGGGTCGACATTTTCAAGCGAACCAAAACGAGAGTCGGACGTCGGACGTCGAAGGGAGGCCCCGTGCACCCAAATCCTCGACGCGTTCACGGCTCTTCCTCCTGCCCCTCACTCGCGCTCAGGATGGTGCCCCAGCTCCCAGCAGAGACTCTATACGATATCTTCGGTACGTCTCTTAAGCCCTGCTCAGTCCGCTGCTAACGCCCACCACAGAGCAAGTCGCAAACGATTCCGACGAGATCTCCGAAGCTCAACAGGGTTACCTCGCCGTCCTCGCCAGCTGCAGTCACACCATCAACGAGATCATCACGAAGCTGCTTTACGAGCGCCCTGTTCTGGTCGGCAGTGAGGCGGCGAGCGCTTAGGGTTAAAATTTGTTCATCAGTAATCGAGAGAAGCAGGGAAAGACGAGGGTTGTCGAGAGACGCTCGCTAGAAGGGAGATCATTCCGAAGACGACGTAGCTCGGCCTGATTGCGATCCTGTCCTTGCGAGTGGAAGCAGTACTGGATATAGCAGGTGGCTGTATTCTCGATACCGGAGATTGCGAACCAGGAGCCAACGAAGCTCTGAATGGGGGGTCTGATGGCGCTCACGTAAGGCACCGTGTCGGATGAGAGGACGTTTCGGCGAAGCAGCGGACGCAGGGAGAGCGGAGAAGCAGCGCGGGAACACTGCGTCGGAGAAGCAGAAGGAAGCGAAAGCAGTACCGGGGTGCGAAATCGGCGATACATTGCGTCCCGCCCTCGCAGAGTTCAAGACCTTCACCATTCGCGACCCCACGCAGCCTCGAGTTTCTCGCGCTGTGGGAGTTCATGCGAGCAGAAGAGCTCAGCGAATTCGAGAGCGAAACGCACCTTTTCCGCCAGATCAGCGTGCCTCTCCTTCGTTCCTTCGAGCTTCGCCTCGCTCGACAACTTGCTCTCCTCGTCAATCGCGCTCCGCAAGACCTCCACAGCTGAAAAGAACGCGCATCAGCCCACATCTCGCATCTTCGAAAGCGCAACAGAACTCACCGGCCTTCCTCTCCTCGTTGTCGGCTCCCATCTCCGCCACAATCAGCAACGCGAGCTGCGCTTGAAAGACCTCCTGCTCCAGCGCATGCCTCCACGCATACTCCTCGTCGTCGTCCCCCATTCCAGGCTTCAGCCCTTCGCTCTCCAAGACCCATCGTCCCGCTACAAAATGCTTGAGCTTGTCCTTGTCGTTGTCGTCAAGCAGCTCTGCCGCCTCGACGAGCCACCGAACGGCCCAAAGCACCATCGTTCCCGCGTCGCCGTACTCGTCCTCTTCCTCCAGTCGGTTGCCCTGCCGCCTGTACCCTCCACTTGCGAGGTCGGCGTTCTCCTCGCCGCAGACCATCGTCTCGAGTTGCTGCTGAGCTTCGAAGAGGTCACCCTTCTGCGTCGCCCAGACTGACTTAATGACGCCCCACCACACCATCGAGTAGTCGTTGTTGTCGGTGCTGAATCGACCCACCGTGTTCGCCCAGTAGTTCGTCGCCTCGTCCGACAGTCGCTCTGCTTCCGCAAGAAGAGCCCCCTCGTTCTCCTTCTCATCCGTCTTCCTATTTATCCTTCTTCCTATTTAGCCTTCTTCGTCGTCGTCTCCGTCTCAGGCGGATCCAGCCCCGCGAGGAGCGTACAGCATATCGACCCCATCACTGAGAGCCAGAACCTGCTGTCGCACTGCTTCTCCCCTCCAATCTCGTGCCAGCGGTATTCCGACAAATCCTCAGCTCCAGCCTCCTCCTCGTCGTCGCTACAGCGTTCCAAGTAGCAGGAACGCGCTTTCCAGGACGCGGCGGCTTGACGAAGGTCTTTGACATCGGCGTAGAGAGTCGCGAGCTGCGTGGGGGTAGGGTCGGGGAGGGAGACGATGGGGAGGACGGAGGTGGTGAAGAGCTTGAAGAGGTCGTTGAGAGGGGTGCGAGGAGGGAAGGGTTGGCGGACGAGGGGAGCGGAGGGTTGCTGAGGCGGAAGAGGAGGGTCAGCTGTGCGTAGAGAGCTGCTCAACGCGCCGCTCACCTCGAGGACTGGCTCAGCCTTTCGCTTGGCCGACCTGGGGAGAGATTGACGAGACATCGCTGGAGAAGGCGGAGAGCAAGAGAGGCGAACGACCACCGACTCGACTCAGCTCTCCTCCTTCCTCCCTCACACACTCAGCATGGGGAACAGCCTTTCCACTGCTGCCTCGCGCGCAGCCTCTGGCGCCGATTCATTCCTCGGAGAGCTCGGCGGGGAGGTCCAGTACGAGAAGAGGTGCGGTCGAGTGGGGAGTTCAGGAGGTGGGGAGGGAAGCTGACGTCGCTCGTGGACAGTATGGGCACCTCAAGGTTCCTCAAGACTATCCGAGGAAAGCACAGGGAGGGACTCCTAGTCGTCAAGGTGTTCGTCAAGCCGGATCCGAGCCTCTCTCTCAAGGCGATGCACCGGCGGCTCAGGTGTACGACCGCTTCTCTGGAGCACAGGAGAAGGGAGAGCTGATGGTGGGACCGCAGCGGAGAAGGAGGCGCTTACGGACTGTCCCAACGTGCTGGCGTACCAGCGCGTTCTCGAGACGGAGCGCGCGGGGTACCTGATGCGGGAATGGGTGGCGAGCAACCTGTACGATAGGATCAGGTACGTGCTGGATTAGCTTACTTGTGGGATTCAAAGACTTCGTTGGAGCTGGAGCTGACGAGGCTCCCGACAGCACACGGCCATTCCTCAGCTTGGTCGAGAAGCGGTGGATCGCTTTCCAGCTCCTCACCGGGCTCAAGCATGCTCGAGACCGCGGCGTGAGCTCTCCCACCGCTCCAGGCATATCAAGTAGCTGACTAGCGGCTCCAAAGATCTCTCATGGCGACATCAAGACGGAGAACATCGTCGTAACCTCCTGGAACTGGGTCTACCTCACCGACTTCGCCTCCTTCAAGCCCACCTTCCTTCCCCTCGACGATCCCTCCACCTTCTCCTTCTTCTTCGACACTTCTTCCCGCCGAACCTGCTACCTCGCTCCCGAGCGGTTCTACCCCGCCGATTCCGAGATTGCGAAGCGAAAGGAGAAGCTCGAGTTTGGGAAGCGCGATGGGAAGGTCACCGAGGCGATGGACTTATTTGCGTTGGGATGCGTGCTGGCGGAACTCTGGATGGAGGGGACACCGCCTTTTACGCTGAGCCAGCTGTTCAAGTACCGCGAGGGCGAGTACAGTCCTGAGCCGTACCTTGCGGAGATTGAGGACGTCGAGATTCGGGTGTGTTGAGTTCCTATCTCACCCTAGTAGATGGATACTGACGAGTGTGTGGACTTGCAGACCCTCATTCGAAGCATGATCTCTCTCGACCCCGCCCAACGCCTCACCTGCGACGAATACCTCAACTCGTACCGCTCCACCGCCTTCCCCAACATCTTCTACACCTTCCTGCACCCTTTTCTTTCCTCCTTGAACGACTACTCCACTCCTATCGTTCCCGCCCCTTCGACTCCGGCTGCCGGCACCGCCACTCCCACGATCGCAGGGCATGCAGGCGCGACGCTCAAGACGGACGCAGACGAGCGAGTGGAAAGGGTCTGGTCAGAGTGGGAGATGATCGCGAGGTACTTGGACGAGGGGGTCGAGAGGAAGGAGGATCGGAGACCTGAGGCGGCGGAGACGAGCAAGGCGGGAAGAGAATCCGTCTTCCCCGTCAAGCTGCACGTTCCCGGTCTTGAGGCGCAGATGGCGGAAGGTGGAGCGGCGGAGGGTGAGTTCCGCCGTGCGAATTCCCTGCGCACCCGCACTGACATGGGTGGCGATTGCAGACGGACCGGCCCTCATCCTCCTCTCGCTGATCTGCTCCAACATCCGCAATTGCGCTCGCCCAGCATCCATCATTCGAGCTCTCGATATCCTTCTCGCCCTCAGTCGCTACCTCACCGACGAGACGAAGCTCGATCGCCTTGTTCCCTATCTCGTCGCGATTCTCCAAGATGACAATGCGAGCGTGCGGTCGGCCGCGCTCAAGACTCTCACTCAAACAGTTGGTCCTCCTCACTCTGGACTTGGCGAGCCTACTAATTCCTGCCTTCGCAGCTGACCCTTGTCTTGACCATCACTCCCTCCAACGCCTCCGTCTTCACCGAGTACATCTTTCCCAACACTCGACCCTTCACCACCGACGCCGAAGTCCTCCCTCGCACGACATACGCGCAGTGTATCGCCCAACTCGCCCTGACGGCAGCTCAATTCGTCGAAATGACGGAGGCTATGAAGACGGAAGGAACGTTCAAGCTCGCGAACCTTCATGAGTTCGATGGCTCACCGTACGAGGTACGTCCCGCTCTCTTCCTTCCTTGAACGAAGCTGACGAATACATGCAGGCCAACTACGACACGAGTCTCCAAGAGCTTCAAGCCCACGTCCAAGAGCACGTCAACCCCCTCCTCAGCGACTCCTCAAGCGTCGTCAAGCGCACCCTCCTCTCCCACGTCGGCTCCCTTTGCACCTTCTTCGGACGCCTTCAAGCAAACGACGCGATTCTCGCGCACCTCGTCACGTATCTCAATACGCGGGATTGGCTCTTGCGGGACGCGTGGAACGAGAACGCTGTCCATGTCGCGAGCTGCGTCGGGTCAAGGAGTTTTGAGTATTGCATCTTGCCGCTGATCACGCTCAGTCTCGCTGGTGCGCACTTTCCTCCGAAACTGCAGACGTCGCTGACTTGGAATTTGTTCGGCAGACGCGGAGGAATCGGTCGTCGCGAGGGTACTGGCCACTTTGACGACGCTCGCCGAGCGACGGCTGCTCGCGAAGAGCAAGTTGTGGGAGCTCGTCTCGCAGATTACGGGCTTCCTTTGCCACCCGAACATCTGGATCCGCGAAGGTACGCCGCTTCGCGCCTGCCTACTCGCTTTCAGAAGCTGACGCACGGTCGGCAGCCGCTGCTGCGTTTCTTACGAGTACTTCGAAGCTCGTTGAGTCGACCGACCGATGGTGCATCCTCTACCCGACCATCAAGCGGCTCCTTCGCGCCGACGTCAAGGAGATCACCGAGCTTTCTCTCCTGGATAACGCTCGCGAACCGGTACGTCTTCTCGAGTCGCTTTGGAGGAGGCTGGGACTGATAAGCTCTCGCTGCAGCTCTCTCGCGTCATCTTTGAGGCTGCCGTTGCTTGGGCTGCGAGATCGGGCAAGTCAAACTTCTGGTCGCTCACTCGCACGCCTGCGAAAGGCGCACCGAGGGATGCTTCGATTCGGACCGACGAGTGCGTCTAGAGTTCGGGGTTGCTTGTGCTCAGCTAACGATGACCACCTGCGCAGGGACCACGTTCAGCTCGAGAAGATGAGGCAGCTCGGCATGAAGCCCGAGGACGAGTACAAGCTCAGCGCGATGAGGGAGCACATCTCCAAGCTTGCCGTCGCCCGACAGTCGTTCGTCCTTTCTTCTTTCCCAATTCTGGAGCTGGCTCTAACACTGCCAGCGCAGCTCGCCTTCTCGACTCTACGACAGCAGCGATATCCTCTCCCAACCAGGCGGAGCAGTCCTCCAAGATCTCGGTATTGTCCCGCAAACGATCATCTTCAGCATCCGCTCTGCCGACGATATCACCAACATCAACCGAGACCTCCAAGCCCGCCTCATCTCCGACAGCTACCCCAAACGATTCTCCACCGACAGTCCTCGTTCGCCGGGTTCGGTCGATTTCAGTCGCAGCGGAGGGACGCACCGCCACAGCTCTGGCGCACAAGCTGGTGAAGATCTTCGTCGGAGGCTCGCTCTTGCAGGCGGGTCCACTACGTCGCTATCGAGTCAAGCGGGCGACAACGTCTCCGTCACCCACGGCGGCACCGACCTCGCTCCCTCGCCTCTCTCCCGAATCGACATCTCAGACCTCGAGCGCGCGGCTTCCCAGAGCTCGACGGACGATTTATCGGACGCCGCCGGCGCCTCTCGCACCGACATCGTCCAGCCCAAGTCGAGGAGCCGCGTGCACGTTAACGGAGTCGAGGTCGGACGAGTCGCGCCGGCGATTGGGCAGGATTCGACGAACGTCATGGGTCTCTTCAACGTCGAGGCGCGGTATCGAGGAGACGAGGACGTGATGTCGGCGATCTCGAACGCTGTTTCGGCTTCGCCCTTTGCGCGTCCAGTTTCGCGAGGATTGCAGGCGCACGCAACGCAGCGTTTCGTCAGCACCTACGGTTCGTCTGCGTTTCTTCTCGCATAGGACAGATGCTGATTCGTCGTTTCGAAAGAGGGCAACGATCCCATCATCAAGCAGCTCCTCGAGCGAGTCTACCTCGACAACTACCGCGAACCTCTTCCCGAACTCGGCCCCCACGTCCCTGTCGGCATCCCTCGACGCAAGGCGCTCCGCACGAGCTTCCCTCCTCGCGAACGAACTCCCCAGCGACCCGAAGGCACCCTCATCGCCCACCTCGTCGAGCACACGGGCGCCATCACTGACATACAAGTCTCGCCCGATCAGCTCTTCTTCGCGACGGGATCCGAGGACGGCACGGTCAAGATCTGGGACACGATTCGGCTCGAGAAGAACGTGACGAGTCGGTCGAGGCAGACGTTCCAGCAGGGCGGCAAGATTACGAGCGTGTGCATCCTCGAGCATTCGCATTGCGTTGCCAGCGCGTCGGATAACGGGACGTTGTGGATTCATCGAGTCGACGTCAGCCTCTCGGGGTCGATGCCCAAGTACAGCAAGCCGCACTGGATTCGACAGCAGAACTCGGACGACGGTGGATTCGTAACTTGCATGGCGAGCTACGACACCGGTTCGTTTTCTCTCTCAACCTCGCTGACTTCTCCTCTCTCTCAACCTCGCTGACTTCTCCCGCTCAGAAACGACGACGAACCTCATCCTCGGCACCTCCCTCTCAACCATCACGATCCTCGATATCCGCACCATGCGCACCCTCCACACCTTCTCCAACCCCCTCCCCTTCGGCCCCATCACCACCCTCTGCATCGACCGAAAACGCGTCTGGCTCGTCGCCGGTACCTCCTCCGGCACTCTCACCCTCTGGGACCTCCGTTTCGGCCTCCTCCTCCGCTCCTGGACCGTCGGCGCGCGCAGGATTCAAAAAGTCGCGGTGCACCCGGGGAAGGAGAAAGCGAATGGGAGGTGGGTCGTCGTTGCGATTGAGGAGGATGGAGCGGAGGAGAAGATGGGAGCGCTGGTGGCGGAGGTGTGGGACGTCGAGAGGGGGATAAAGGTCGAGGAATTCCGCGTCGTGAGTCCTGGGACGACTTCGCGGACGTCGTTGGCGCAGGAACCGAGCCAGGTGATGAAGGACGCCATCGTCGACCCAGCTTCGGCGATCGAGGCTCTCCTCGCCGCTGCCGCTCCTCCGAAAGCTCGCACAAGGCCAGTGGAGCCCTCGGAGCAGCTACAAGCGCATCGAAAGACCCGACCAGGAGTCCGAGCTTTCCTCGTCGGCGTCGATTATTCGCTCCAGGGTGATCAGCGGTATCGCGCGCAGGCGGAGGAGCGGGAGGGGAAAGAGGATAAGGGGTATTTGATCACGGGGGGCGAGGATCGAAAGGTCCGGTTCTGGGACCTAGGGCGAACGGAGCGGAGCGCGGTGGTGAGCGGGTTGGAGATGGACGACGAGCGTCCAGTCTTTACGTGCGTTCTTCCCCTCCTCCCCTCGAGCGAAGCTGATACCCTCGTAGTGCGCACAGCAGTACCTCCCGCCCTACTCTCCACCTCGAATCCCCCTCCTCTCGTCCCCGGTCGCAGCAGAGCGCAGGGAGCAAAGTCCATCGCTCGACGCTGATTGCGAATTCGCAACAGCAGTTGCTGAGAGGTCATCAGGAGGCGATCACGGCGCTGGCGGTGGTGGATTTGCCGTTCCGGTGTGTGGTTAGTGGGGACAGGGCGGGGGTGGTTAAGGTGTTTGAGTAGGTTGTTGTTGCGATGCGAGCAGTGCGAGAGAAGCGTCGTCGTCGCGCGAGTAGAGCAGTACCTCGTCTTCCCTCTGAGCTCTCTACTCCCAGAAACGCAAAGACCTTACAACAGCTCCCTCCTCCCTCCTCCAGCTCCTCACCGCTTCTCCCTCCTCCTAAGCCTCATAACCTCCACCCCCTGCACCCCTCGCAAGCCCTCTAACCACCTCACCACCTCGCTCACCTCCTTGCTCACCGCATCCTGCGTTGGGATGGGGAGTGAGTAGAGGTGCTCGTGTGGGAGGGAGCTGAGGGGGCCGATGTAGGTTAGGGAGAGGGGGGTCGGGGAAAGGGCGGTGGGGAGGGACGAAAGGAGGGAAGAGGGGAGGGGCGTGGAGAGGGTTAGGGAGAGGTACGTGTGCGTGCTGTAGTCGAGCGCTGAGGGTTGGGAGGGCGGGGCGGACATGAGGGAGGAGGAAGAGAGGCGTTCGCGGAGGAGCTGCTTTGGCGCCCTCGCAGCTTCTTCTCTCGGGGGATGTTTCTAGAGCTGTTTGTGGGTAGACTGGTTGTGCGTGTGCAACGTTGCTCAGGGGAAAAGGATCCAGGGTGGGCTGGACCTGAACTCCGATCCTGGCTTGCGTCTTCCATCCTCCGACTTTGTGAGACCAGCACACGAGCGAGCTTAGCTCCAAGATCTACTCGAGAGAGCGGAGATGCATTGCGCAGTGTTGGCCTGGCGGGAGACGGAACAACCAGCTGGCAGCAGAAGCGGGCAGGGCGATCGGAGAGCTGGATGAGCTGCTCGAGCTCGGTAGAGCCCCGCCGAAGGGGAGGCAGATAGATGGATCGAGCGAGCAGAGCTCCTCCTCACAATCGTAGCGCCCATCGAATCCCCAAGACGAGCCCGGCCCTCCCACCCGAGCAGGTCAAACCGAACGAACGGTGCGGGGTCAGCTCTCCCTCCCTCTCTCCCCCAGAATCCTGATACCAAACGAAGCCTTCGTTCCCACTCCCCGGTCTACACCCCCCCAGACAGTCCCTTCTAAACTCCTCTAAGGGAACTTGCCGAGGATGTGTCCCTGCTTGCTGTTACGAAGGTTGTTGTCTCCGATTAGCCCACTTGAGGATCCCGTAGCCTACGTCCACCATTAGCTCTGGTCCTTGGCTGGGTGTTGGAGGGAAGAACGGACCGAGAGCGATGGGAACGAGGAAGTAGGGGGCCTGCGCGAGGGTGCGCTTGTACCCGTTGAAGACCCAGTGCGAGACGACGCCGCGCATAGGCGCCTGGCGGAAAGGGGAGACGACTACCGTGTGGCCGTCAGCTTCCTCTCACACTGAGGCGGGGAAGGAACGCACCGTAGGACGTGACACCCTTCTGCTTGGGTCCGCCCATCTGCGGGACGAATGATTGGTTAGTTCCTGTTCAAGGAAGAGTCCGGCGTAAAAAGGAACGCACGTCGCCCCACCAGCCCATGTACTTGGCGCCAGTGGGCATGCCGGAGTGGAGAGGGGTCGTAGGGATCACTGCGAGGGAGGGAAGGGGGAGGAAGGCGTCGGTCAGTTCGAGTTCGATGAGGGGAGAGGTGCCGGCGGGTGGAGCTGAGCTGTGGGAGTTGGCTGGATCGGGTGGCGGACGTACTGCTGACTGCTGGTGACTTGAGTGAAGCTTTCGAGAGTGCAGGCGCCAGGAGGAACTCGGAGAGGGTGATATTCGAATTTAATTTCGAGGAATCGCAGCTGGGCCTAGCTTTGGTATTTTGGCTGGTGCTCCGCTTCTTTCGCTGGCACGACTCTTCCTCGAGTCAATTCGAGCTCATAAAATTCACCAAGATGGCCGTAGAGTTGTACTCGAGCCCAGTTCAGTCGGAGAGAAAAAGCGACTAAAATTGAGCCAACGGCGCGCTACACTCGTCACGATACTTTGGAACGCACTCCTCTCTCCGATCCCGATCCCCCTCTGCTTCCTTAACTACTGCCGCGCCTCTCCAGCTCAGCTCAGAGCTTTCCCCGATCCTCTGAGTACGCTCCATCCTCTCCAGGAGCCACACGGGTGCTGATCTTGCTGCCCCAGTGACCCTCCACACGCTAGGGGTTGCTTCTCACACGGCCCCTACAGGACTCATCACCTACCTCAAGCACTTCCTCTACCACCGCTCTCAGCGCAAAGGCCAGCCGACCGCTCAAATCTCGTACGACGAAGGCCTCGCGATCGTCCGCAAGTTCCTGAGCTACGCGTCGACGCACTCTCTAGCGGAACTCCAGCACTTTACCGCCAATCACGTCCCTACGTGAGCTGCTCTTTGTGGTGGAGAAGTCGAGGAGGAGCTGATGGAGATGCAGACCGCACTGGGTCTCAAAGGAGGTTGTCGAGGTGGCGGAGGAGAATATCGAGGAGGCTGCGCACGTGCTAAAGGCCCAGCTCGAGGCGGATCCGAGAGGATTGGAGCTGGTGGGAGGAGGAGAGTGGTGGAAGAAGCGAGGGACGAAGTTGACGGGAGAGTGGATTGAGGTGCGTACTTGCGTCTTTCTTGTGAGGTGCGGGGTAGAGCTGATTGCGGGGTGGGAGCAGATGCGCAAGGAGAAAGTCAAGCGAGGTCTCAACGAGCCGACGAGGGTGCTCCTTTACGTTCATGGTGCGCTCTCTTCTGCGTGGACGTCGCAGCGAGGGCTAATTATCGACCTTCGCAGGCGGCGCCTACTTCTTCTCCTCGCTCGAGACGCACCGGTTCGTCCTTGCCTATACGCTCGTTCAGAACCATTCCTTAGCTCTGAAGTGCAGATACCAGATCCAGCGCCACGCCCGCAAACTCAACGCGCGCGCCTTTGCCGTGCGTTCTCGCTCCCTCGCTCCCTCCTCGCTAACTCCCTCACAGCCCTCCTACCGTCTCGCCCCTCAATACCCCTTCCCCTGCGCTCTCCAAGACCTCCTTTCCTCCTACCTCTTCCTCATCCGCCCCCCTCCCACCGCCTCGCACGCCCCCGTCGCTCCTTCGCATATCGTTCTCTCCGGCGATTCGAGTGGGGCGGGTCTTGCGCTCGCGTTGTTGGTCTTGTTGAGAGATCAGGGGATGCCGATGCCTGCTGCTGGGACGCTCATTAGTCCGTGGGTGGATTTGGCGCATAGCTTTCCGAGCTTGATGGATGAGAGCAAGGCGCAGGGAGATTACATTCCGAGTGGTGCGTTTTTCTCTCGCGCGTTAGGACAGGACGAAGCTGACGGGGTGTGCAGAGGGGTTCCACTACAAGCCTGGGATCGCTTGGCCGCCGTTGAAGGGGGATGGGATTAGCGTGGTCATTGAGGAGGGCCAGGAGCCCGTCTTGCTCGACGAGCAGATCCAGGTGCGCTTTCGCTGCTCTTGCGAATCGATTCAGTTACTGACGAACGCCTGCAGATGTACTGCCCCAACACTCTTCTTACGCACCCTCTCATCTCGCTCGTCAACCAAGGATCGCTCGGTGGTCTTCCTCCCCTCATGATCGTACGTCGTCCTTTCGCTCCTCGCTCCTCTCCCACTAACCCCCTCTCAGCTCGGCGGTTCCTCCGAACTCCTCATCGACGAAATCATCTACATAGCCCACAAAGCCGCCTCTCCCTCCTCCTACCCCCCCTCCCTCTCCTCCCTCACCGCCTTCCCCTCTCAACAAACCCACCTCAACACCACCTACCCACCCACACTCGTCCATCTCGCTATCTACGACGGATGCGCTCATGTTACGCCTACTCTCTCTATCACTCGGCCGGCCAAATTCATGTATCGCTCAGCGGCGAATTTCGGGATTTGGGCTCTTACTGCTGCCCTGAGGCGAGAGGAACGACATCGCACGAAGGAAGACGCCGAACGGGATTCGGAACGCCCTTTCGACCCCGCTTTTCCACCACCTCTTACACCACTCGACGCGGAACTAGCGAATGAGACTTCGCACACTATCGACTCGGACCTAGAGTCCGAAACCTCCTCACTCGCTTCCGACACCGCGGCTTCCAAGATCATCCAAGTGACGGGCCACGAGCCTCCGTTCGTCGATTCGATGATCCGCGAACGGGTGGATCCTGAGGGGGTTTCGAGGGAGATGGAATCGGCGAAGGAGATCCCTGCGCTGGGGATGGAAAGGGAACGAATCGGGTGCGTTCATGCCGGAGGACCTATTAAGCGGTGGATGGAGAAGAGGGAGAAATGGGAGAAGAGGTTCGAGAAGGATTCGGTGAAGTGGCGCGAGGTTCGGGAGCGGGATGGGCAGGGGGAGAGAGCGGGGGGAATTCCGAGGGCGAGTTTGGAAGCGTGGAGGGATGAGGAGCGCAAGAGGGAAGCGGGGGATAGTGTGGACCGGGCGGGGAGGAAGAAGAATTTGGCACTGGCGATGTGGGCGAGGATTAGTGCGAAACCGGATCAGGTCGTGCTGGCGGTGGAGAAGGGGGCGGAGGAGGGGGTGGAAAAGGGGAGGGAAGTGAAGGAGGGGACGAGGGAGAAGATGAGGAGGAGTGGGGAGAGGGACGAGGTGGTCGATGAGGGGTACGAGGAGAAGAAGGTCGTGTAGGCCTCTTAGACGTGGACACTTGAATTAGTACTCTGTTTTGTCGTTTCGACCAGGTGCTGGCGAGAGAATGAAGTGAGCTAGCGGGGAGAGCAGTTGAGGCGAGAGCGAGTAGAGAGCGACGATGCGACGATGGATAGGATCAATTCTGCACTGTCTCCATCGCAGGGAACATCTCCTCGACGACCGTCTTTTTCTTCGGTACCTCCCTGCGGTATCGGCGTCAGCTCAGGAGGAAAACAGCGCGGATGGGAGACTCACCGCCCTGCGCGCTCTTGCGACTCGTCCTCGAGGTCCCAAGCCGGCCTCCATCCACCCAACACCGCAGGATCGTCCGTCGCCTTGAGCAGCGGGTTCGGAAACGTGTTGTGCGTCGACCCCAGCGACGTGTATCTGCGCTCTCCATCAGCTCCACCCGGTCCAAAGCTCGAGCGAGGAGACGCACCCATAATCATATAGCTCGCACCACTCTATCGGTCCACCTCCCAGCGTCAAGCTCGGCTCGCACAAGAACTCCCAGATCTGCTTGTAGCTCCAGTCGAGGACGGGATGCACGCGCATAAAATCGGGCCAGCCGGCATCCGTCCTCGTGAAGGGGGTCAACTTGGCTGCGTCGTTTCCACCGAATCAGCTCCCACGCGCCACCGGATCAAAAAGCGAAGCTACGCACCACCATGAGGATCCCCACGCCGTGTTCCTACTAGAACCGCCTTGATCCCTCCATCCCTCTCCGATGCATGGCGATTCAAGTACACCTCGAGCGCGTCTCTCATCCCTCCTTCGACGGCTTCGAGATCGAGGTGATACCGCTCTGTGCAGAGCTTGACAAAAGCTTCGACTTGAGGGAAGGGGGAGGAGCAGCGGACGTAGACGCATCTGATCGAGGGAGCGGCGGCGGGAGTGGAGAGGGCGTGGTGCCGGAAGATGGAAGCGGCGAGGAGGTGAACCAAGACCGTGCCTGTGTAGTTCGTCAGCTCCAATCGTAGTGTAGGAATGCCAGAGCGAAAGCCGTACAGTCCTTGCCGCCGTTGAAGCTCAGGGAGAGGTGGTCGAGTCTGGGGAAGCAGCGGGCCGATAGTCAGCAAGGGCGGAGGACCGCACTCAGCGAATGGGCTCACCCGTACTCGGCCACTGCCTGATCTATGATACCAATCGCATGCTTGACGACCTCTCCAAGCGGTGTAGCCTGCGATGCGAGCTGGTACACCGCGTCGGCGTCCTCGAGCGTGAAGCGGCGCGGGGCAGGGGCCATCCGGTGGAACGAGTGTTGCTGTGGGTGGAGCAGGCGATGCCGTACAGCTTGTACAAGCGCAGGGCGGTGGCGTAGGAGGAACGTTGTGATGAGTGGGCGGGGTGAGCTCAACCTAGCGGCGGCCGAATCGCCCTGAGCCAAACTTGGGCCAGCGCGTCTTGAGCTTGCTCCTTCACCTTCGACTCCCCGACTCAGGAACGGGAACCAACACATTCAATCTAAGAGGATGGAGAACGCGACTTACGCCGTGGACGAGGTGAGCTTGGCCTAGCCAGCCTCAGAACGAACCCCCCAAGCTGACACGCTCCTTTCTTCCCTCAGAATGGACGAGTGCGTTCAGCTTCTCCTTGCCCTAGCCACGCCACCAGTTGACTAACCAGAACGCTCTCACAGCCCTTCATTATCATCAAGGACCAAGGGCGCAAGACGCGAAGCCACGGACTCGAAGCGATCAAATCCCACATCCTCGCCGCACGAACTGTCGCCAGCATCGTCAAGACCTCCCTCGGCCCGCGCGGGCTCGACAAGATCTTGATTAGCCCTGATGGAGATATCACCGTCACCAACGACGGCGCTACGATCCTCGGTCAGATGCAGGTGAGCACTCCTTCCTTTCGAAGCAGAACATGCGAGAACGAAGGAGGTGGCCAGGGAGGGGACAGGGCTTGCTGGGCAGGGTTGTGGAAGGGGTGGATAGGGTTTTTGTGACTGTCCGAGGAGACTGGAGGGGCTGGAGGAGCAGCTACGAGGTGGTGGAGATGGGAACGCGAAGCTGACCCTCGCGCACCGGTCTCTCACAGGTCGAGCACCAAATTGCCAAGCTCCTCGTGCAGCTCTCAAAATCCCAGGACGACGAGGTCGGAGATGGAACGACTGGTGTTGTTGGTGAGCCACTTCTGCTGCTATCACCTCGGCGCGAGAGCTAATGACCCCCGTGCAGTCCTCGCCGGCGCTCTCCTCGAAGCCGCTTCCTCTCTTCTCGACCGTGGTATTCACCCCATCAAGATTGCGGATGGCTACGAGCGTGCGTGCGCCGTTGCGGTGGCGGAGCTGGACAGAGTGGGAGACGTGATTGAGTTCTCGAAGGAGGAGGGAGGACGAGCGGAGCTGGAGAAGGTCGCGCAGACGAGCATGGGCAGCAAGATGTTCGTGCTTTATGTCTCTCATACGGCACGACACTGACGCCTGCACAGCGTGTCCAAGGCTCACGGTCTCTTCGCCAAGATTGCCGTCGACGCAGTCCTCTCCGTCGCCGACCTCGAGCGCAAGGACGTCTCTTTCGACCTCATCAAGGTCACTGGAAAGGTTGGCGGTTCGCTCGAGGATACCACCCTTATCCAAGGAGTCCTCCTCGACAAGGACATGTCGCACCCTCAGATGCCTCGCTCCCTCACCGACGCCCGCATCGCCATCCTCACTTGCCCCTTTGAGCCCCCGCGCCCCAAGACCAAACACAAGTTGGACATTACGAGCGTCGAGGAGTACAAGAAGCTGCAGGTGTACGAGACGGAGAAGTTCCAGGAGATGATTAAGAAGGTCAAGGACACGGGAGCCAACTTGGTTATCTGCCAGTGGGGATTCGACGACGAGGCGAACCACTTGCTCATGCAGAACGATTTGCCGGCCGTGCGATGGGTTGGAGGACCGGAGATCGAGGTGCGTTCGTTCGTGGCATGCGAAGTGGAGACGGTGTATCTGATACTCTCGCGCGTGCAGCTCATTGCGATTGCGACGAACGGACGGATCGTACCAAGGTTTGAGGACCTTACGGCGGAGAAGTTGGGCAAGGCGGGACTCGTGCGAGAGGTGTCGTTCGGAACGACGAGGGACAAGATGCTCGTTATCGAGGAGTGCGCCAACACGCGCGCCGTCACCGTCTTCGTTCGCGGAAGTAACAAGATGGTTAGCCCCTTCCTCTTTCGTCAGCAACGGCCCTCGCTAACTCGCACTCGCAGATCATCGACGAAGCGAAGCGCGCCCTCCACGACGCCCTCTGCGTCGTCCGCAACCTCGTCAAGGACAACCGCGTCGTCTACGGCGGAGGAGCCGCCGAGATCGCCTGCTCCATCGCTGTCGCCAAGGCGGCCGACGAGATTGCTTCGATCGAGCAGTACGCGATGAGGGCGTTCGCGACCGCGCTCGATGCGATTCCTTTGGCGTTGGCGGAGAACTCGGGATTGAGCCCTATTGAGACGCTCGCAGATGTCAAGAGTCGGCAGGTGACGGAGGGGAACACGAGGTTGGGTATCGATTGCGCTGGAAAGGGGAACAATGGTGGGTTGGCGCACGCTTTTGGGGAGTGCGAGAGCTGATGCGGTTTTTGGCGCGTGCAGATATGAAGGCGCAGTTCGTCTTTGAGAGTTACATCTCGAAGCGTCAGCAACTACTTCTGGCGACTCAGGTCGTGCGCGCGATCCTCAAGATTGACGACGTCGTGCGTTTCTCAGTTCTTTATTCGAGCCGCGCGGTGCTGACCTTGCGACTAATTGCAGATCACCAGCGGTGGTGGAGACGAGGAGTACTGAGTGCCAATCGAATACTTGTGGAGATCGGATCTCGTGGCCTTCTGCTTCGTCGCTGCGGTATTGATCTGCTCAAATTGCGCTGCTCTGCGGGTGGTACCTCACACGTAGAAAGTACGGCACAGTTCTGCTGCTCTACACGCTCCGGCCGCTCCTCCAGTCCCCGAACCGCGCCATCGCTCGCCGCCTCAACTTGAAACAACGTCCTACTCCCCTCTCGGATTCGGGGTACAACTACTCGTGTTCTGATTGCTCTCCTCCCTACTTCTTCGCAGCTCCCATCGTCAACTTGAGGGTAATGACCTGGAACCCCCTCATCGAGACCCTCAGCGTCGAGGCTGCTCCCGACTCGCTCTTGCTCCTGACGACCGAGACCTTCTCGAGATCACGCTCCAGAATCTGCTCAACGAATCAGTAACAGCACTCGAGGACAGTCGCGGCAACGCACGTCGCAAATCTGCGCCGACTCGACCTCGAAAGGGGTGACGACGTCGACGACTCCATGTCCGCCGAAAGCCTCGTACAGACGCAGGATAACCGTCTGGCCCTGCTTGCTCTTGGACGCAAAGTGGTCGTCCTCCCCACGCTTGACCGTATCGAGGATGATGTTGCGACTACCCTTGAGCTTGAACGGGTGAGGTGGAGCGAGAGCGGCGGCGGTGAGAGCTCGTGGGATGCGGCGGATGTGCTGAGGAGAGTTGAAGAGCCAGCCGGCGATGGGGACGTCGCTCTCGGCGAAGGAGCCGCGATGTGGGAGGACTGTGATGGAGGGAGTTAGGAGACGATTCGTGGAGAGCAGCGAGGAGGGCGGCACCTGCGAACGAGAAATTGTGCACGCCTTGATCCTGGTCGGCGTCGGGGACCGTCGATGCTCGGAGGAGAGAGAGGCGCAGGACGCTGCCTTCGCACGCATAACCGTCTACGCGAGAAAAAGCAGAGTCAGCAGCGTTCATCCCCAGGTCAACGCCACTCACATTTGCAGTCGTTCAGGAGAGCGACACCGTAGCCAAACTCGCTGAGATCCGCGTACTTGTGTCCGACGACCTCGAACTTGGCTGCGAAAAGTACGACGAGTCAGCAAATGTTCGAAAGCAGCACGAGATAGACGCACCTCGGTCCCACGAAGTATTGCGGTTCGTCGGACGCTGGACGGCGCCGAACTGGTTCTCGAACGTAGCGACTGCGAGAAGAACGTCAACTCTCTCCCCATTCCTCGCAACGTAGCCAGCTCACATTCCGACGAGATACGCAGCGGGATCTCCCACTTGAGGAACCTGCGCACGAGAAGGGCGTCAGCAGTCGTCGCACGTCCGTATGAGGAACGAACGCACTGATGCTTCTCATGCCACTTGACCTCCGTATCGAACCGCACCAAACTGAGCGCATCCGCCTTGGCGACGGGCGCGACGGCATCAAGCGAGATAAACGCCTTGATCTGACTCTTCCCGACATGGTACGTCGCCACGACCGTCGCGCGCATCGGTCCGTCCTCGACAATCTTGACCGACGAAGCGTTCACCTCGGACTTGGTCTCGAGGTGGAAGATGTCGACGTCCCAGGCGTCCCAGTTGATAGGCCTGTCTTCGAAGAGCACGAATCCGGCGGTTCGGCCGTCGGAGATGAGCTCGCGGTCGATTTGCGTGTCGAGGAGACTCGTGATGCGGCCGTCCTTGGAGATGGTGACGGAGATAGAAGCGTTGGAGAGGACGAAGCTGTCTCCGACAGCGCGAGCTGGTGAACGAGAAAGCCATCAGCAAGTCGCACGACGAACGGAGGACGTAGCGAGGACTCACCTCGCGCAGGAGCAAGCTTCATCTCGCTCAACCCCTCCATCGACGTCGCGCAAACGACCTGGTCTCCCGCCGCATTGTCGACAAGAATGTACGCCTGCCCATCATGGCTAACCTGCACCGCCGCATCCGAAAGTGCTCTCGCACTCGCCAGGGGGATCTTGATGAGCTCTCGACGCGCGAAAGGCGTCGTGTTGACTGCGATAAGCTCGTCACCGAAGGCGGAGCCGTCGGAGGCGGCTTTGGAGCCGGGGAGGAGAGCTTGGAGAGCTTCTTCGAGGAGAGCTCCTCCCTTCTTCGCCGTTTCTTCGTAGATCTGCGGAAGCCTGGCGTCAGGACCTTTCGCAATGCTCGCTTGGGAGAGAGCGAACCTTCTCTGCGTCGAGGTACACCATCCCAATCGCCGAACCGGGGAGGACGTCGTGGAACTGGTTGAGGAGGACTGGAAGGCGCAATCAGCAATGTCCCCCGCCACCGAACGCATCGCTCACCTCCTTCCCAGAGCGGATCAAGCTGGTCCTTGGGGTACTGATACCCCTTCACCGAAACCGAAGCGAGCGTCGCGGCGTACTCGATTTCGCGAAGAAGGATCTCAGACTTGCGGTTCCCCCTGCGTATGCTGGTTCAGCTTCGTCGAGGCAGCAGGTAACATAAACTCACTTCTTGATCGATCCGTGACTCGTCGCCGTTCCGCGATGTAGCTCCAGGTACAGCTCTGCGCGAAATTATCAGTCCCACCCTCACCTCGTCCCGTTCAGCAACCCACCTCCATTCCTGCACCACGCCATCAGCATCAACCCGCGCACAGCCACAAAAAGCTCCACTCACCAAGTCGGCAACGTCTTCCCCCCCTCCGTCTTGTCCAAAATGTCCTCATAAAATCCCTCCACCGTCCCCCCCATCGTGACCTTCGGCAGCTCCCCTGAGCGATTCGACACCGCACGACACCTCCTCAGATTCTCCAGCATAGGCGCGAGAGGTCCGCCGCCGCCGTCGCCGTTGCCAAAAGCAAGGAGACCGGTCGCGGCGCCGCTTTGGAGGGATTTGTGGTTGCCGATCGAGTTGAGGACGTCTTGGACTGAGGCTTGAGCGGTGTAGGTGTTCTGCGAGAGGGTTAGAGGGGATGGGGAGGAGGAAAGAGGGACGTACGACGGGGGTCATGTGCTGCGAAAGTTGGGTTAGGTGCGAAGGACGAGTGGGAGCGACGACGTACGGTGAGGACTTGGCTGCCGTTCTGTCCGACCCACTGGAACGAAGTGTGTACAGGAGCGTTAAACTGGGACCACGAGAGTTTTTGCCTGCGTCGACGAGGGTGAGCGACCTCCATCGGCGAGGGAGAAAGGAACGACGTACGTGAAGAAGAAGTCCAATCCTGCGAGACGACAGAGCTGGGGAAGCTGGCTGCTGTATCCAAAGCTGTCCGGAAGCCTGCGGACGCTGATGAGCGGTCATTCACCAGCAGCAGAAAGGCTAACGTACCAGAACGTCCTCGTGTACTTGCCAAACGCCTTCTTGTAGTACCGCTGCCCGAACAAAAACTGCCTGCAAAGCGCTTCTCCGCTGGGCATGTTCGTGTCCATCTCCACCTGCACCACATCAGCGACGTTCACAAAAGCGAGACGAGCGACGAACCCAGCATCCTCCGATAGGTTGGAACTGCCCGCTCTCAACCTTGCCCTGAATCTCCTGAAACAGAAGCGGGTAATCGCGTTCGAGCCATGCGAACTGCTGAGCCTGGGAGGCGACGAACCCGTACTCGGGGTACCGGTTCATGAGATCGACTTGCGTCGACCAGGAGCGAGCTGTCTTCTGCTGCGTGACGGAGTAGGGCCAGAGCCAGGCTGTGTCGATGTGGCAGTTTCCTGGAGGGACGGGGTGAGGAACGAGGGGAGGAGGGAGAGAGAGAGGACGGACCGATTCCCCAGGTCGCGGCGTCGGCTGGGTCGCCCTTGTAGATTCCTGCGCCAAGCCTCTCCCATCCCTCGCCAAAGACCTGTCATTGCCATTAACTCACTGCTGAAATCTCACAACGAGAGCTGACGCACTTTCTCAGCCACCTTCCGCGCCTTCGCAATCGACGCGAGGTCGTTCGTCTTGAAAGTATTCATGATCGCGTTCCCAACCTCCATGCACTTGTTCCCGAGCGGAGACGTTTCTGGAAGCGACTTGGCGAGATCCCTGATCGTGCGGAAGTCCCAAAGGAGGCGCAAGGCGTCCATGCGAGGGACGACGAGGTCCGCCGAGACGAGCTTGAAGTACTTGTTGTTATCGGGCGGGTTGTTGACTTCTCCTAGACCGTTGCCGAACATGGCATTGCACGAGATTTCGATGTAGAACTGTCGCGAGCTCGTTAGCGGTGTCGTGGAGAGTGGAGGGAGGACGCACCTTGTAGGTCGAGCGACGGCTCTTGGGGTCGAGGATAAAGTCGACGCGGCGGTCGATACCGAAGCCTCCGGTGATTCCCTGCAGCGACAGTCCCTCCGAGTTGAAGATCATCGACTCGCACGACGGGTCCCACTCGAGCTGAACGCGCTCGGCGTTGGCCCATTCGTGCGGGAGGTTGATCGTGACGCGGAACCAGTGGCTACGAGTGGAGAATGAGGTTAGCTAGCTCCTTGCCTTGCCAGCAGCGCCTCCTGGTCCCCAGCTCGACCACAGCACCCCGCACTTGTGGCGCCGGAGAGCAGCACTCACTTGGTCCACGACGGTCCCAGTTCAAGCCCCTTCTTCGCCGGCTTGAACTTCTGCCTCACAGCCTCACTGAACGGCGTCTACCCATCCATCAAGCCATCAGCTCGCGCCCCCACTCCAGCTCGTCATGGGACCTACCTTGGTTCGCCCCGGCGACGACCAGAGCTCGAGCTTGATGTTCTCCTCGGCGTCGAGACGGTGTTCGTCGAGTACTGAGTTGATGTTCTCGAAGGGCCCGCCTTCGAAGTGGTCGAGTCGAGCTGGGGTCGAGCTGGAAGGTGAGCGGGGATCGGCGCGGTGCCTCGTTGGAGCTGGGCTTGGAGCTTACCTAGAGTGATTCCTCTGAAGTGAAGTGGGTGAGGTCCTGCAGACCTGATCGGGTAAAGCTGCTTCGCCATCGTTGGTGGTGAAGGAGCAGCTGAAGGAGAGAGAGCACTGGGCAGCCGCGCGCCCGACTTAGGTAGTCGGCGATGCTCCAACTCTCTCACGCTCCACAACTCGCTGGCCGAAGTCGCTCTCGCAGAAGTGAACTCCCTGATCTAGATGCTGACTGGTGAATCCTCTAAAAATGCAAGCACCCATCGGATCTCTAAATGCAACTGCCTCAAGCAAAGACGAGCGTCCGACCCGGCGGGACCGTCCTAAACGCCTCCTCCGACACCCCCCACTTCTCACGCGCGATCGCGAGGTCCTTGGGCGGGTCGAGGTACTCCTCGTCCGAGAGGATCCACGTTCCCTGTGTTCCAGCTCATCGTCAGCGTAGGAAGGGAGGATGAGAGGGAGGAGACGAACCCAGTGGACGCCAACGGAGTGCTTTGCGCCGAGGTCGAGGTGCATCTGGACGGCGTCCTCGGGGTCGCAGTGCTGACTACGAAGGTCTGCGAGTCGGTCGTTAGTAAGAGAAGAGGTGGAGTTGCGGAGGACTCACGCCAGCGAGGAGAGTAAGCTCCGATGGGAAGGGATGCCTGTGGGTATGAACGATGTCAGCGAGACGCGCAGGTACGTAAAGAGAGTGACGCACGAGAGAGAAGGGGCCAAGAGCACGTCCAATCGCCTTGAATCCCTCTGCGAAGTAGCCTGTATCACCACTGCTCACCCCAAACAATCAGCTCCCCTCCTGCACGCCACAAAATCAAGCCAAACGCACCAGTGAAAGAACGAATCCTTCTCCCCCTTGACAGCAAACGAGCACCACAAGCTCTGGTTCGTATCCAACGGTGATCTCGCACTCCAATGCATCGCCGGCACGGCATGCACCTCCAACCCGATCGTCCTTCCCCCAACCTCCACCTCAACCTTCGTACTCTCCCACCAATTCAACTCCGTCACTCGCGTCACTCCCAATGTCCGCATGAACGCCGCCATCCCGAGAGGGACGATCCATTGGACTGAGTCGCCGAGGTATTGGACGTCGAGAGGGTGGAGGTGGTCGAAGTGGTTGTGGCTCACGAGGGCTAGTTGGACTGATAAGAAAGGGGGCAGCAGGGGGCAAGGAGGGGGGCGAAGACGCGGGTGGGCGAGGAAGGATTCGATGGTTTTGTGCCTGTGCGATGGGTGAGCGAGAGTCGGGAGAAGGGGGGAGGACGTACGCGAAGACGGGGTCGGTGATGATTCCGCAGCCTTCGAGCTGGACGTAGCTCGTTGATTGTCCGATCCAAGTGAAGGTGAGATCCTGACCGACAGTTACGGTGTTGTCGTGGCTGTTCGAGCGCGAGGCAGCTTCGGAGACGGCGGTCGAAGGCTGCGAGACGTGATCCCAGCTCTCCGAGAGCGACGAAGGCGCCTCCAGATCCACAATATCGGCCACATCGTCGGGGAGGCGACCGAAGAGCTTGATAAAGCCGGGCTGCTCGACGGGGAGAGACTCGGCGAGCTCCTGAGCTGAGGCAGGCACTCCTCCGTCCCACATTACGCGTCCGGTCCTGTGTAGCTCGTTAGCTCTCCCCTTCCCACACGTTTGAAGTATGAGAACGCACCAAGGCTGCCATATCAGCTTCCAAAACATCCACTCCCAAGCTCCCTGCTCTCGCCACTCGGGGAAGGGGTTACTCCACCGTCCTCCGATCGAGATGGACGCGAAAGCAATCCTGATCTCCTCCAACTCTTCCTCCGACACCTTCTCCACCGCCTTCTCTCCCTCCTCACCCCCCTTTGCCTCGTCCCAAACGCCCTCAGCAACCCGCTTCGCCTCCCGCGCCGCCGCAGCTCTCTTGTACCTCTTTCGCCGCTTGCTGATCTCGGTTCCTCGGACTAGTTCGACGTAGCTGTAGTAGCACAGCGGGACGAGGATGAGGGACAACCCCGTCGCGCGTAGGACAGCTGGAAAAAAAGCGGAGGTTAGCGGGCGTCGCTCGGAATAGAGGAGGAGCTTGCTGATGGGCGCCATGCCTTTGGCTCGGGTGGAGGAGCTTTGGGTGGGGCGGGCGGCGGGCGCTGGGGTCCTGGGAGGTCGGAGAGCGAGGGCGGAGGGAGAGGAACAACAGCGCTCGGAACGTCAAATCGGTCCTCTCGCCGGAACTCTTCCTCCGACCAACACGCTCAGGAAGTGTTTGACTGGCGAGATGAGCGGTGAAGCTCTGTAGGTACGTTGCGTTTCGCCAGGTGCGCTCTGAGGTCGTCGCTCACAGGGGGACGCAGATTCCGTCGCGCTGGATCTCTTCCGCCCTCCCACCAGTCCCAACGACTTCCTCCGCCATCGCTCGTACCGGTACCAGCTCAGGCTACTCACCAGATTGCCCTCCTAGCAGCAACCGCGTTTCTACGCGACGCGGAGGTGGACTCAGTCGGGTGCAGCTACGGCGGACCAGCTTGAACGAACGGAAGGACGAGCTTTGGTTTCCGGGGAGAGCGGTCGGCGAAGGTGAGCTGCGGACGCGCGGAAGATTGAGCAGGTGGGAACTCACAGCCTCGGCGGGGGTGAGGACGACGAGAGCCGACTACGACACTTCGTGCTGCCCTTCGCGTCTCACTTTCTGCTCCTGGCGACTGCGCTCGAGGTGCGGATATGTCGCGGTATTGATGGAGGAGCGCTTAGGACTGGGAGTAGCGGGGAGGAGTGAGGACGAGCTCTGCTAGACCACGCTCGACCTCTCCGAGATTGGTGTCTGGAGGGAGTGCTGCTTGAGGGATAGCTGAAGCAGGGAGGAAGGATGCAATCGACGAATCTACATCTTTCTTGCCTTTGCGTCGTGTGTGAGACGCCAAGCAGCTGCGGTCACGGAGGAGGGAGAGTGTGTTTTGAGGGCTAGCTTCCTGCGAAGCGGCCTGACTCGACTCCTTCGCAGCTCTGACCATCCTCTCATTCGACGAACATCATTTCGGCTGGATTTTGAGGATCGATCTCCCCGTCCTGCTTTGCGTAAGCCCCGCCTCGTCCAGCGAACCTCGCTGATTCCTCGTCGCGCAGACCGACGACCCTCTCATCTTTCTCAACCATCCCGCGACAGAATACGAGCTCGCTCTGTCCTTATTTATGCCGCCGACCTTGGAGAGCTTGGCGGAAGTCATGAAGCGGAGCGTCGGGGCCTTGTTCTGTTCGGAAAGGGGTGGGTACTGGGGCGGCTTGAGCGGTGGGAGAGGGACCAGAGAAGAGCGAGTAGTGTAGAGTAATATATCGTTCGACCTGGAGAGACCATTTATTGGCGATTTGGGTGCGGGCGATGACCGGGGGGAGTGAGAAAGCATAGGGAAGCCGAACTGGGATCACCGG